>CM024754.1:6995771-7347157 GCA_014218235.1 Colocasia esculenta | reverse complement strand
TTCGCGTCCGTCACGAGTCTCGGTCCCCGTCATCGAATATCTTTTATAGGTTATTAAGTGGTTTAATGATAAAACATGTGTAGGGTTAAGAGTTAGTGTATGGTTATTAGGTGGTTAACGTGTATTGTGTTTAAGTGGTAATAGAGATCATGAGATGATCAATGACAGGCCAGATTATTATTGGTTAATGTAGTTCTTATATGTGTCTGTGTAGGCTAGTTTGTAGGTCACGTAGTGGCCGGGGACAAGCTATTCCTAACACTTGTATCGTGATTTGTAATAAAGATTATATATGTGAGTATCGTGGTTTGTGTGTTTGCCGAGTTTGGTGGTTCGGCGCCTATTTCGGAATACCTCTTCAGTCGGGTACCCCAGGTTCTGTGTGAGTCAGGCACGTTGTGCTTGGGGTGTGTCCTGGTACGGTGTGTACCACTGAGGTCTGAGTTGTCTTCCTGGACACCCTCACTCCTGTGTTTGAGTTGTACGTGCGGCTGAGGGAAAGACGACTAGGGGCAGCGGCTTGTGTTTGTGGGTGTGCAGTCGCTTGTAGTGTGCTCGTGGTTGGGGGGACGGACACCAGTAGACGTACTGGTCCCTAGCTAGTTCCGTGTTTCCAGTGCCTCACTTTAGGGAGCTCGGGTCGGAGTCCCTGAAGGTGTCAGGCATAGACCTGCAACTGTGTAGTCTGCAGGTGTGGTGTTGGTTGGTCTCCACTGTTGGTTGGTTTACTTGTGTGCTTGTGGAGTTGTAATTGGACTGTGTGGTCCGTAGCTACGAGACTGAGAGGTGGTTCTTGTGTTATGTTGTCCGGGTTGGATACTGGCGTCATGAACCAGTAGTCCGTTCTCGTGTGGTGGCGTCGTTCTTTTCGACTCGTGCTTTGCCACTGATTGTGGCTTGTGTGTGAGAGTTGTTGGTTAAGGTTTGACCCGTTGTGGTGTGCCCTGGTGTTGGCACAGTTGTGATTGTGATTCTGTGGTGGTATCTCGTGGTAGTAGTATCTATACCCTTCGTTGGTAGCTTTGTGTTGTGGTACGTTGTGTACCAGTCCTTTCAAGTGTTGAGGTGGACTTGTGTTCCGTGAAGGTCAAGTGGTGTGATCTTTCACACGTGTTTTACCCTTCTTTGGGTAAGCTACCGATTGTGGTTTAATGCGTGGTCGATTAGATTGCTGATGCCAGTGCTGTTACCCTTCGTGGGTAGGTTGCCTGTGAAGCTTGTAGCTTAGGCGACCAGTTATTGTAATAGTTTGCCTGTGAGACTTGTGGCCTAGGCATTTCAGTTGTTGGGCGGACTAGTGGTGTTGTGCTAGTCCTGTTGCCCCTCTTCCTTTCCGAGATTTATGTTAGCCAGTGAGATTATGTTTTACTTGTTGTTTATTATGATTGTTGTGAGTATGATATGGTTTGGCTATCGGTGTTGCCAGTGAGATCCTCTGGGGTTGGGGTCTCTTTAGTTTCGTGTGTTGTTTTGGGAGATTCCTACTGAGTCTGTGACTTGTTGAGGCTCACTTCCCTACAGTTTCTTTCAGGGCTTGCCATTTGTGTGGCTTGCAGTGGCGTTGCGACAGACTTGTACCACCAGCAGTAGAGTTAGTCGTGTTGTGTGAGTTTGTGCTCCCTCGGGTATACTCCAGGTAGTTGTACTTTTCTATTGAACATGTAATAATATATTGGGACAGTTGTAATTGTTATATACAGGTATGAGCACATGTATTTCCTTGTGTCTTATACTGTTGTTGTTGTCTTTTATAATCTTACTGGACACGTGTACGAGCTATCCCTTGCGAGACTTCGGTCCGATCACGGGAGGCGGACTTGGATATGGAGCTTATTGGGCATAAATATTCAGGACCGTTACAAAAAACATTCCTTAGTTTGGACCCGAAGACTTTTGTTATTTTGAATCCGAAAATTTTCCTTGTTTTGGACCCGAAACTTCCCTTGTTTTGGATCTAAATTTTTTTCTTATTTTGAATCTAAAAACTTTCCTTATTTTGAATCCAAAAAGTTTCCCTATTTTGAATAAAAAGCTTTCCTCATTTTGAATCCAAAACTTTCTTATTTTGAATCCAAAAAATTTCTTATTTTGCATCCAAAAACTTTCCTTATTTTGGATCAATTTTTCCTTATTTTGAATCCATAAACTTTCTTTATTTTGGACTTAGAAACTTTCCTTGTTTTGGACTATTTTTTTCCTTGTTTTAAATATAGAAACTTTGTCTGTGTCGCGCACCTGTGAGGATTAAAAATGGGCAAGCTATGATTGTTGCATAGACCTTCCTTATTTTGAGCCTTGCTAGTGTCGCACACAATAGAGGTTAAAAATGGGCAAGTTGTGAGGGTTGCCCAGACTTGCTATTTTTTAGCTTTGCCTGTGTCGTGCACCGGGGAGGATTAAAAATGGGCCAGCAGGGAAGGGGCTACCAGACTTGCCATTTTTTGAGTCCTATTTGTGCCATGCACAAGGAGATTTGAAATGGCCAGAGTGAAGGGGCGGCCAGACCTTCCATTTTGGAGTCTTATCGGTGCATGGCACTGGGGGAATTCAAAATGGCTAGCACTGGAGAGGCGATGGCCAGACCTTCCATTTTTTGATTTCTACCGGGCCATAGCACTTGTGGGATTTAAAAAATGCCCAGCCATAAAGGGGGTGTCCAGACTTTCCATGCTTTGAATATAGCACCGGTGGGATTTAAAACATGGAAGGCATAAAGGGGGTGGCCAGTCCTGCTATGCTTTGAATCCTACCAGTGCATAGCACCGGTGAGATTTAAAACATGGAAGGGATAAAGGAGTCAGCCAGACTTTCTGTGCTTTGAAGCCTCCTCCTGCCTCCTTCCCTGCTGCGCCCTCTCTTTCCCCTTCTTTTCTTTCTTCCTTTTTTTGCTCTTTTTTTCTATGAAAGCAGGCTGCCTCGCTCTCTTCTTCTTCCCCACTCTCTTTGGTGCAGCAAGCAGTGCTCTTTGGCACAGCAACCAGCTAGGAGAAAAGGACTGATTGGCTTGCCCGCAAGGAAAGAGGGGCCAGGGGTAAAGGGCTGTGGACTGATTTGGCAAACCAGGTGGATTTCTTCTTCTTTTGGCGGCCTTTATCACCGTGCATGACTGCGTACTAGTCCTTTTATATGTTTACAATTTGTATGTTAACCGAGAAGATAATGTTAAAGGGGTCCGACAATGTCTTGGCAGCATCTCATTTTTCCCTGGTGGCTCTTCAAGAACAGGTACCTGGTCACCAATTTTAAGATAGTTCCTAGAGGTACAGAAGGGGCAGTCAGCGTGGAGGGTTCTATTGCGGGACTTCTGGCTTCAATTCTTCTTGCACTGACAGCTTGTTTCTTGGGAAAGGTGTGTTCCCCATTTGAGTTTATGACTGATACATTTATTCATGTTTCGTCCAACTTTATGTATCCTTAAATGCCTATTATGAGAGTGCATATTGAAAGATCAAGAAAGAGAAAAAGAATGTAGACTGGCTTCTTGACTTGTATCTGTTAGTTTCCTTCATTTATGTCAGGAAGTGTTTGAAATCCTAAGGTTAGGAGTTCACAAATATGATTGTTTATAACTACAATTGTTTTGTATGGATACTTTTCACAATAAATGAAAGCTAGGACACAAACATGATCATTTGTAGGGGTGTACATATGCACATTGCACAAAGCCTCAAAAGTAAATAGTTCATAAAAGCTGATACACAAAATTTTAGCATTTATGTATCTGCCCCATAAAATTTGACCTCCTGGTAAACAATCTAAGCAGTGAGTAGGGATTATGATCTGATGGTGATCCTTTTTGAGATGATCGAAGGTATGATCCGGTGAAGGGGATCAAGAAAAATGTAGAGAGGAAATTTTGAGAAACAAGTCCTTACTAGTTTATGGAATCTTCACTTTTTTGAACATATATAGTTATCATTCTGTCATCTTTTCTTCAAGCCTAGATAGCTGAAAGTGTTGAAGACAAGTGCTGCATGGGTGTGCTTCAGTGCACTGATGCAGGCAGCTGTATGTGCGAGTTGTAGATGGCTGCATCTGGGGATGTTTTTTGTTATGGGTTCTGGGGGGAGAGAGAAAACAGAGGAAAAGAAAGAGAGGGGGATGATGGTGTGGTCTCTGGGGCCCTCTCCCTCTCCCTGTCAGAGCACTTTCCCTCTTGAAGAAAGAAATGTAGGGTTTCACTTCTTCTATCTTATCATCATCATCATCATCAGAGCCTTATCTCATTATTTTGGCTTGGCTACATGAATATTTTCCACCAAATTTTTTCATAAAGTGCCATAATCCGTGTTTAAACTCAAGAAGTTCAAAATCTTCTTAATAATATCGCACCATCTCATTTAGGTCTTCCCCTAGCTCTTTTATTGACATTCACTAAGATTTTGTCACATCTTTTAACTGGCGCCAAGTTAGGACATGGAAGGCAGGATCGAATTGGATCGGGATCGCTAGGCACGATCCGATTTGGATCGGGATCGGATCGCAAGATCCCACGGATCCAAGGGAAGTCTGGTTGATCCTAGATCGGCCGTCTACAAAATGTATTTTTTTGGAAAAATAAGAAAATCAGGAAAATAGCAAAATGAGGGAAAATCTGATAAATTGAAAGAACTAACATTTGCATCAAAAATAAAAATCAATCATACATGCATTCATAGTATATGAAACATAGGACATTGTGTATTATTCTACTATAATATACAAGAAAAGCATAAATATTAAAGACTGTGTATTATTTACTTGAAACCATTTAAGTAAATGTTAGAATTTATAGTTTTATTTACTTAAGATATTACATGTAAAATAGAAGTATCTCCTATTTGAATCCAATAAAAATATAAAAAAAGTTATATCTCTTACCAAATAAAAGTCAGTTCTCCCATCCAACAAGAAACTCGTGATTTGGGTGATCCATCAAAATAACGACTTTCTAATCTCTCATAATTTGGCATATTTAAAATTTTGTAATTCAAATAAACTCAATAGAATACTAAAAAATATAGTCCGATAAAAAAAATCAAGCGTGCATATGACTTCTCCAAGGGTGCCGTTCTCCTACTGACAGTACATAATCGCTTGAGACTTCTCAAGATTTGGTTAAACTAGCTATCATCACCCAAACTCATGAGTGTCATGAGTTTGGGTGATGATAGCTTAGGTTTTACCAAACTTCAGAGGTTTTGGTGATGATAGTTTAGTTTGACCAAATTCGGAGGGGTCTCAAACAGACCAAGTGTTGGTTCGTAGGAGAGTGACTCCTTTAGAGAAGTCATGCACATTTGACTTTTTTTACTAGACTTTATATTTTTAATATTCTATTGAGTTTATTTGAATTATGAAAATTTTAGTATGTCAAATTATGAGAGATTAGAAAATCGCTATTTTGCTGGAATCATCAAAATCACGATTTTCTTCTTGGACGAGAGAATGACTTTTTATTTGTAAGAGATCGATTTTTTTTTATATTTTTATTAGATTCAATGGCGGATACTTATTTATTTATATGTATATCTTAAGTAAATGAAATAGAATACTAACATTTACTTAAAAGAATTCAGGTAAATAAGTAGGAGAATCGGCCTGGATCAGTCTAGAATCGGCCGATCCAGACCGATTTTAGTCGACTCCTCCGATCTAGTTGGAAGTCTAGGCGATTTAGGGACTTGCCCCCAGAATCGGATCCCAACTGCGATCCGATCCAAAGATCGAGCGATCCTGGGCCGATCCTGGCGATTTTGCCTTCCATGAGTTAGGGCGATGGTACACGGTTTTAAACTACCTAAGTTATTTTCTCTCATTTTTCTATCAATTGGAACTATCCCCAAATCTTCATGGAAGCGCTCATTTCTAATCTTATCTTCCTAGTCTTACCACATATCCATCTCGGCACCTCATCTTTGCTAAACGTATTTGTTAATGTGTTTTCTTCGCACTATCCACATTTGGTACCATATAATAAAGCAGACCTCACTGTCGTTCTATAAAATTTTTCCTTTAAATTTCACTAGTATACGACGATCGTAGAGGGTTTTGATGCACTTCTCCATTTAGTCAGCCTATCTTAATCCTGTGTGCCACATCATCATAAGTCTCCCCATTCTTTGGATGATAAACCCTAAGTATCGAAAGCTATTATTCTTAGGAATGTCTTGTCCATCAATTTGAACCATATCTTCCTGTAACACCCTCTGATTACTATAATTACAATATATTAATCTGACATACTCTACTGATTTCAAACCTTTAGATTCTAAAACATGTCTCCACTTCTTCTATGTTATAATCAACTATATGCCATTCTCACAACCATTGAAACAAAAAAGACCAAAGTCCCCTCACATGTTACAAGTAAAAGTTGTAGACCTAAATAATCATCACTGCCATTGCCCTCACCTATCCTTAATAAAAAATGGGAAAATGTAATAAATGGAGAATACATCAAATAGAGTAACACTAAGGGGTGAAAACTGTCTTCAAGCTGGATCATCCTTGTGTAGTGCATTGATGATTTTGGTCTGATGGTATAGTCGAACTTTGCCCCTTAAGGAGAGATGCATCTATATTAAAATATTTTATCCTCATAAAAGGCAAATAATTAATGTATTTGCAGTTGGATATTTTATCCACTTGCTGATAGAATTGAGGGAGCAAGCTCTTCTCTTCAACAGCATTGCTGCTTATGCCGGTTGATTCCATGATGTTGAAAATGGCATTAGATGGTTGATGCTGTCTCTTTTTTAGGTATGCTCGAATTTGTTCATGTCAGATTACCATATGTGATGGTGGATTTTTTGACTGGATTTATCATAACCTTCACTGACGTTCCATTGTTCAATGGTGCTTGTATGTGTGAATATTGCTTTCTGTTATGCTATTTTGTCTTGTTGTTTGTGATAAATCTACGGAGAGGGACTGACCACAACATAAGTGATGTGATGCAGATAGAGACAACAGAAGCTGTTATCTGTGTTGTAGCTTCTCAGCTAGCAAATCTTGGTGAGAGCATTATTGGTGCTTCTCTGCAGGATAAGGATGGATATCGATGGGTAAGCTAGCTTTTCTGTCATTTTTGCTCAACAGTTATACAAGTCTTTCATTGATACAGGATTTTTTAGGAAACTTGCCTTTGTGTTTCATCATCAGTGTCAAGATCTCATTTGGCTTCGTATAATACATTTCCAAAAGACAAGTTTATCTATTGCCATAAAGTAGTTCATGTATTTATAAAACATTTTACATTTCACCCAGAGGACTATCATTCCCTAAGAAAATTTTGAAATATATTAAATAATTTAACATAATCATCTGTCAAATATGTGAGTGTCTTCTTCCCTTTTTGTGGTGCATAAAGCTTTTTTTTGCGCTTACCTCCCAATGCTCAACCTTTTTGTCTTTTTTCATTTTGGTTTCTGCCGTGGTTATTTAAATGGAAATTTCAGTCTATAAATCCTCGTTCAAGGGGTGGGTCACAACTCAATTTATGTATTGAATAAAAGAAACGAGTGGCTCTTGTATAACCTGATTGTTTGTTTCTCTACGTTGGCATTAACAATAGATCTCACTTTTATATGCATCTCAAGTTCTGTTCTAGGTGTGCTCCCCCATTCCTTCTCGTCCTTACCAAGGATCTCTCTCTCTCTCTCTCTCTCATATCCAGTCCTTCCATGCCCCATGTCTATGGGAAGGAAATTAGAAGTCCAGTTTCATTCCTTGCGGATTGCTTTTTGATTGATACATGTGCAATCTCATTTTCTGGCCTTTCTCCTCCATTCACAAGTGTTTTTCCGAGTGTAGCCGCCAGCCTTCTTAGCAAGTCTTCTGGACCCTTCAAGCATATATCAACTTTCCTTGTAGTCTGATTCATCCGCTGCAGGTGTAACTCAATTTTACCCCCCTTGCCTGCAGAATCCTTGGGTTTGTTGGCTGTACTGATTCTACTGATGAGTCTGATGTCTATGTTGATGGACCTCCTTGACTTCTTGGCTGCTTCAGGTCATAGTTTTTTTTTTCCCCCACCAAATGCCTGCTCCATGTCTCTAACATGCATTCCTGCCCTACATCTGCCTTCTTGACATCAGTAAAGAACAAGCTTTTTAGATTATCTTGATACTAGATTATGTTCGAAGTTATCTTCATATGAGCTTACGTCATAAGAACTTGGTCAAGAAGTTTCTCAATCTTACCTGATGCCAGGATGCCATTAAATTTGTCAAATGCCTCTTTTTCAGTGCCAAGCTTCGTGGCATCTGGTTTCCCTGATGATTGTATGATTCATATTTCTGTACTCGAGTGCAGAACAGCAGCAGACAACCCAAACGTGTAACAACTTGAATAAACTTATGCAACAAACAATATACAGGAAGCACCTTGATGACCATTTTTGTCACATGTAAGATTG
Organism: Colocasia esculenta; assembly: GCA_014218235.1. NCBI lineage: Eukaryota > Viridiplantae > Streptophyta > Magnoliopsida > Alismatales > Araceae > Colocasia > Colocasia esculenta. Next base: position 7,338,759 of record CM024754.1, on the reverse strand, counting down.
GAATCACGTCATATGTGACCATCTTAAATTTGGCTCTTTTACCATATCTGAAGACAATTAAGCAATAATCACTCTAGCATGGTGCTTGTACATCTAGACTCTTGTGCTATTACAATGCGGCTGATCTCTTGTTGCACAGAAGTTGCATTGTTCATCAGTCACCGAAATTTTATCAGCCGCATCGCTCACGTCCTTTTTCTTTGGTTTGCAGCTCAATAATGACATCGTTAACATCATCAATATCTCACTTGGCAGCGCCCTGGCTGTTATGATGCAACAAATCATTCTGCACAAGTGACACCACCAAGTGAATATCATTTTTCACCTTCGTGACAAGGTTATCATCACTTCCCATCATGTTTTATTCAATCCAAAGCACTCTCGTATAATACTTTGCACCAAAGAAGATTAAGCCCCCGTCTAATGCCTGCCATGCTGAATCTGAGGGGAACCAAAGAATGTAAAAATACGTTTGTTGGTGGCTAATGTTAATTGTTTGAGCGGACCTCTACTTACAGAAACTGCCGTGTATCTTCCTTTGAAATGATGAACCTCAGATTCGACGAGATGTCAGAAGCAGACACAGCAGAGGAGATGCATTTCCATAGCCAATGTAAAGACCATGGTCACTGATGGTATAAAGTGAGATGCATGCCCAGTATCTTCATATAATCATACTCGCATCCCTGAATAGGATTCCCAGTAAATTTTCACAGCAGATCAGTGGCTCACATGTGAGATGAATGCCCCACGGTTCTACAAGATGTCAGAAGTTCACATTTCCCTTGTAGTATCTGTTGAAGCCGACATCTCTTGAGCCGATAGAGATCGAGAAGTGTTGACTTCAGGGTTTTTCGATAAGAGTTTCACTAATTGTTTGATGGTGTGGTGGGAGACAAAAGTCGTTGCTCGATGAGACCTGTACAGAAGTCAAGTCTGGGAGTTGGTTTCCGAAATGACGGTCAAGTTAGGATGTGTGAAGACACAAAGGAATCAGGCCGAGAAGTGAGAATGGGGTGGATGAGTAGAGAGTTGTCGAGAGTAGGCTTGCTTCTTCCCCCCTTTTACGTGTACCTCTTATTTTACCTTTATAGTTATTGAGAAGATCCTTTTAGAAATAGGAGTTGTTGGCTACTACACCTCTGGTCGCTTTCCCTGCCCTCTGTTTCGGACGGGGGATCCGGACATTGGTGTTGTTGTGCGTCGTGATTCATGGGAGTGGGCCTTATTGGGCCGTTGCACTGAAAAGGTGTGGGCAGTATAGACGACCCAATGATTATCTTCATGTAGTGGGATTATTCAAGTACTGATTTGGTCGTGTTTTGTGAGTGCCCACTGGCAGTCTTGGCCCCTGGTTCAAGGTAGAGACACCTCCATCCAACACCCTCACGAGCGTTATGTCGGTCGGCCCAGCGTCTCAAGTTGGATCGGTCCTGAGCATAGGGTATCAACAGGATCCTTATTCACTGGGTCACTCTTTTGGCACCAAATTTTTTTTAATGGAAATCATTACCTTTTATTTGCCCTACATTTTTCATATTTTCAGACATCTGGTTGTTTGGACCAAAGTTAAAATGGTCAAGATACTGGTGTGTTTGAAATCAGTGGGTTGTCTTCTTTCGCCCCTTTCCCGCTAGAAGTCTTGTTTCACTCCATGACCCAAATTAGGGCTGGTCCATTTACTTAATACTTTTGGGTTTGCTCTACTTTGGAACAAGAAGCAAAGAACCTGTTCTCACGTGAGGCTGACAGCAGAATTGGCAGGGTTCTGCGCTCCCACCTGTTGCGGACGTCCAGAAGACTTCCACTTCGAATCGATCCAAGCGGAGCTGCTCGATATCAGTACTGTTTTTATCAATACACATACATATATATAATATATAATATGGAAATTTAATGTATGCATTTCATGTTAAAGTGGGGTCTTCAGTTCTGCTGTGGTAGCTCTCGCCTTGAGATTTTGAAAGATGTGAGAAATATTTTATCCTGTAACTCATATCATCATTATTACAAGATTAATCTTATAATAAGCATTTCTCTCTCTTGTAAGATAACTAAACATGAAGTTTGCTGGCTGTGAGTGTAAAGAGAACCAAATCAATTAACACTTGGACTAGCTCCCTCGCTCTCAGAGCGTGCTGATCTTTTGGTTTGAGTTAGAATTAGAATAATAGATAATAAAAAAAAGTTTAAGAAAACGGCTGAAAAATGAAATAAAAAGAAAATAGAAGATGGTCGAAGATGGAAAGCTTGTCAGCGGCCACTGGTAGATGCTTATCCAAACCCAACTGTGGAGGGTGAGCTTGGGACCTCAGCTTCCCAGATAGGCTAATATATACTGCCTCGCCAAAAGGCCCGGTGAGGAGGAGGTATTTATATGCGTGTGGGAAGGCAGGCACGTGGGGACCCATCACTCGTTGTCGGGTTGTTTGCTCTTTTGCCAGAGGGCTCCCACGAGTCCACTGCCTCCGTATTAGACGCGAGAAAGGGCACTAGTCATTAGCCACCATACCCTTCTCTCTCTCTCTCTCAAAAAGATATAATAGATGGATCGATTACGTGGGTTTTGAATGGTGATTAAGATCGTAGAGATAGATGTTTGGTGGGGTTACTGTTGGTACCGTATCCATCTGATGTTCGAGTTTTACTGCATGTTCTTTTGGCATTGACCCACATACTTGGGTTCGTGAGTGCGTTCTTCGGGTGCATATGACCTCACTTGGAGGATGGGGGAGGATCTACTGCAAGTACTAGTTAGATTATAAAACAAATCCCGTGCAGAAGCAGCTGTGCTGCGGTCTCTATTCCCGAAAGAGAGAGAGAGAGATGTACAGGTGCAGATGTTTGAATGACGATGGCGCGGGTCTTTCACCATTCCTCCTTTGGTCAATCTGACTCGACGTTGCATAGTTTCAAAACAAGAACACATGAGCATGAGAGAGAGAGAGAGAGCTCACCGGTCACTTCAGTCACAGTCTCATCAGAACAACGAGCAAAAGTAAAGAACGTCAGAACAGAGAACCCCATTTCCTCCCATCTCCGAACGGCAGCCCCCACTCCGTTCCTTAAGATATGTTATCTCTCCTGGATCGCCACCTTCCACGCCCGGCATGCCCTCTGCACATTTACCCGGCCGAGCAGTCGAAGATCCACCAAGCATCTGCAACTCCCTCCTTCCCTCCTTCCCTGCAACCCTAGCAGGTTTTAACGTCGTCCTCCAGTGCGGCTCCACCATGCCCCCTACTCTAAACTTCCTCTCCTCCCTACTCCTCGTCCTCTTCTCCTTTGCCTGCATGTCTCACTCAGCTATCTCCGCCCCCGCCGCCGGCACTTCCTTCTCTCGTAGGTTGCAGAGGGAATCCCCGCTGCCGCAGTCCATGAACATGAGCATGGACCCGTCGGAGCGGGAGACCCTGTTCCGGGTGATGGAGGCCGTCTCCTCCGACAGGACTGGAGAGTGGCCAACCCGGATCCCTGCACTCCCGGCTCTTCATGGCCCGGAATTGAGTGCACGCTGGGGAGGCAGGACGGCCTCCTCCATGTTACCAGGCTGGACTTCGGGACCCCTCTCAACCCGACGTGCAGGAAAGCCGCCATTTTCCCCTCCGACGTCTTCGCCCTCCCCTACCTCCAGTCCCTCTTCTTCTTCAACTGCTTCAGGAGCCGCAAGACTAGCCTCTCCGCCGCGGGCTCCGCCATGGAGGGAGCCACCGCCCTGCAGCAGCTTAGCCTCAAGTCCAACCCAGCTCTGGCGGGCTCCATCCCGCCGGAGATCTCCTCCCTGAGGTCGCTTCAGATCCTCACGCTATCGCAGAACAACCTGCAGGGGGACATCCCGGGGCCGTCGCCGGCTTGACCTCCCTCGTGCACCTCGATCTCAGCTACAACGCGTTCACCGGGACCATCCCGAGCCAGATGGGCGATCTCAAGAATCTCGTCGGCCTCGATCTCAGCTACAATTCGCTCACTGGAAGCATCCCCGCGTCGATCGGGCAGATGGGTGCCCTCCAGAAGCTTGACCTCAGCTCCAACTCGCTCACCGGCGGCATCCCGGAGAGCTTTGAGAACCTGGGGTCCCTTTCCTTCCTAGCCCTCAGCAGCAACAGGCTGAGGGGGCCCTTCCCGGACGGCCTACCTAGGCTGGGCAACCTCCAATACCTCATCATGGAGGACAACCCCATGGCCGTGGAGCTGCCCTCCAGCTGGGACAGCTGACGAGGCTGCAGGAGCTGCGACTAGGGAACTCCGGCTACTGGGGGCCGATACCGGAGAGCTTCGGGCGGCTTTGCAACCTCACCACCCTGTCCCTGCAGAACAACCGCCTCAGCGGCGCCATCCCCGCCGGGCTCAGCGGCCTCGGCCGGATATACCACCTCAACCTCAGCCGGAACATGCTCGGCGGTGTGGTCCCCTTCGACTCCAGCTTCTTGAGGAGGCTTGGCAGGAACTTGGACCTGAGTGGGAATCCTGGGCTTTGCCTGAACAGGTCAGAGGCTGTCGTGGACAGCGTCAAGGCGGGCGTTGGAGTGTGCGGAGCAAACGGGACCTCTTCTGTAATGGAGAAGCAATTCGGGAGGTCACAAGGAGCTGCCTCTGTTGGCCCCCCAAGTCCGGCCGTTCTGCTCTTCGGCTTGCTGGGCATCTGGGGGCTACGCCTGCCACTGTTCTAGCTGCCGTGATCGCTTTAACTAGCTCAGCCTGCAGGTGAAGCAGCAGCAGAACTGCAGAAGAAGATTAAGCTTCTTGCTTAGCTTCTCGATTGCAGTCTGGCAAAGGGGAGAAACCAAGTTCCATAAGCTGGAAGAACACCTGGATTTCCAGTAAATTGTAGATCCCTTTTTTCGTAAATTTTTGTTCTTGGAGCATCGGCTGCTTCTGGTTTCTTCTCCCTGCGTCTCCAAAAGTTGATCATTGGGCTTGGTACATTTGGCGGAAACTGCCACATCTTGATGCCTTCGATTTCATATGGGTGCCCTAGCTATGTCCCCTGTTCTGACTGCTAGACGCGGAACAAATGTTTCAGACAAATGTTGGCAGCGTTTTTTGTCCATGTCCTGTAAAAAGACCTGCTGTTTCTTATCTGGGGAGCCTACGCGCATCTTGTTCTTCAGACACACGATCATCCTAAGGCTTTATATACTTTCTTTTTTTTACAGCCCGAATGCTTTATATACGAAGTGCTACATGACCATCTTATAGTTGCGTAGATTTTGGTTCCTTTATAAAACTTGGAAAGCGGTTAATGACATCATTTTGTAATACATATATTTGACATTATTTACATAACATAATTTTTAAATAAGATAAATTAATTAAGAGATTTTATTATATATTTAATTTATTTTTTTAATTTATGATATAATTATAATTTATTACAGTAAATATTATTTACTGTATAATATGTTAAGTCTTACTACAGTAAAGATATTTCTATTACTGTCAAATATTTTTAGTTAATTTATTTTTTTAAATATCATACAATATTTTAGAATTTATATCATGTAAATTATGTCAAAATATGTGTCAAATAAATAAATATGATATTAAATAGTTTTTCACGGCCTTTAATTGGTCCTTAATCTTGTCGTGCTGAAGCAGACAACATCGATAACCTCGGGATTAGACTAGAGGTTAAAGAAGTTCTGTTCATAAGAATCTTGGTGACGCTGATGGCGCTGTTCTTTGTTTTTGCATGCACAGGGTTTTCTTGGGATCTGAAGGAGGCCCATGCTTTTTCTGTTCAGGGCGTCTTGGGAACCCTAGACGACGGGCTTAATTTGTTGGGTTCCCAAAAAAAGAATGCAGATGGGACAAGTCCTCAGACGCTGGTCGGCCCTGCTGCTCTCTGCTGTCTCCGGCAACACCAGTTTGATGTCCTGTAGCTGATTAGGAGTTGTTGATGTTGTACGGTCTAGCGAAGAACATGGCAGGTTATCTTAATCATTGTGCCCATGGTTTAAAGTCAGATTATCAGACGACATTAATACGTGTTATTGTTGCAATTAGCAGCAGCATTACTTAAACAAAGTTTCTAGTTCATGGGTCTCTCTGAATGGCCAGGAAAGCCCCATCTACCATGGAGAGACTCAATCTTAGGAAACAGCAAATCCATCCATCTATCATCTTCCCAGTTCACAGTCGCCTGAACCAGGCGACTCACCAGCATCTTTCTCCACAATCGGCAGAAGAAGGCATTTAAAACAAGATATCTCATGCAAAACACTCAAAAGATAGAGTCATGGTACTACTTGCTCTGCAGCCCTATTTCGACCCTACGCATATTATATTAGAATGTTTCGAAAAGTCTCTCATCACGGGGCGACCAGTGAGTCCTCCTCTCCAGCACACGGTGGCAAGTGCCGTGAGTACTACAAAACCAGCTTTCTCCTTCCTCTCTCTCTCTCTCTCTCTCTTTCCATCGCGACCACTGCAAAAAAGGAAAAAGTCTCAAGTGGGTCTACACTACAACAACAGCACTCCCCACCTCACCTCCTTGCTCTGTCCCACACAGGATCTAAAGTTGCCCGCCTGCCCCCCTCCCCCGTCGGACGCCGGCGCGGTCCCGTCCAACGAACTCTCCGCATGCTTGTTCTTACGTGCAGAAGATGATATGGTCTGGGAACGTGGAGGGGGGCCACTGCAGGTCGATAATAAGAAGCAGGCGAGAGGCCGGCACAGGTGTGCTGTAATGGGAGAAAGAGGAGGAGAAAGAGAAAGTGGTGGTAACTGTGATACGATCATACGAGCAGAGAGAGCCCTGCAGGGGACGTCCTGACAGGAGGGCCGAACTCTCTCTTGGTCACTCCAATAAAAGCACAGGCAAGAGAGAAGGTGCATGTGTGTGGCCAAGCAGCTGGTGACGGGGGGGCGTGCGCGCCTGAGCTGGGGAAGAGAGAGAGGGAAGGGAAAAGATAGGTCGGAGTACTGCACACGGGGGGATGGGGACAGCTCCGGGGAGATGGCATGGCAGAGCTCAGAACACTGCGTGGAGGGAGCAATCCCCTCACGGGGTGAACCAGTACTTGTCCTCTGCCTGAGAACTGTAATGGCGTTTCTCGGTGCTTTTGACTGCGCTTTCAAACGGAGACTGGTACTGTGGAGGCAGCAGCACCCCCTACTGCCACTCCCTGCTCAAACAGCACTCCCACCAGGTGTTTTTTTTTTCCCCTTCCTTTTTTTATTTCTTGAGGTTGGAAACGTATGGCTCTTTGGGGAAAAAAAAGTTGGGTGCACAGCTTGTTTTGATTAAAGGGTTATATGTTTTTACATGACTTCTTTTGACAATAGTAAAGAAGGTTCATTGTAGTACAACTCACACACTTGCACACCTGCAATTAGCTTGTTTTAGCTTGTTTGAAGTCAAAACTGATCAGTAAAGGGTGGCTCTGGCCTCTGGGATGTGCACCAAGCTATGAACTATGGATATCCAAGCCCATGATGGCACCCAAGGCCCACTAAGGCCCAATGCAAGACTTGGTGGGTAGACTAGGCCATTCAAACTTGAATGGTTTTTTTTTTTTTTTTTTGATAGGTTTTCAAACTTTTTTTTTGGGTAGTTGATAGGTGTTTCAAACTTGAATGGTTGCTTCATATCTCTCCAATGGGAGTTTGTGAAGACTATGAACTATTCTTTTCTGTACATCTTCCGTGGTTGTTTATCCGTACATACACATACAATCATAATGGCTTTTGTAGAGGCATGATTTAGTCCTATGAGTGAAAATAAATGTGTTTTATGTGTGTGTGAGAGAGAGAGAGGAGTTGTGGAAGACTATGAACTACTCCTTTCTGTTACATCTTCCGTGGTTGTTTATCCGTTCATACACATACAATCATAAATAGGCTTTGTAAATGCGTGTGGGACTGTAAGGTCCAATATATTAAACTTTTATGGTCCAATATATTGAACCTGACCAATAGGTGAAAGTCTAATTATTGAACTGTAGCCTAGTTAACAAGAGCTCAGAGGATAAGCAAGATTCAAGAAGTACAATCGAGCTCCGTATTGTCGCCACAATGCTAGACCCCCAAGCTCGATAAGACCCCTAAGGAGATATCATAGGCAAGTAGATAAATCTCAAAGAGATGTCTTCAAATACGTTAAGGTAGGAAGTACACTTCACCTATGGTCATGACTCTATATCGGACAAACCACTGTCGGGAGATATATCATAGCTCAAGAAGACCCTTAGGGCAGAGGCGGATCCTCCTACAAGTCAGTGGGGTCACGTGACCCCACTGACTTGGAAGGAGAGTCTTAGGGGAGTCTTAAAGGATTTTTTTTATTATTTGTAAGGTTAAAATTTTATATAAGGTGACCCCACTGAATTTAAGGTGACCCCTCTAGACTCAAGTGACCCCACTGAACTAATGTTCAGATCCGCCACTGCCTTAGGGGACTTTAGCTCAGCTAATAATAAGGATCAATCTCACATGTTATTGGACAACCACGAGGAGACCAAATAGCAAGAGCTCCTACCTAAAGATATGAATAGTAGACCCCAATAAGGATGCTTTTCCTCAAATGGACATGAAAGATCAAAATAGAGATGAGTCTGTATATAATTATTCGTAATTATGGTCTGTAAATCTCATAATGGACCTCAAAAATCTTAAGTGATCTTTTCTCCTAGAGTTGCATTCACGATCCAATTTTATCGTCAGTCGAATCTTACGGAATCGTTGGAGAAATCTAAGGCCTATATAATCATGGGGGACCCCTTCGAATTGATCAAGTATGAACTCTCTACTATTGAAATGGGTTGAAGAGTGATCTGACTCCTCTCGCCATTTTACCTTATGTTTTTATCTCATACTGACTTAGGCATCAAAAACTTTTCCTTGAGACCCTTATCTTAGGACCACTGATCCTTTGTTTTCCTCTATATTGGAAGAGGGAAGAACGCTAGTAATTCTCCAATCCTTAGATCATCAATGAGTTACAACTCGATTTAAATCGACCCTCTTCAACTCCCATACACCCATAAGAATTCATATGCAATCATAATCACTGTGATGCAACTAATAAAACATATAATTACAAGTAACAAGATACAGCCATAAACAACAACCCAAAGCATATGCATATAAAGTGAGCACATTAAATTATAAGTGCACATGCGCTGTCATAAATAACAAGATAAAATCTACGCATTCAACTATAATCACACATAATAATTATGAGTACTATAATACAACTATTAATATATAGATATATATATATATATAGATATATATACACACCCTATAATAAGTGTGCACACATGACACAACCATCTACTATGGAATCTATCTGAAACAACTATATATTAGTACCATCTTAAGTCTTTTAGAATCCAAGTGGCCATTAGTCACCAGTCATCCATATATGCTTCACTTTTCTTGGGTAGTGATTTCCGTGTGCTATGATTAATTTTTCTTGTTCCATGTGACATCTAATATACACAAGCTCAGTAACTTACTTATATGAAATAGCTAGGTGACATTCTCATAATATTATGCTTCACATGTAAAATGTTAATTACCCGAAGAAAACTTTTCGGCTGTATTTATTAAGCCACACCGGTGAGTTTTGCTCATGCGCCCAAAACATCCTTATATGATTTTTGCAAGCATATTGTAGAGTCTATTCTGCTTCATTTATTTATATTTAGTTTCACAACATTACTAGAATCCTAAACATGAATTGTGACCATTTCCAATGAATAAGCAAATGCTGAGAATTATATGCTGAGTTTCCAGTGAGAAGAGAGACATAAACATTGTAGGGTAGTTTTTGACTATCTTGATAAATCATACTCCCATATATCTAATGGGTTTTGAAGGAAATGACCCACATTCCACCATTGAACAAAAGATGATCCAAAGTTTGGAAAGATTAAAAAAATTGAAATATTTTCTATACAAAATATTGGAGTCAGATAATTAGTAGTCACTGTAATCTAACGAAATGCTCGAGCACTCAGATGGGATCTTAACTATTTATCTAAAAAATTATACTTTCTTTTCACAATCTATCAAATAACGGCCGAACCTGATTTAACCGTTGGATCAACCGTGGTGATCTGATTGTGCCATGATCTCAACGGACCAGATCAATCCTCCACTTCCAAGTCCTGTGCCCTTTCTTCCTTCCGCGTGGAGACGTATAATAGAAGGGGCTTGTGCGATGTTTCGGTTGCTTCCCCTTCCTACGACCGCTGCTCCGCCGTGGCATGGCGCTCCGGTGGTCGCAACTTCGCCGGGTTCTGGGACGGGCGCCGCTCCGGATTCGTCTCCAACCAGCAAGCGATCCTCCCCTGTCCTCTTCGTCCCGGCCTCTTCTTCAGGCCCTCCAGTGGCGGAGATCCTACGCCGACCTCCCTCCACCACCTCCTCCACCTCCTCCTCCAGTCTCGGTCCAAAACCCTTCTGCCGATGCAAGCAAGAGCAAGGAACCCGTCGCCGCACCTGGAGCAGCGCTGCCGCGGCACCTTCCTTCTCGTCCTCCCTGGACGAGGTGGAGGTCGCCAAGTTCGCCTCGATCGCCGAAACCTGGTCTCTCTCTCTCTCTCTCTGGATGCGTAACTGCGTATAGCTCGTTCTATCTGTTGCCGTTGGAACTGACCAAGGTCTGTGACGCGTGGATGAACAGGTGGATTCCGAGGGGCCCTTCAAGCCGTTACATTTGATGAACCCCCAAGGGTGTCCTTCATCCGTTCGACTCTCTGTCGGCATTTCGGTAGTGATGCCACTCATACAGCATATGTCGTTTGACATGCTTTTCCAGTACTCTTAGCAAAATAAAACTTTGTTATTGGTTGAGCTTTTGAAGACTGCGGGCGTGCTGTTTGATGCATCTTTTTAGGGAGTTTTAATCTGATTCCGTAGATCAGTTTCGGCGAAGATGGCGGGGTGTCAGTGTGGATGCTATGGTTGTTTCTTTTTGATGCACATTATTCACGTAGATGTTGCAGTTTCTGTGCAGAATATTTCGAGGGGAGGAGGTTGGTATAATGATATGTTATAGCTGGAGGAACATTGTCTTTGAATTCCGAGAACATCGGAATGGCACTTCCGCACTTTAAAAAAATGTGCTTTTAGGATCAGATTTCAGAACCTATTCCGACCCCACTCGCTGAAAAGGAGAAAAGTGTCTGATTTCTCTGCCTTTTCCTCTCGATAGTTCGTAACGTAGGTTGAATTTGCTGCACAGAAGCTGTCCAGCAGACATGTCTCTTCCCAAATTCTGATGTCGTCCATCTCCAAGTGATACAGTACAGCATTTCATGCGCTCGGTATTCTTACATATGCTCCTCCAGCCTTCTGAGACATCAGCCCCGCAGATTATTCTCAGGTTCCATCTACTACACACTCTATACTACCTTGATAGCTTAATTTATTACAACATCAAATTCTTATCTTGCTCAATCTCTATAGCCACTTTTGAAGAAGTGCTTTAGGTCAGTTTGCAATGGAGATAAAATCTCCACCTCCTTCTGAGATGTGCAAACTCTACCCTAATTAATTAATTGTAAACCTCATTTCCCCTGTCTAGTGCCTTTCCAGTTGTCATGAATCAATTTTGTTCTCATTAATTTTGGGATTTTGAAGTTGGGCATACTATATAAAGCTAAACTGGTCTAGCCTGTCTTGGTTAGAACACCTTTCACCATGGAAGCACAAGGTATTCAAAGGGAAAATATAGACTGAGACCCTAAAAGTTAAGCTTTTTCCTGCACATTTCTGATTTAATGTAGGATTTTGAATTTGGTTAGGCTTTCTTGCTGTTGCAAGTTCTTGTCAATCTACTATACTTATGCAAGTTCTTGTGCATATCACTTCAATTACCGTTTCTTTTACAAGATGGAACTCTTCATCTATAAAAGTTCAACTTATGTCATTCATATTGGACTCTGTGACAATAATTATCAAAATTAACATGGTTGGCATGTAAGGTCATGACATTTCAACACCCGCCCCCAAAGAAGAGTATCATGCCTTGTTAGCCTCCATAACTTCATCAACTTACTTTTTTGCAATAGATAGTTTTATAGCCTTACAAAATTCTCGTATTAGTGAAAACAATCTACTTTTGTCTAATGACCAGTTTCTGTATCCCTTTCTATGTGCACTGCCTGACTTTGTTTCAGGAAAGATTTGCATTCTGCAAGGCCTTTGGAAGGATTGAAGATACTTGATGTAGGTTGTGGTGGAGGCATTCTTGCAGAGGTAGATTTTTGTATGCCTGTCATTCCACAACAAGGCCATGGAACACTGTTCATGTTTCCTGTGTGTAGTTATGATGCCATTTGGTCTGTTTTATCCGTTTACCTATGATTGTCACTGCTAACATATCTGTTGCTTTTGCAGCCTCTAGCTCGAATGGGAGCAACTGTTACGGGAATTGATGCAGTGGAGAAAAATATTAAGATAGCTGGCCTTCATGCTGTATGTTTACCTAACCTTTGATTGAGGCTGTGCTTTAAGTCACAATATTGATCAAGTGTTGCATATTTGTTGTTTTCATGATTTTTTTTTCTCAAAAGCATCCTCCTTTCTTGTAGTTGCTGCATTCCTTATCCTAGTCCAAGGTACTTTTTTGTAAGTATACTTGTCTCATGGCATATGGTGATATGACGATTCCCAGACTCAAGTGATGGTTGGTCTTTGATTTGCCTTATGTCATTGTTGTGAAGGCTGATGCTTATAGGTGGCTAATGACGTGCAATCCCAAGGTTTTGGGATACCTTCTTAGCTCATCACAAAGGTAGGTTGTGGGCTTAGCAGCATCGATGCTTGCGTGCCTTGGACCTGCTGGGCCCAATAAGCAGCAGTTGACAGGATATGAGAATGTAGTAAGATCGTGTCAAGGACCTGTTGGTCTAACAAATAACTCTTAATGGGTTCTGGCAAGATCCTGCTAAACATACTTCCCACTGCCTCACATCAGCAACCCACAAACAATTGCAAAATGGAAGTTCAAAACTTGCATCCCCCCTGCTAAACCTCCTGGCTTGCAAAATCAGTCACCCTGATTCAAATAGGACAAGGATCAGCTCAGCTATCCCTGGCTATCCTATTCAGAACTCCTCATAGGTGATGAACTGTGCTTCACCTGCTCTTTCCTGGTTCATCTGGTCCCTAGACTCATGTTTGTTTATTCATAGTGCAGTACATCTATACGCCAATTTATTATCATAAAACAAATACCGAAAGTTACAAGAGAGACATGCATTAAGGTTTAATCAATTTTTTAATCTTATGTGTCTTTCTCAATTTTGCATCCTTCTACCAAATAAGAACAGTGTAAGCCTATGATGTTATGGTAAGTTATTGCTTCCTAGCGTCCTCTATGATATTTTCTTTAGCTGCCATATCCTGAATGCCTCTGGTGCTATACTGCTACAGCCATTGTAGCTCTAGTCTCTTGCAAACTTTTGAATTCTGAATTCAAAACAAACCTCTGTTTGAAAAATTATTAGATAAAACTGGAGTCTGCAGCTCTTAGGTATTTGTTGATTTCTGTTTTAGCAAGGAATATGATCAATTATAGTGGACTTCTAACTCTCTCCTGTCTACCATCTTAGTCGGGAAACAGCATTTGATTTGTTTTACATTTGTTCATGAAGGACCAGCAGGCATCAAAATACAATTACTTGGTTTCTGTTTATTGCCTTCTCTTTGTGTTCTCTCCAATTAAATGAGCACTTGATATTGTTTTGTAGAATGCTGAATTCCTTTCTGTTCTCTCTAAACATATATTTTTGTCTCTATGCCAACCTTTGCTTATTTGCACAGGGATTGGATCCTCAAACATCCATGATAGAGTATCATTGTGCAACAGCAGGTGACACTTTGCTTCTGTTCGCTGTGTTATAATGTAGTCTGTCTTTACTTGGACATTTAGATTTTTTTTTCCGCTTATTCATATATCTCTTTTATTCTTGCTATTTGTGGCATTTATTATGATTCTAAGAGGAACTACTGCTGTATCTGATTAGGGATAATTGCAAAAAAGAGCCTTCTTACATGTGTATTTGCACACTTGTCAATGTTAGATGCGTCTTGATATATATAACCTCATTACTTAAAGATATGTGCAAGGATACCCCTCCTGTTATAAGCTGCTGTCAAATAAATGAAACTAACTGAGTTAAAACCTAAGTATGGTTAAAGAAATTGCTTGCAATGTTTGTACTTATTAGTGCAAAGTGACCTAGTACATAAATGTAATTGCAAAATAACCTAGTGTGCAAACGTAAGTGCAAACTACCCCTCCCCTCCTTTATCATGCTGTCATGTGTTTTCTGAGGTCAGTTAATTTCTGCGGTATTTCTGTACTTATATGATGAGACGGGATTGTTTTTAGTAGTGTGTACAAGAGTTGATATTTCTGCAATTACGCATGTAGAGGGTTACTTTTGCAATCCCTACTGATTATTTTAGAAAATATTTGTATTTCTCTGGTGTGTTCACTTGGCACTTTTCAAAAGTTTAGGTTAGTTTCAGCTTGATTTGTAACCTTATACACAAACATGTCAGCTTAAGTGAATGCAACTGTATGGATCAGAGAAAATGGTAGAAGAGGGGAGGAAGTTTGATGCCGTTATCTCACTTGAGGTATGACATTGCCAGTTTTGTTTTATTATCTTGGCAATTTTAATTGGTATATGTTGAATGCATGTAGTGTTATCTATATGTTCACCTTCTCTTATGTGTGAATATGTGTTCTATGCATGCTCTGTTGTCAGATATTTGAAGAAGGATCCATTTATGGTCCCAGACCCACACTAGTTCTATCGATAGTGATCTTGAGCCTACTTATAGCTTTTCAATCACATATGGTAGTGGAATCGAGGTCCCAACCCCAACTTAATGGTGATCTTGAGCCTATTTAAGAGAGATATCCAATGAAAATAAGTGAATAAAACTTGAGGAACTTGACTACACAGGCCTTCCATATGGACGAGAGGAGGGAGGCTCTAAAAACTGCAGCCCGCATCACACTATTTAACTTCGTAAAATAAAAGACAAATTCATAAAGGGATTTTTTTTTCATAAACATGGCAATGATGATGGCCAAGTTTACATAGATTGCTTAAACCAGAGTCCATTCTGTGATATCTTTTAACGCTCAGGCAGAGCTTGCGAAATAAACTCTTGGGAATACTTACAATTATAATAGGAACTCTTTGATATTCACTGTATTTCAGTACTTATTTGACTGAGATATTTTACTCAGAAAATCGTCTGTATATTCATTGTCAGAACTTTACTTTTGTATTATGATCGCTAGTTTTCCTAACCCCAGACAAGAAGGATTTAATATGTGATTCATAATCCAGGTAATCGAGCATGTAGCAGATCCTGCCGGGTTTTGCAAATCATTGGCTGCATTGGCAGTTCCGGATGGAGCTATTTTAATCTCTACAATTAATCGTTCCATAAGAGCATATGCCACTGCAATTGTTGCCGCTGAGTACCTGCTAAATTGGGTATGATTCGAAGGCCACTATATACATTTCTTTAGTAGCCACTGAATTTTTTATTCCGTTTCAGATCCATGTATTTATGGGCAGGGAAGATCCAGAGAAATATAGGCATTTCTTTGACTTGTTTTGTTTTAATTTCCAATTCTGTGGTTTATATTATGCAGTGCCTGTAGCTCTTAAACCTATTTTCTAGCGCCATAGCAAAATAGGGGGAAAATCAAGGCAAACAATGTTATTGGGAAAATGGAGTGTTTTTTTTTTCTCAGGGACGTAATGGGCTTATTCTGGGGAAGTAGTGTATGTAAATCTGAAATACCTGTAGGAGAAGAGAAGCTCTTTGCCCGGCTGGCCGGACAATGATTTGTCCGGCCAGCCGGCTGGCGCCTGCCCATTGGGCAGCGCTGGGGCGCCTGGGCCCCACTCCCAGGCGCTGCCCAATGGCAGCGCTCCAGCCGGCTGGCCGGACAAATCATTTGTCCGGCCAGCCGGACAATAAGCATTTCCCGTAGGAGAATATAGGCATTTCTTTGACTTGTTTTACTTGCATGAACCTGTGTTTCTCATCAGATTCATACAAGATTTTACGAGTCAATTTCAATGCTTGTACCCATCAATCCAAGCTCGATGAGGATCATGTGGCTACGGTCTAATTGTATCTCTAGGTGCTCGTGCTTCCTGAGTCACAATATCTATTAGTCTTCATTATTTTACTTAAGTACATTTGTTGACGTATTGTAGAAGGGGAAAAGTGAGAGACAAAAACCCCTAACCATGGCAAACATTCATTTTTCATGTGTATCAACACTAACATGCCATTTTTTAAGGGAGGTTGGTGGCTGCCAAGTGGAGATGCAGCTTGGACTGTTCATGATTCGGTTCGGGTTAAGATCATTTTCGGGTCAACTGAAATTCATGTGAAACCCCTCGGCAACCTCTCCACAGTCCACAGGAGAGAGAGAGAGAGCATTGTTCATGTGAAACCCCTCTGCTAACTAACTCGGAACCGAACTTTACCGAAAATTAACTTGGAACAGAGAAGAGGAAAGGCCGACACACACATTTTTACTTGTGTGTTACCATCAGCTGCTAATGGCTTTGTTCATTCAGCGATTAGATGCAATTACTCAAATCTATTCAGCTTATCTTCCTGTAACAATCTTAATTGCCTGGAGCTTGCAGCTGCCAAGAGGCACACATCAATGGACTAGCCTCATCACCCCAGAAGAACTTGTCCTCATGTTGCAGCGAGCATCAATTTCTGTAAGGCTTTCATCCTTTTATATATCCCAACATTGCAACACCATTTTTGGTTTCTACTGCATATTGAAGCCTGTTTTTTTTTTAATTAATTTTTCATCAGGTTCAAGAGATGGCGGGATTGGTTTATAATCCTTTCACAGGAGAATGGGCTTTATCAGACGACACAAGTGTAAACTTCATCGCTTATGGTGCCAAGAAGAATGATTAAGCATCAGTACAACTTCTCTGATGTTAAAACGTGCAGAGTCAAATTTTCACTGTATTTATTTGCTGGGTTTTTTTTATTGCTGTAGTTCGCTAATAGATAGCCTGGCCTTTTGCTTTTGAAAATAATAATTAGTTGTGATGGTGTGCAACAGCCTAGTACACTGTAACTGGTACCAATTTATTGGTTTATAGGGTGTTTGGAAGTAACTTTTTTTAAATATTATTTCTACCTAAAAATTAATGATGTCTCCGTTTTCTACTAAAATTTTAAAATTACAAAAAAAGTATTTTATGTGTTTGGCGAGCGCCGCCCGCTCTTCTTCTTCTTCTCCAATGTCCCTCGAGCTCCCATGTCCACTCTACTAGCGGTGCTGGCTGCTGCTTCTTGGTGGGGGGAGGGGGAGGTGGAGGGCGCGCAGGGAGAGTGGGGAGGGCGCCGGCGGGTGGGAGGGGAGGGGGGAGGGGGAGGAGGGCGCGTAGGCGGCGCCGGGGAGGGCGTCTGATGGGGTGGGGGGTGGGGGGAGGTGGAGGGTGCGCAGGGGGGGCCGGGGAGGGTGCTGGCGGGGGTGGGGGGAGGTGGAGGGCGCAAAGGGGGGGCTGGGGAGGGCGTCGGCGGGTGGGAGGGGAGGGGGGAGGAGGGCACGCAGGGGGCGCCGGGGAAGGCGTTGGTGGGGGTTGGGGAGGGGGTGGTGGAGGGTGCACAGGGAGGGCGTCGGCGGGTGGGAGGGGGGGGGGAGGGGGTGGTGGGGGGCGCATAGGAAGGGCGCCGGCGGGCTGGGGGTCATTGGTGGGGTGGGTGGGTGGGGGGGGGGGGGGCGGGGGGAGCCGCCGGGGCAAGGGAGGGGGGAGATTTTGAGAGAGAGCCAATGTGGTTTTAAAATAAAAATTGTTGAAATTATTTTTAGAGAGATTTACATGGGATAAAAATTCTTTCTAAAAAAAAAACTACTTACCAAACATATTATCTTCTTATCTGTCTTCTCTCTTTTTAAAATTTTAGAGAAAAAAAAATTACAACCAACATCCTATTAAAGAGAAGAATATTTCGGTGTCTTTAGTACACCATAGTTACGCTTTTTATATATATATATATAGTACACCATAATCACGAACGCTACCGGACAGATGCTCGCAAAAATTTGAAACTCGTGAACACGTCAACAGGTGTGCCCCATCATTTTTCCCACGAAACGATGGATCATGCATCGCTCGACGTACTGCAAGACGTTGCAATCTTATGGCCTTCACTTTACTGATCTCATATTAATAAAAGTTGATTACATTTAATTTTAGAGTGGACATTAAAAGGAAGAAAATGATGGATATAAGAAATGGAAATCACACACCGCAGTTTCTTGGGCAAGGCTGGCACTTACAGAGCACACACACAACTGTCTTTTACTTGACAGGATTCTGTTTTCATACTACATCGATATGTGCAGACCCATGAAAGGGATCCTAAGAGAGGTCACGAGGAACCCCGTGGACGTTCTTCTGCTGCACGGAACACATTGCTCCGTTTCTTCATATAGCGCACGCATGCTGACGAGCACACGCGAGGGTAGACTCTTTATCTAAAACATTGCGTGCTGTAGGTTGATTTAAGTGGCGCAACTGCAACACGGACGAACGTCTATGCAGCATCATCTTCGACATTATTGACTCGCTCGCATTCGTCTATCCACTCGCTATACCTGTTTAAACATTCATAGCATACACTTGTCACCGAATGAGCTTATTCGAATCATGTTAAGATTAACTACTAGAGGTTAAAGGCGATAGTCACTTACACATCGATGGGTTCGGACAAGGCTGCAACAGGAAAGAAGAAAAGAAAAGAATTAGTGAACTGTGATGGCAGCACCGGTTATGTATCGTTGATCTAATAGACTAATACCATTCACAAACAAGAAAATAACTACGGGTTTGCCACTGAATGCCCAAACATAGCATTATCATAATATGAGACCCTACACCAAACCGTATAGGGTTGCTCCCCTATGGAAAAGCCATAAAAATGGGAAAAAAAAAAATTCACCCCATTTATCTAGCGTGGTGCTGGGCCAAGAAACAGATCTGTAGAATCTCGGAGCCTTCGCAAGAAAAGAAATAAACAAGTTTTTCTCCTTAAAACAAAAATGGGAAAGGTCCATTGATTCGAACACAGAATCGGAAACATGAAGTTGCGCAATTTTAAATCAATCGGCGGAGTACTCCTGGATGCTACAACCAGAAGTGCACAACCGCCTACAAACAGGTGAACATACCATTGATAGTGGTGCTGAAACTCTCCTGGCATATTCTGCATGATGCCTCACCAATCAAATCTTCATATCACTGCAAAATGGGAAGACAGAAAAAACTTAGAACACGGGCAAGGACCTTCAAAACTCATCAAAAGCTAAACCAGACAGAACTATATCAACGACTTAAAAAGTGGATCGTACATGCGGCACTCCACACTGCTTCCATGGTTGCAGAATGGACAGCAGAAGACAGTATCTAGCTTGTCCATACGCTTCTTTGGAGGTGGCTTAGCCCTCGACTTTCTCTTCCCCATGTTTCAAACGTAGATTACTTTGTCGATTCCCTGCACGCTAAAAGACTAAACGGGAAAAATCTCACCATGCAGTAGTAAACAAGTTCAATTTTCTGAAAAAAACATGGCAATTGGTAACAAAATCAAACTGAAAACAAGTTGGAGAAAATAAATTAGAATGATATCACAAATACATCATGTATTTGGTGTGCATAAGTTTAAACCTAGAATGTCCAGGTCCTACAATCAAGCAAAATATACAACACACAACCAACAACAAATGCTGAATGCACGAAAAATGCACAAGTTTGTGTAAGAAATTCACTTAACTTGTCAAGGGAATGGAAAGAGAGAGAGAGAAACTTAAAAATCAGTAATAAAACTCATTAAAATGAGTTGACAGTCTGCAAAAAGAAACCAAAACAAAATCTGATAATCACAGATAAAACATTCAAAAATGGACCTGTATATTGCATCCATAACATCACATGCAGACACACACAACTAGGTCATTTTGACGGTAGCTACAGGCACACTAAATTTATAATTGTTTAAGACTTAATTATACAAGAAAATAACAGCTGAAAGGCCAGTGGAGGGTTATGCGCTCCAATGGAGAGCAATTGGGGAGTAACAAGTTCATACAGGAATCAAAGACATCTTCCCTGCTGTCATAGTGGTGTTCATGTTCAATTGCATAGTTAGAGAATAATCTATGCAGTAGTGCTGGGGGGAGGGACCTCAATCTCATTAGCTTGGGACTTTAATAATTTTTTGCTTCTTTATTGAAATCCCTTTATTATTCTTCATTTCTATTATTCCCTAGGGGAAGCACTAGGACCCTGGGATTTTCTTTTCTAACATGACAGTGGTCCATGTTGTATATAGCTCTCCTGGGTTCTTACACATGAGTGACTTCAAGAATACATACTGTTAATAAAAACGAATATCTTAATCATTGTAGTAACAAGTATGTAACATGTCATGTAAATGTTTGATGAAACTAATCTACCCACCAAGCTAATACTTATTTTTCCATTGACATTAGACGGGAAGAATGGATAAAAAAGTTGCAATCATAGAAGAACAAGCTAGAAAATTCAGGAATACATCAGGAAGGCATTGAGGAGAACACTCAAGCAGCTACATATGGCATAGAAAATAAACATCAATTATCATCAGGTGACTAGCTGATATCTGTACCAAAGCCATTGCAGATACCCAAACTTGACATTCTGTAGCAGTGATCCACCACCCGACCAGTTTGTATAATGCCATGAAATTATTGAAGGCCCAGTCTACCTTTTCCGCTTTTATAGCATTCTTAGTAGGTCTTAGTAGGTCTAAGTAGGTCTAAGTGTTTATATGACTAGCTATTCTCACAGTCTACAGGCTTTTCATGGGTTCATATCGGCCATATAATGTTCTCAAAACAAATTTGCTACCCATCTCAAGTTATCAAGAGAGCCTCCACTGAACACAAATCTATGACCACACCGTCACAACCTCAAAGGGATCTAATAGGCAGCAAGTAAACCTCCGACTGCATAATGATGAACCTTGCATATGATTGTCACTCTTGTCATCACCCACTAAATCCCAATCCAATGGCACATGTACACAGCAAATATGCTACTTCCAGCCTTAACTTAAGCATTTTGATAATATCATAACAAAATCTAGGACATCTCATGTCCTTGAAAGCCCCCCGTTCCCCCGCCCCCCTTCCTCTGTCCAGAAGGCGCAATAGCTAGTGAAAATTTCATTCACACCAGAAACTTCTGGTAAAACAGTAACCATGGGAGCACCCAAACAATTACAGAACCTTAAGCCCCCATCACCAAGTTTACCCATGACCATGCCCATCCATGGGCCACAACATGTAGGAAAGCAGTTGCATGAGGCTAAAATCAAATATCTCAAATATCTTGACTTAATAGTCAGAATTCCTTCCTATATTCATATCCTATGGATGATGGACTTCATTTTCTTCCTTTGGAGGGAGCCCTAGCAACCAATTAAGAGAAAAGGAAAATAAAAACCGACAAGGTTCACTGAAAATCATAACTACCCGATGTTCAACCAGAGGAATCATGCAAGAAAACCTTCAAACTTCCCCTACCAATCGGGGGGATCCGTAAAATGAAACCTAGAAACCAAATTTCTTTAAAACCCACAATCCTAGACAAATCTACGCAGCTAGACAACAATCCCCACATGGAGAGATCAGATATAGAGGCCTAACCAGGCAGAATTTCTATTGTAATCAAAGAGATCGGAGATACGAAAAGAAAACATGGAAAAAGAACTTCTCACAAGTGACAAAAACCTGATAAAGCAAGTCGTGTCGTGTGCAGAACTCCTCCACCAACAACCAACACATCAACCATAACCCCATAAAGAGCAAAAAGCATAAAAATCCAAAAACCACCAGAATTCAGAAAACCCCCAAACGAAAACGAAAGAATTCCCCAAAATCAAACAAACGCATCACAACCAGAACGGACAACGCTTCGATCGAAGCGCTGACGATGCCATCGCAGAAGACATCAAGGCAAGAAAAGCCCCCAATTAAGCCATCAAGACAAGAGAATCCCTCAATTAAGCCGCAATACAATAAAAAATCCCCCAAATTACGCTAACATCGCCGTCGCATAACCCTACACCTCGTGAAATATCTAGAACGATGGAACCCACCCTGACGGGATAAACAACCTGAAAAGGAGGACAGACGAAGACCTTGGCAAGCTGAAGCCCGACGACGGCCGACGCCCACGGCTCCGATGTCCTCCGCGGAAGCCGGCGTCCGCAGCAGCGGCGGCGGGGACTGCTGGGCAGGGAAAGAAGACTCGAGAGTCGCGAGGGAACGTTCACAAGGAGACGTACGGACATTTAAAAAGGGCAAATTAAGCGGAGCGGGTTGGAGTCGTGGTTCGCCAAAGCTGGCCGGAGAACCGGTTCGGGTCCGACCGGTCCGTAAGAGATTCCGGTTCGACATATTTATGAAACTTTTATACTAATTCTTGGCAAAATAACTCCCATAAATGTAGAAATCACATTTTTAAATCTATCTGTATGTATATATAATATCATTATATAAACATTGCAGTATATAATATCATTATATAAGATATGTAAGGATTTTATTAGTATCTCTACTTTTTATGGATGGAACTATCCAGAAGGTTATTTTGGCATTTATATTTACATATATGTTAAAAATTAAAAATAGTCCGGTCCAAAGTTGAAGACGAGGAGACACGTATGGCGCCACGTACAAAGCAGTACGTACCGCGCTCCGTGCTCGCCTTATCTATTCCCGGCATCACTACTACGACATCTTCCCCCCACGCCCTCTCATCCATCTCAGGCGCCACCTCTGTCGGGGAGGCCGAGCAACCTGCAGGTTCGAAGAAGCCCAGAAGGGAGAATGGCAGCGCTTCTCTCGGCCCCGTCGGCCTTGCTCCCGACGTCCTCCGCCGCCGCCAAGAACCCTTCCCTCTCCGCCCACTGGAGCCCGCCCTTCGGAGCCTCCTGGCATCCCTCGGCGGCGGCGGCGGCTTGGGCGTCGCCGCCCTCGAGGCACCAATTCGGCGTCCGCTGCCAAGCGCAGCAGCAGACGGCGGCCGCCTTCATCCCCAGGGAGCAGCGATGGATGTTCGAGGATTCTGAGATCAATGGTCCCGTAAGAACCCCTCTTCACCCCTCTGCCCCAAAATGCACGCACACCTGTATGCATCGTGCGTTTTCTTCTTTACCGGAATGAGCAATCTTCGGAGGCGCTGGAGGGGATAAATCGGTTCCCCTGGGGACGGGCGCTGCGGGCTGAGTACCCACAAAACCTTTTCCTTTTGTACATGGGCATGCCATCACTTAAAAACGCCAACTTGTATGTGAAGCTTAAGCTGCTACATTGATCCAGAAAGAAAGGGCCTGACGACTACTTTCTTTTCTTAATGCGACGCTCAAGAATTGTTCTTTTTTTCTTTTTACCCCCACGCCCAACTTAGATTGTAGAGGATTAGGTTCCTAGACAATTCAAGGGTTTTCTTCTTCCGAGTGGAGAGGAAGAACAAGAGGTGCTAAGTCTTTTGCTATCTTTTTTCTGATCCGTCTTCATCAAGTATAGGCGCGTTACATCAGTTATGTTTGGTAATATCCTAGATGTTCAACTGTCAATGTAGAAAGTCGGAGTCCACCTGAGGTTGTGTAACTCGATCACTGAGAACTAGGTGTATTATTGAAAAGAGCGTCGCTCCCAGAAAAATGGACTGGTGGGCGAAGTAGTTTTACGAGGCTAAGCAAGATGATTATGTATATGTAGAAAGTTTGAACCTTGCATGGGACTCATCTAGGCTTCAATCCTATATAATGTGTGAAGCCATATTTTTGAATGGGGAAAGTTTTGCATAATTTGGTATTTGAATTTCATTTGCTCTGTTGTTAATGTGAGCATTCTAAGATGGACTGTTGAATGCCAAGATTTCCATCACCTATCACAAATTATTCCCATCAATTGCTTCTTTCTCGTGCCCCGCTTGTTGATTTGTTCATCTTCCTTTAAAAGTCATGTTGTTTTCTTTTCAGGACATTTGGAATAAAACATGGTATCCGAAGGCTGCAGACCACATAAACACGGAGAAAACCTGGTATATAGTTGACGCAACTGACAAGATTCTTGGAAGATTGGCATCGACAATTGCGAATCATTTACGAGGAAAATATCTGGCAACCTATACACCTAGTGTGGACATGGGAGCATATGTTGTTGTGGTATGATGGATATCATAAAGCATTCAATTGATCTTTTCTCCTTTTACCATGTCAACATGACAATCAAGTTCATCTCTACAATTGATATAGTTGAATTATTTTTCCCCAAGCTGGATGGTGAGCAGAACTTTAGTGGCCCTTTTTGATCTGTCACTGGCCATAGCCATCTTGTGAATAAAAAATATGTTGGATGAGAGTTTCTCTCGTTCATTAGCATTTCATTATTTTTGGATGTAGCACATTATAAATGCCAAAGAACGTAAAAGAAGTTGGTCTTATCCTTGGTCAACATTAGATTATGCCTACACGTAGTCTTTTGGGAATCTTGGAAATCCTTGCCTAATCTTCATGGGTCATTTTAGTCTTTAGCGACCACCACTACTATTCAGACTTGGGACACATTCATCTTTAGCTTGGAGGATTACTCCTTGGTTGTTTATGCTTGACTCTCACATTTAGGTAGTTATTGAACATAATCAATCAGTATAATAACATAAAGTCATCCGAAAAGTGCTCATGCTTGTGAGGTCAAATCCTAATGGCTATGCTTGCTTTTGAATTTTTAGATAAATGCCGAAAAGGTTGCAGTTTCTGGTAAAAAGAGGACTCAGAAGCTCTACAGAAGACATTCAGGAAGACCAGGTGGTATGAAGGTGGAGACATTTGATCAGCTCCAGAAGAGAATTCCAGAAAGAATAATTGAGCATGCTGTCCGTGGAATGCTTCCTAAGGGGAGGGTAAGGCAACTATTGTCTTGAACTTGCATTTCTATTTATTTGAGATAGTCCATTCATAAGTTATAATAAAATTGGGGTGAAAATTGGAAATAGGAAACTTTTTTCTAGCACACTCAATTTCCTATATTATGGGGGATGCTGATGTTGTGGCAAAAATAATCTGATCAATTTCTAGCATAAAAAAACTTATACGCCAGTTTCCATAGAGGTATTCAACTGTAGGGAATTCAAATCCCTCTGCAAGAACCAAGAATACTTGCATATTTGTTAGAAGGCAGTCCCTCTAATTGATTATTTGCTCGCGGTAACCATATGCTTTTGCAAACAGTTTGTTGGCATTTTTGTATTTCTTCTCTTTGAAAAAGAGTGGGTAGTACTTTGTAGTTTGTACAACTGGATCTAGATAATAACATCCAAATGGCAAGAACGGAAAGAAAAAAGTGGGAAAGGAGCTGTACGTCTATGACACGTGCATGTACGTGCATCGCAATTGTGTGAATGGTTTTCCATGCTTGATGTCTAAGCTTTTGTCTGGGAGTATAAAGTTCAAAGATTGACATTGAGAGAATCTATCATTTTCCCACTGTCTAGAAAGATTGCAATTATCAAAGAATCTGGTGCGTAGGAATGGGAGATGTCCTCTTCATATGCCTATCGTCCCTGTAGGAACCAAGGCACAATAAAGAGGTTAACAAATTTATGATTGCCTTGATAATCTCATTTGAATGCAAGATGCTAACCTAACCATATTCTTCAAGTTTATTATCCACTTTTTATACTGGATTACCTGTTAGATTTTTTCCTCAAATTTTTCTTTCTATTTGCAACCAAGGATCTCCATCAACCGAGTATGAGCTTGTGTAATGATAAAGCTATTTACTATGAATTTTCACGTGATGGATGTTTGCATATTATATGTATCTATTGCACTTGATTTGAGGCTCTGTTACAAAATAACTTGCTGACTTTATTGTGCAGCTTGGCAGAACACTTTTTACCCACCTCAAAGTGTACGAAGGGCCAGAGCACCCACACGAGGCACAACAACCGGTGCCTCTTCCTATAAGGGATAAGAGAATTCAAGTTGACAAGTGAACCACCAACATGAATGCAGTCAACCCTGGCGTTTGTTCAACTCGTTCGTCATCTTCTTTTTGTTATTTTCCAAACATATGGTTAGATTTAATTGAGAAGAATGTAAGCCTTGGATCTGAGTGTTTTTTTTTTTTTTGCAAGTTCTGCCAACAATGATAGTTTCTGACAAGCATTTTGCCCCATTTGTATGAAATTTCATATAGTAGGTGGAATTCAGGTACAGACCACTTCTCTGTATACTAGATCTTCATGATGCATAGATTTTTTAAGCTTGTATTGTTGCATGTGAGTTGTTTGGCAGGCTACTCTTTTCCTCAATATCTTTTGCCAACAACTGTATCAGAGTTGCATGATGAATAGATAGAAATCGCACTTCGATATTTTGAATTATTTTCAGAACCCTACTTCTTCTCAAATTAAATTTGGAAAGAGCCATTATTAAACTTAATGTCAAGGTCAAGATGCATATTTTTGGATAAAAATCAAGTTTGGTAATATATTTTCTAATTGTCTTAAGAACACAAAAGAACAATGTGTAAGGATAGGATAAAGCTAAGGAGCACACTGTTAAGGATTGGAGGATAGAAGAAAAGCTACGGGAAACAATTCAACCCTGCACGTAAGTCCACTTCAAACCGGGCAGAATCTTCCCATGCACCGACATTGCCAAGTTACTTATCTGCTAGATTTAGAAGACGTTTGATATGTGATAAGTTGCTATAAAACATTATAAGATGTCGCAACATAGCTTGTGGACTACTATTATCCAACAGAGGTATTTTCATAGCTCCAAAGTTTGGGATTTGTCTTCTTTCTTGAGGTCCCTTTCCCTTTGTGGCGAGATATTTCCTCTTGTAAGAATATGATCCTTGCGGGGATAAGAATCTTGATGGATAAAGGAGACTTGGTGAGGTTCTGCAAGGACAGATGGTGTGGGGATATTCCTCTTTGTGTGGATTTTCCTGATCTTTATCAAGTGTCAACGAATCCGCTTTCCTCAGTCTCTAAGATGTTTGACTCTACCCTACGGGCGAGGGTTTAGGGAATTAATTTGCAACAGCCTCAGATTGAGCAGTTGAAAAGTTTACTGGCTCGATTGTCCTCCGTTTCTCTCTCTAACTCTAGCGATAGATGGTCATGGAGGTGGGAGAAGAGAGTTGCTTTTCACAATGAGATCAACTTATCAAATCATGTCGGATGGTGGGTTTTGTCATGGAGTTTAGATGTAGGTTAGAAGGTGAGGAGCTCGTTCAAAGTGAAGGTTCTCATCTGGAGAATTTCTCATAAACGACCCCCTACTAGGGATTAGACTCTTCTGTCTCTTCCCGTACCCACTGAAAGTGTGCGTTTTTTGTGGGGTGGATGAAAAAACTATCGATCACTTGTTCGTAGGTTGCCCTCGTGCTCGGTTGGTGTGGGAGGCGATGGCGACTTCTCTGTGAGGAGATATTTCTTATGAAGATGATTGTGCTCTCTTTCATTCAAAAGTGGAGAAGATGTTGACCTGTCAAGGGGGATACAACTATTTAGTGACTTGTCCTTCATGCAACGTTGTAGATGATTTGGACATCAGAAATCAACACATGTTGGTAGAGAGAGATGTTGAGTGCTTTTTTGCTGTCATTTATAGTAGAGTGAGGGAGTGGGTGGACAAACTATGTAATGTGAATCATCGAAATTCAGTGGGGGGGGGGGGGGGGGGGGGGTTTGCAATGATAGGTTGTGTGGTGGATGGATACGATTGGGGGTGTATAGACGGGCTGTGCATTTTTTGAACGTTTAGTAGAGCCTATACTTGTATATTCTCTCCTCTTTTTATTTATACATCAAAGGTACTATCCACTTTTCAAAAAAAAAGATGTTCGTAACATAATGTAAGCTTAATGTTTGGAATAGTTCAATGATGTTTTCATTACATTTTCAGTGTTTAAAAATTGTTAGATTTTAACAGGAAAGTAAAGGTGTTTCCATGGTTAATTCAATTTTTCTTTTCAGATTAGATTCCTCAAAACCTTCCTCTTCATTTCTCTTGAATGGGTTATGTACACTTGAAGCTTGAGCCTTTAAAGCTATCCAATTTTAAGGTTCTCATCTCCACAAAGCCGAGGCCAGATCTTTGATGCTGTGTCCTCAGACAAACGATTGGGGTGGAGCTCTCTGCTGCTGGATGCTCAGATCATTCTCAGCTGCTGAAGCAGAGGAATCCGTGTAAGGTGCTTCTGTTGACATGCTCTGTTCCTGGCTCTGGCTCATGCTTGGGTTCTGCCAAAAGTGTCGCCGGTTCACCAGGGAACTCAAGCCAGGTCCTGAAGGGCTCAGGTCCAACAGCAAGTTCTGCACAGAAGCCCGGCCTTCGAGCAAGCTCACTACTGTGGACATGGTGGGCCTCAGGGTCGGCGACGCGTTGGCGCACAGCAGAGCTACGTTTAGCATCATCATCGCCTCCTCTTCTGAGTAGTCTGATCCAAGGTTGGGGTCTACCAGCTCCAGCAAGTTTCCTCTTTCTTGAAGGACGCATGCCTGGGGTAAGTGATGAAGAGTTCCACAGAGTGAAGGATAGAATCACAAGGGGGCTATAAAAGTGCAGAAAGGAAGAACTTGGATATAGAATATATGATGAGCACCATGGTTCATGGAATGTAGAATGTTTAAGTTGGGTCATGGCATGAAACTTGTACAGATTCCTTCCAGATGTTTACTTTGTGTATGTTGTGGATGGCTGGCATCAACAAGAAAAGGGGTAGGTAATATTGTATGATGGGGATTATCACTTACCCAGTCCAGAAGATAAACAAACTCTTCCTTTGGCCTGTAGTTTGTGTTGCTCTTTCCACTGACTATTTCCAGACCAACCACACCGAAGCTGTAGACATCTGCTTTATCTGTCAAATAGCCCCGCATCGCGTATTCAGGGGCCATGTAGCCTCTGCACACAGGAGAAGATGTATCATCATTCCCAGAAAGTATCGATGGAAACACCGCAAGCAAAACGAAGGATTGCACAATTATTCCGATTTTTTCAAAAAATTTCTGAACAACACCATCCACACTGATTGTATGGATGCTAGAACCTCCGTCCTATTTTCCTTTAAAATTTTAAGTTACCAATTTGAGAAATGCAACTAAATTGAAAAATCTGACATTTCTGAAAAGTTTGAATCAGAAGAGATGAGTAGAAATAACTCACATGGTTCCTGCAATCCTAGTACTGATATGGGTGTGGCCCTCTTCATCGAGCTTGGCAAGCCCAAAGTCGGATATCTTTGCATTCAAGTCCTTATCAAGCAACACATTGCTGGCCTTTATATCTCTATGAACAATCCTGATAACAGACTCTTCATGGAGGTACGCAAGACCTTTGGCTATGTGAAGACAAATCCTGCGCCGTGTTGGCCAATCCAGTTTCAACTGGCATTTTGGATCTTGTATAATAAAAACCAATTTAATCAATCTTCAGATTAATCGACCTTTGTTTATCAACTACAGGGTTGTCTCATAGAACAAGAGGGAACTGTGACTTTGTGAGATTAGGCTTACCAAAGAGAGCACGCGCTAGGCAATTGTTTTCCATGTACTCATAGATGAGCAACAGCTGGTTGCCTTCGGTACAACATCCATAGAGCTTTACAAGATTGGGATGCTGCACAGCAGATATCATGCCTATCTCATTCACAAACTCACGATTCCCCTGCCTAGACTTGGAAGAGAGCTGCTTCACAGCAATTATGGTACCATCTGATAGCAAGCCCTGGACAAGATCCCAAACAACAAGAGCAGGTGTCAGATTATGTTCATGTTGATAAACAGAAACAAAAGAAGAATCATGGGTCAATGCGAACAGCCAGCACTTCAAAATTTAAACAATTTTAAAGAGTGATCATATTTGACTTGCTTCTCTACTCTTCATTTCTAGTTGTACCATCACATCCAGATCATTCTCAAATTCCTGGAGTCGGTTCCTCAACATACAGAAGATCAAGCAAATGAAATCTTTAGCTTGGTAAGTTAGAAGCTCTAGAGTCTGTCAGTTAGGGCATCAGTTTGCTGGAAGTGAATGTTCACCTTGTACACTGAACCAAAACCTCCTTCTCCAATCTTGTTTGCAGGATCAAAGTTCTTGGTTGCAGCTTTAATCTGACGCAATGTGAATGTTCCTGTCTGCAGATCAAGACCTCTTAATTCTGCAGAAAAGGGAAAACAAAAGGCTTAATAACAGCACTCAAGTGGTCTTCTAAGCACCGTATAGCATTCAAACCAAAGTTGATTTGTCATGCTTCTCTACCATTGTCCATTGTGTCCTTGCCTCCAAGCCATCCTTTCTTCCAGCACACACCAAGGATCAATAAAGTGAGGAACAACACTGAAGCTGAAACCCCAACTAGGATTTTCAGATGTGTCCTCTTCTTAGGAAGTATGCCACAAGTAGCTTGGAAATCTGAAAAATCAAATAAATGTAAGCTTTGAAATCAACATGCTTGTGAAGAGCAAATGGTATCTACAAAGTCCTATAAAGATAAATATATTATCGAATCGTGTACAGTAAACCCATCATTTAATAAGTAAAAGCATAAAAACCAGGTCAAAAAAGCATTAGTATGCCACAAGAAGCATTACTTTGCCACATCCTGCTTAAAAAATATGACATAACAAATCCAGAATCTTCAAATAAGCATGAAGTAATATTGTGTTTTCTTATCCAGATGTCAATTATCCTAAAGTGTGAAACTCATTATGTTTTCCTAGTATGATAGTGCAATCATGGGGAACTGCCGAAGGATGTAACAAAAGCAAAACCAACAGTCACAGAACTCACTGGGCTCCATTGATATAGCTGATATGAGAGGGCCATACACTCCTCTGCTAGGGATCCCTGTGGTGCCTTTGCCAGCCCAGTAAAACTGGATCTCCAAGGTGTGGTCTTCTACTGATGCATTGAATGTTTGTATAATTGGTCTTCCAGCTCCACCGGCCTCATCTTCAATATTGAAGTCCTTCAACACCATCTTCCCCTGCATTTAAATTAAACAAATGTGATACTTTACGAGATCACTGCAGTGTGAAACACAGGGTGCAGAATCTGAGCACAAGTGCGTACCTGAACAAACACATTGAACACACGCTTACCAAGGCTTGCAAATGTATTGTCATTGGTGAAAACTATTTCTGCAAAATGGAGCTTCACAGTGTAGTTCCCATTCACCATACAGAGGCCATAGTAAGTGAGGGAGAGAGGAGAGAGGCGTGCATTCCTGTACAACTCTGAACGGGGCATGCGCAGTACAGATGTGTTCGTAGCAATGTAATTGTCGGCATCCATATCATTGTCCATGAAGTTCCCTGTACTGCTAAATGCCCAGTTTGTTCCTTGGTACATATTAGAAGCACCTCTTCCCTCGACATCTGCTTCATACTTGGCTCCATCTATTTGCATTTCCCTACCCCCACAGTTTATGTGCAAGGAACATTGTTCTGTTCCAGAAACAATAGTAACATCAGCTAGAAAGTCAAAATATGGAGGTGAAAATATTAAAATGTTTGTAGATCACTGCTTGTATAGCAAACAGAAGAGGAGATCCTGCCCATACAAGAGGCCTTGGTATCATGTACAGAGACTATATATGTTGGTATTAACTTAATATCACCATAATGTGCAACAAATTGAAGCTCATAAAAGATTTAGCTTACGTTGTTTACTTGGAAGGGTACATGGAAAATTTCTCTTTAGGCATGAACTAACTTGCCTGCAAAGTTAACAGTGGGAAACTGTAAGAATGCTTTGTTGTTAGATCATCGCCAAGAGTAATTCAATAACATGGAAAGAACTTTGTTTTGATTTGCAGATTGCAGATACTGATGAAGACAAAAGTCAGATCTAGAAACTGTAAGGAATCACACAAAAATCTTACTCTTTAATGACAGTTGGCGAGTAAGTTTCTACCGCATTGCTGAAAAAAGATTATCAAAGGAGTCAAAGGCAGATAGGAAAATGTGAAAGCAAGTGGAATGTAGGAATCAGATCAACATTCTTACACGCTTCCTTGAAGGCAATGGAAGGGGCCAGAGCTTCCCAACGTGAAGTTGTTGTAAGAAATGTCCCTGTATAACATAGTTGAATGACAACCTCATCGGTGATGTTGAAGAAAAGGTAAACTAAGTCAATGTATATAGTAGTATAAGTAGCCTAATCAATTTTGTGAATTGTGTGTGAAATAAGAACCTTGTCAAAGGATTGAGTGATGCGATTCACTTCAGAATTTGTAATGGGCAACTAGTGTCACAAAGCCTAGACAGATCAAACCAACTATTTAGTGGCCTTGGTTTAGAACTTCAAGTCTTCTGCAAATTCTCTGGATGATCTCTTGGATCTACTCAAGCCAGATTGATGGGATATGGCTTGGTAATGAAAATTTTTCTATATGCTAGTGAGGATACAGATGACATATTTTTTAGCAACAAATTATGCTTCTGCCTGCTTCCTTCAATTGTGGTTGTGGTGGGTCTGAGGATGCTTGGCTGAAAACTATGTCAAGATACAGCCTTAGTTTCCATTTACCATTCCACCTGTGCAATTATTGGAACGTGGGAGTCAGAAACTCCATAGAAACCCTAAGATGCCTCCTTATCCATCCAAATGTGGCAAGTTTATGCTGACACAATGAATTTTCCAAGTGAACAGGTAAGCAAACAAAATGCGGAAACATAGTTTCCAATAAAATTTTGGACATTTTTTCTGTCCAACTTAATATATGACACAAGCGTTTAGGTTCCTCATCTAAAATAATAAATATATATGTGCCCCCATAATTTATGATATTATAATGCATACCATTGTGTATGTTATTTCATAATATAAATCTCCATCATAAATTGTATTTCCTCATTCCTAGCCTTGTCATCGACCACGTTTTCTATAAGTTAACCTTAGATGAGTTGAAAGGGAAAAAAGAGAAAAAAACTAGGTTAACCTTGTTAATCTGTTGAGAAAAAGCTAGGTTAACCTCATCCAGTATTTATGAACAATTTGATATTAGTTAAATCACAGTCCAATCAATCATTCAAGGTATTGCACAGATAGAGGAGCAGAAATAGTTTGTCTGAAACATGACGATGGAGAAGATACTCTCAGTTTTCAAAAAGATCAACATACGCATTTTTGTTTCTTGTCAAGATCCATTCAGGTATTGGTCCAGTAAGCCTGTTTCCAGTGAGGTACCTGGAGGGTAAAGGTAGGTAGTGTTATCACCATGAGAAAAAGAGATGAAACTTATGTGAAGTTCCATGGAGGAGAAGTTGTTTACATGAAATCCACTTTTCCGAGCTTATCAAAATTCTTTGGAATTTCTCCAATTAGCTTGTTAAAGCTGAGGTCTCTGCAAATAAAACAAAAATAAGGCAAAGCATGAAAAATCAAACTTAACTGTCACACATTTCCAAATGCAGTCTAAGAACGGAGATGGTATGATGGATACAATATCCTTAAACCTTGGCAATTGCAAGCAAATGTTCATACATGAAGATAACTTTCAGAAAATTATCAGAAAAAGGAAAAAAACTACAATGAAATGAATGATCATTGTTCCCATGAAACAAGCCTGTAGAAGGAGGCAATTGTCATTTTGTGATTAAATATCACGAGATTGTACTATCAGACCATCTATCTGCAGTGTGTACGTAAACAGCTATTTATATAGTAAGCACATGCACACAGACTGAAACATGTTACATGGAAACTGCAACTTCCAAGGTCTGGGTCAACTGCATGATGCTTCTCTGTGATGGGACAGCACAAGAAGCAAAAAATATAGTGGACAATGACATTCCCCAGGCCATCTTAATTGAGATGATATATGGCAACTTTGATCCTAACTGAGGAATTTAGGAAAAATGATCTGATCAGTTCTTATGCATAGTATGTTCAGCTGAGCACAAAATGATCAGTATGCCACCCTTGACACCACATGAAAATGGAACGACGGGTATAAATAATATATGCAACCCAAGAATTTACCACTCACATGTTTTTCAAATGCTTCATCTCTCCTACATAGTCAGGAATGCTTCCATGGATCGAGCAGTTCCTCAGTATCCTGCACATGATGTCATGTTATTCAAAGTTTCAGCAAATCCTGTTGACAAGACTCCATCATCAAAACTAGGACTTGATTTGCCTCCATTAGCCAAACATGACTCCAAAATTTTCAATTTAATTGGAGAGCAGCTGTGAAAACTATATCAGGGATTCAGGAACACAAACCAACTTACACAGTCTTGAGCGATTCCATTTCTTCCAGATCCGGGAACCTTGACGGCCTCCCTCTCAAGTCACTTATTCGCCTGAGTTCTAAAGCAAGTTAGTACCAAAAACTGTCCCATATCACTTCGTTTAAGTTCATCAATATACATGAAGAGAAAAAGATGAAATGCTTAAAAAGATAGCTGGCATCTGCATCCTTCTCCCCCCACCAGTACTACCGAATTTAAAAAGCAAAATGGAGAAAAAAATAGAAAGCAAGGCGATTGGATTGCATACAGGTCTGTCAAGCTCGTTAATGCAGAGATGGAGTGGGAATGGAGCCCTCTAGAGAAGATCCCTGTATGAGCCTGCACCATGCATGTTTGACGCATATAAGTCAATTTTCTTTTAACCTCGGTAGCTGACACTTGAAGTGCGAATCTACTGATGAAGGTCCACAACTTACAACTTCTCCAACTTGGTCAATTTCCCGATAAAGTCTGGTATCCTTCCAGAGAAATTGTTGTCGGAGATCCTCCTATAATTTGTTGGGAAAATATGAGCAAAGAACCCAATAGTAAAGCCGAAATATTTTGCTTATTTGGAGGCTAATCTGATCATTTCTACAGTACTCCATAGCGTGCGAAGGAGCGGACATGGGGAGTTGGACACTCACAGGTCAGTCAGATTGGTCAACCTGGCGAGAGAGGCTGGCAACTCTCCAGTGAAATCGTTGGAAGAAATAACCCTGCAAACAAATTCGCAAGAACCCAATTTAATCAAAACCTTCAATGGGGCGTCAATATATACCAAACCGAGGCCGCAGGATTTGGTAACAGAGCTAGTGGTTGTTCTTACAGCTTATCCATGTGGACGAGGTTGCCGAGCTCGGTGGGGAGGGGCCCCGAGAAGAGGTTCGCCTCGATGCTCCTGCGTTTCAAATTAGCTTAACCGGGATTAGACTTGGACGAAGAGTAAGTACTTCACGTGCATGGGGAAACACTCAGAGAAGTCCAAGAAAAGAAGGGACAGTACTACTCGTCCTCTAGTACCGTACGTACGTACCATATGTGGAAATCTGGTATCTACTCATTTGCCTATCATGGTATTCCATCTAGCATATTACAAACGGAATTTCTCCATTGAGTTAGGAGAAACAGTAACGTACTCTTGTTTAATCTCCTACGTTAACGTACTCTCTTGTTTTGGAAGCATAAAATTAAGTTGCATATATATATATATATATATATATACGCGCGACGAAACAAAACCTACTATGAGGGGATATGTCATATGTGCATGAAACAGAATGTGAAAGATTTTGGAAGCATGCATAAAACTAATCCTATATATAATGGAATTAAAGATAAATAAGATAACCGTACAGATTTGTGAGGGTGGTGATGTTGGTGACGGCTTTTGGAAATGGGCCC
Organism: Colocasia esculenta; assembly: GCA_014218235.1. Taxonomy (NCBI): domain Eukaryota; kingdom Viridiplantae; phylum Streptophyta; class Magnoliopsida; order Alismatales; family Araceae; genus Colocasia; species Colocasia esculenta. Next base: position 7,303,009 of record CM024754.1, on the reverse strand, counting down.
GACAGCCGATTGCCCATGAGCGACCTGCGTCAAAAAGATCACAGCATGTGTTTCACACATTGGTCGGCATCGCAGTACTGTTTTATTTGCTAATGACCATTGCTTAAAATATAAAAAGCTAAGCTAATCCAAGTCACTAGGTATGTAATTGATAAACTAATGACATGAACCAAGATAAATGGAGGTGACATGAGGTGGAGCTCACAGGCCCTGCAGCTGCATGGTGGCCCACTGGGGCGGTACGGTCCCGTTGAGGAGGTTCCGGCTGAGGTCCCTGTCACCAATTAAGAGAGGTCGACTTTTCTTTGGTTAGAATTGGATTCGGCAGGGCAAACGGGTGCAGGTTTAGGTAAAATGATTGCGGAGGAGCAGCGGAACGTTTCTCACAGTTGCCGGAGGTGGCGGAGCCTGGCGAACTCCGGCGGCAGCACCCCGGTCAAGTTCTGCCCCTTCAGCCACCTGCAAAAACGAAGACAAATTTCACATGCTTGTGAGGGGAGTGGGGGGCACCGACAGGAGGATAGATTAACCAGGATGCCAGTTGGAAATTGGAATCAGCTCAGATGGGGATTGGATTGGGGTGTGGAGTGTGGGGGGGCCGGCCGGGTTCCACTGTCAAAAGCTCAAGTTTCCAAGAATTATTGTTTATGATGAATGAGAGCCATGCAGCATGGCCCACATCACGCATGCAAATCTGGACCAAACGGTGGAGTTCGGAATCTTTTGCCGTCCTCTGTAGATGATCAGTCATGCTGTGACCTGGGGGAGGGTTTGGTTTGTCCGGAGGGGTTTCAAGAGGAGAAAACCGCGTGGAGCTACTGTCCAGGGCAGCTGGGGGGGATGGTGGTCTTGCCAATATTGGAGATCATTACATGGGGTTTTCAGATGCTTCCCACCTTCAAAGAGGCACGCCATCCGGCCAGGGAAGGAAGTGTCTGAAATGGGCACCAGTAAAAATCCAAGCTTTGCAAACATGGTAGACTAGAGAGAGAGAGAGAGAGAGTACACAGTGACGATGTGGCAGACGGAGCTGTTGTTGAAGGAGCAGTCACAGTCCACGGTGCTCTCCATTCCCTTTATGGGGTTCGGGACACTCCAGTCGCGCCTGCCGCTGCAAGGATCCACGCTGAAATCCCAGTTCGTCTTCTTCAGCGCCTTGGCAATTAGTCGGAGGGCGTCCACTGTTCATTCCCGCGCAGAGCAGACGGCGACCCAAAAGAAAACAAGGAAAGATTTGAACAAATGACTTCAAACCAGTTTCCAATACATCTGCAACCAAAACGGCATACCGGAGTCGCGGAAAACAACGACAGCACACGCTAACTACGTACTAGCTATCGAGCTAGAACAGTACAAAGCCAAACCAGAACACCAGGGCATAATGTTAAGCTCAGACGGACTGTAATCCGGCCCACATATGCTTATGGATGGGCATTTGAAATCGCCTACCTTCGTCCGCAGAAAGCTTAGGCGATCCAGCCCCTCGAGCCCAGATGGAGTTGAGAGCGAGAAAGCAGAAGGCGACCCCAAGGATGGATCTTGAGATGTCCGAACTACTCCTCCCGGCCATCTCCCCCCTTCCACACTGAAGAAGCTCTTCTCCACAGAAACAAGAGAACTGGAGAGCTTTAACTATCTATCTGGCCATCTCCCCTCAGCAGCGACCAGGCGAGGAAGGAGCCCCGACGACGGCTACTATATATATGACGGAGCAGGGCGGACGCTTGGGGAAAGCTTTTGCGCGTTCCCGTCGGTGTAACAAAGAGGGGCGCGCGGCGCCCTGTGGAGCGTTACATCCCCGTTTAATGGAACTCCGTTCTCCATCTTCTTGTCATCTTGCGCTGCTGCAAACGCGCAGAATATAATAATAAGGGGATCAGGATGGAGACACAAAGGAAAAGGATTGGAGGCGGGCGAGTGGGTGTGACCGTGTGAGAGTGTTGAAAGGAACTGTGGTTTCCCTTGGTGGGTGGTTCTGGAGTGGTGGGTTCTGCCATTTTTACTGAAACGAGAAAAAGAGAGTAGCTAGCTAGTTTGAGCCATGAACGAGCTTTTCTTGAGCAGTACTGCGGAGACCCACATGTTTCTTTTGTCGAGAGCTTTAAGAGGACTAGGTGGGACTTGGAAGGAAATCTAGTAGTAGCCTCTCGTACGCGGACTGTGCGGTTGGAAGCTCCAATGATGACCCTCTACGTCGCGTTCTCAAACGGAGAGAGAGTCCATGTTTCTTCTATTCCGAATAAAAGCTTTCAGCAACAGTTATATATATATATATATATATATATATATATATATATATATTATATATAAATCCCATGTAAGAAGTAAAATATTATGCAAAATGGTCTTAAATATGTATCTAACTGGACAATTTTTTATTGAAGATAATTGTTAAGTGATCTATAATAGAGGTCGAAAAATAGTCACATAACTTCTACCGGTCTTCGTAAATTCTTAAAATTGTTGATGATAAAAATATCTCTCGCACTTGTAATATTGAGAGGACCTATAGATGCCTATTTGGTATAAAAATAAAGTAAGGATAGTAACGGCTTATGTTGCTATTATCTACTTGACATGTTTATTGTCTAAAAATAAAGCTGTTTATGAAAATAAAGAATGCTAAAAAGAATAGGAATAACCTCAAAATTGGATCAGATAGTGATGAGTATAACTCATTCCAAAGGGGACCAAATTAGAATAAGTTACTCTTATTTTTTCTATCCTCATTTCAAAGGATAGTTAATTACTATATCATTATAGTGACTATGAGTAATTACTATATTATCGTAGCAATTAACATAATAATAAATATAATTGTATTATTGTAATATACATAATTATGATAGTCAACATAGTAACATAGTCAAATTATAATATAGTAGCATAGTTAATTACCATATTATTAATTAACATGGTAACATAGTAAATTATTGATAACTCCTTACTAAACTATGTTTAGACTTAATATAATAATATATTAAGATAATGATCGATATTACTATAATTACTTTAGTAATTATCACAGTAATGAATACAATAATATTAATATATCTAGTATTTAACGTAGTAACTTGGTCAAGTTATTAATGTCATTATAATAAATATTTATGACTATACTTATATAATAATTAGTTATTATTGTATTATTATGGTAATTAACATATTACTAATTTATATATTATAGTTTTAACATAGAAATGTATTCAAATTATGATTAACATCGATCATAGTAGGTTATGATTATTAGTCTTAATGTAATTACATATTAAAATAATATTTTTACATTGTTATAGCAATTAACATGGTAATGAACATTGTACTGTTACTACCTTATTTTATCCCGCATAACTATAGTAAAATATAATAACATGGTTAAATTAGTGATAGCGCCACTCTAAATTATGATTAGACTTAGATTGAATGTAATAACATATTAACACAATATATTATATTAGATAGTAATGAACTAAATAATGTTACATTATTATATTACATATAAACTATAGTACATATATAGTAACATAGTCAATTATTTATATCTCATAGTAATTATTACATAGTAGCATAGTGATCCAATATTTATATCTCATAGCAAATTATGATTACTATATTGACACAATAATATTATTATATTATTGTTGTAATTGTCTGTCGTTGATGAGATCGCTATTTCTATTCTTCATCTTTCAACAACCAAATACAGGTTAACACATACCCTCAAACTTAACTTAAGGAGGACAAAATGATCTTAAAATAGATATTATTTCCATTATTATTCTCATTTCCACCAAACAAAATAAAAATAAAAATAAAGATATTCTTGTGCATACCGAAACAACATTAGGATAAGGAATAAGAATATCTAAAATTAAGATGAGTTATGCTTATTTTCTTCTTAGTGTATGTCACGTATTTTTCGGATCCATGTGGATTCTATGTTTGGTGTTTGTGGAGGCCAGTGTGTGGCCAATGTGGTCTGTTACAAGGTTTCTTGCAGGTTTTTGGGGCTTACTGGGCCGGCTGCTAGGCCCAATACACCCTACAGTTTACAGTTTGGGATCGCGACCAAGGACAATGTCGCGTTTTGAACGCGACAGACTTGCTCGTTGCGTTCCGGTTACCGCTTTGAGGCGCTGATCGTCTGCATGCGCGCCACGTGTAGCACGTTGAGTGGCATGCTGACATTAGCTCTTGGGAAGGCGACGCCTAACCCCGTCGCGATCAGGTCGCGACAAGGCGATACGTCGCGTTCTTAACCGCATGCGGTGCTTAAACCCTGCTGGCTAGAATAGAGCACGGTATGCTCTGTTTGGTCAGGAGGAGGTGCTGCACAGGTTTTTCTGGGGCGATTTGGCGTGGGAGCTTGGCGTTCGGCGTGTTCCCGTTGCGGGGACTTCGTGTGGAATTGGGAAACACCGAGAAATCATCAGATTGTGTGTTCTTCGCAGAGGTAGGTAATTCCTCTTGTTTTTGGGCTGTAGATCGCGGGTGACGATCATTCGATTTGTTATTTGCGTTTCTAACAATAGATACCATGACTAGGGACTCACAAAAGCATGAAAAACCCGAATTAAGGGTGGTTTGCATAGCGTAGGGTGGTAATCCGTGGAGAGGATCCTGGATTAGGGTTCTTGTCTGTGAAGGCGACGGAACCCCCTGTCGCGATCTGAACACGGCAGGTCGACCCGTCGCGTTCATGAGATGAACGCGCCATATCGGGCCGTCGCGTTCTGAAGGTGACACAGGCCCATGTCACGACCATAGCCGAGTGGTCTGAATGTGTATGACTTAGGTGACGTGATTATCTGACTATTATTATTCGATGTATGTGATAACCCCATGTGGTGCATTGGCACCTGTGGCGCTCTGGGAGCGCATGTTTACGAGGCTAGCATGTTGGTTACGTGGCTAGCTAGTGGTTCACGTGTGGTGGACCATCGGTACTCGTGGATATAGTGAGATTTCATGTGGTTTGTGCGGTTTGTGTGGTGCCCACGTGGTTTTGTGTGCGTGGCAGGTAGTACGACCACTACAAGAAAAAGCGGAAATAGCGACCGACAGGTTCGGTCTCTATTCGGTCTTTGTTCGGTCGCTGTGCCCATCGGCGACCGACTAACCACCGAAATGCGACCGATCAAATCGGTCGTTATATATCAGTCGCTATCCAGCGACCGATTATTATCGGTCGCAAAATCTGTCTCTGATAGCGACCGAAATATATCGGTCGCAATTTTCGTCGCAAATAGAGACCGCCCTTTTCGGTCGCAGGTTGGTCGCCCACAGCGACCGATAGTTGGTCGCTGTTACGGTCGCTAACAGCGACCGGTATTTATGGTCGCTAAGGGGGTCGCTAATGTAGAGACCGACTTAGCGACCAAATATTGTCCGTCGCTATCAGTGAAGCGACCAATTTTAGCGACCGATCAGCGTCGGAATTATATCGATCGCTATTCGGTCGCTAATTTGACAATATTTTTTTTTTTAGAAATTTACATAAAAAACAATAAATCACCTGATAAATAACAATACCACAAAACCACAATAAATCAACTGCACAAATCACAATCTCCACAAAGTTCAAATTCATTACATAAAATACAAACACACAAACATCATACATCCATAATAAAAGACAATATGCACATAACTAAAATGAAATCACAAATCCTCCGCATATGTGTCATCCTCATCCTGGTCGTCGTCTCGTCCAACATCTCGCGACGGATAATCCTGCATATTATTTAAAAAATTAAAATTAAGTACTTAATAAAGAAATCAATTATTCTTGAAAATTAAAAGCAAGATATTTTTCATTTAACTGAAATTGACGAATGATAGTTTTAAACGTTTTGCTCAAATCGGTAGTCCAATTTGCAGTCCAATTGAACTCCGTCAGTTTTTACGTGTTACTTTCACCCCCCATGTCGTGTTTAAACAATCGATAGATTGATTGGACATTTCTTTTCAATTTCGGACTCTCAAACCCAAGTTCATAGATTTGAAACTAAAGTAGTTAAGAAAATGCAAAATTGTTTGTCCATGCCATATCGGGAGTCCAATTTGGACTCCGTCAGTTTCTACAAGTCATTCTCACCTTTCCGGTCGTGTTGGAGTCATTGACAAATTAATCGGACCTATTTTTATATTTTTGACCCCCTTAAACCCGATTAAATTAGTTCTTCTTAAGAAATGTAAATTTGAGCATGAAGTTCAAATTTGGAGTCCAATTTGAACCCTGTCAGTTTCTACGGTTACTTTCACCTCCCATGTCGTGTTGGAACAATCGATGGATTGATTAGACTTTTATTTTCAATTTTGGACCCTCAAACCCAAGTTCATAGAGTTAAGAAAGTGATATTTTTCCCTCCTCAATCTAAATTCTTATATTTTGTAAGATGATATTTAGAGTTAACAAATAGAAAATCAATAAAATAAAATACTTACCGGAGGCACTGTGCAGGAGGTGCTCTATTACCAGGAATTCCCAATTCTACGAGCATCTGGGAGACGGTCTGAGAGACGATGGTTGAGATATCTGAGAGACGGTCTCGTTGACGATCGCCCTAAACATATCCGGAGTCATGGTCGGGCCGGCACTGGAAGAAACACCTGGGGGCTGGTGCTGGTGTGGTAAATGGAGAGGTCGCATGTGAGACCGAACTCGAGCATGATGATATCACCTTGGTCGTGCCCAAGCTATGTCCAAAACCATAGACATGGCCTGTCTTGGGTGTCCCAGATGCTGCAACCCAAATGTCAGGATCCAACTCTGGACGCTGATTGTCATCCCCGTACCTCTCATCCATTCCTCTACTATATGACTCCTGCAAAAAATAAAACAAATAAAACAAAATTATTCTACAGTTTAACCACAATAAATGAAAACTATGTGTATACACTTACCGCTACCTCCCGGCTTTCTCACTAATGTAATCATTTGTCCCTTTCTTCTTATGAGTTTCATCAAAAGCTCTTGAAATTGAGGTGGCCGCTTGAGCTGTACTTCCTGTTATTCAAATAAATCACAGTTTATTATTAGATTAAAAAAAATTCACAAATGTAGAAGTATACTTACCAATCTCGCTTTATGCGTTGCAAGGAGATAGAGCCACTCGTGTGTACATTCGCTTCAGGATGCGCTGCTCTGTTTTGCTTTGCTTTGCTTGAATTTTCACTCCATTTCTCCGCTCCCCAAATGTCGCACAGCTCCGTCCAATACTCCTTTCTCATCCACACAGGCCCATGCTCCTTCCATTCGTTCTTATCTGTACTTGCACATGCTCTTTCTGCAGTTTTTCGGACATTGTACATAAGATGTTTGAAATTTGCTCTTGCAATACTTGTCCATGCAGATCTAGCACGTAACTCATGTGAATGCTCTGTGAATCGATGATTCTTCTACATATTAACAAAAAAAATTATATGTTACATAACAATAAGTGTGTTCAAATAAGAATTGAAAATGACTTAATATGATAAAATAAGATACATACCAAGAACATAGAGAACAATAAATCCTGAACATCCATCGGAAAATCAGAAAAGCGATGGATGGGGCCTGGAATATGTGCTTGAATTGTCTTTGTAATAAATTGTGATGCTTGGGCTGGCTCTATTTTATTCCTGAAATTGAGAATATTAATACCACAATGACGAATAGATAACAAAATAATGCATTACATACCCTTCATTTATCCACACTGCCCGCATCGTCTCATTATAACTGCCCTCCCCCTCGTGATGACTCGTCTCGTCATCAGCATGTACTATACGAATTAAATAGTATAAATAAAACAAACTATAAAAGAATAGAAATAAATGAACATACCTGGTGTAGATCTACTCGCCATGTGTGATGGAGATGCAGAGGCTGTCAATCTACCTGCTGCCGATGGTAAAAGTGCAGAGGTCGTGGGTCCTGTAAGATAAGAATAAGATACCAAAAAATATAAAGAATTATTTTAAACAAAACATACAGTGCATTATACATGACATATTTACCTGCTACAGGTAGTAACGGTGCAGAGGTCGTGGATCCTGAAAGGATAAGAATAATATACCACAAAAACATAAAGAATTATTTTAAACAAATATTACAATGCATTATACATGAAAGTATACATACCTACTGCCGGTGGTAGCGGTGCAGAGGTCAGTGGTATCGGTGCAGAGGTCGATGGTACCGGTACAGAGGTCGTGGGTCCTGTGAAAATAAGAATAAGTTACCACAATGACATAAAGAATTATATTAAATAAATACCGCAATGCATACAAATCAAAGTATACATACCTACTGCCGGTGGTAGCGTGCAGAGGTCGGTGGTAGCGGTGTAGAAAAGGAAGTAAATCTCCTCCTACTACCCTCTCCCCCCTCCCACTACCCTCACCCCTCCCACCTGAAGAAGTCCCACGCCGTCCTCGAACCATATCTTCAACTGGTAATAAAATACATGCATATTCATCAAATAGTGGAAGAAAAATGGGCAGACACGGGAGTATTAAAATTACAGAGTACCCTTCATTTTAGGTAAAATTGTATACCATTAATCAAACATTCTCCATTTCATCTTCAGATGTTGGAGATATATCAAATTCAGCATTCACATCTTCATTATCAGATTCATTTTGATCACTAATATATTCCTCCTCATCGGAGTCCCCCAACTGTATTTCAAGTGTTCTGGTTCGACTTCTTCCACTTCATTCTCTTTAGATAAAGACAGTGCCTCCACAGATTCATCACTAGAAGCAGGCATCTCTACATCATCATCCAAATCTGATTGAAAGAATTTGGCATTCACATCCAACTCTACTGTTTCAGTCAAATCCAACTCATAATCCGGGAAAAGCCTTGTCTTAACCTTGCAAACTGCCCACCAATCATTTCTTTATTTATTTCTAGACGATGGATACTTTGTATAATAGACCTGCTGGGCTTGTGCGGCCAAAATAAATGGATCATAAGTATTCAATTTGGACTTATGTCTGATATCGACAATCCCATATGTTGTGTCATTTCGAATAGAATTTGGATCAAACCAATGACACTTGAACAGAAATATATGTTGTCATCTCCGAGATATTGCAATTCTAAGATCTCCTCAATAATACCATAATAATCACATTCATTTTCATTATATGTACTTCCTTTCACACATACCCCGCTGTTCATTGTTGATTTATTCTGCCTATTGTCTAGTGTGAAATCTATACCCATTCACAATAAATGCTGGATATGTACGTGCAACTTTCGATGGGCCATAACTGATCTCTCTCTCTCTTTGATCAGTAATAAAACCATTTTCAACCTACATATGGAGAGCACACTAGTCAGAATTAGTCATAAATTGGCCTAACAAGGAGAAAGATTAGTATAATACTTACACGATATTTCAGCCAAGAAGCCAATGATTTTTCTCGTTCTTTTTCAACCTCCATGTCAGAGAGATATGGACATCTTTGGATTAATTCTGAGTCAAATTGTCTGTATTATGAACATTGGAGCATTATAGATGGAATGAAAATTAACAAGTTATGGACATAAACGTAATGTGAGCAGAGAACTTACGCATATAAGATTCAACCTCCATACAATTAAAAGGATGTAAATTTCTGCACAGTGCAATTCTCTATCATTTAGCATCCGACACGAAGAACGTCCATACGCACGTCCAGGATACTTAATATAGAGAGCCGATTAGAGTGAAAGGAGTCTCCTCCATCATCATTACGTGGTGGCCGAGTACGACGAGTTTGTATCTCAGGTTCAAAGTACATTGAACAGAAATTTGATATTTCTTCCATAATGTACGCCTCCGCAATGGAACCCTCTACTTTTGCCTTGTTGCGAACTTTCATTTTCAATTCATGCATGCACCTACCAGAATGTTCATAGGATAATGAAAAACACATCAAAAGATATTGAATTATGAGGAGAATATATATATAATTACCTCTCAAATGGATACATCCATCTAAATTGTACTGGCCCTCCTACTTTAGCCTCATATGGTAAGTGTATAAGCAGGTGCTCCATTGAATCAAAGAATGAGGGTGGAAATATCTTTTCCAATCTACAAACTGTCGTGATCACATTCTGTTCAATAGTTTCCACATCTTCATACCTGAGCTCTGATGTATATAAATTTTAAAAAACTGACTTAACTCAGTCACTGCTCCCCATATCGGCTTCGGCAGCATATCACGAAATACAATAGGTAACAACCTCTGCATGAACACATGACAGTCATGACTTTTCATTCCATATATTTTCCCCTCATTTGTATTCACGCAACGAGCAATGTTGGACACATAACCATCTGGAATCTCAATTGTTTTAGCCAAAAGCATACTTCTTTAATCTGTGCAGCTCTAAGGGCGTAAATTGCTTTCGGTTTAACTGTTGTACCATTTCTATCAAGAAGTTCCAGTTCTGGACGTTTACAATGTATTTTCAAGTCTAAACGAGCATTCACATTGTCCTTTGTTTTGCCTTTTATGTCCATAATGGTGTTGAACACATTATCAAAGACATTCTTCTCAACATGCATGACGTCGAGGTTATGTCGTATAAGAAGAGTTGACCAATAAGGCAATTCCCAGAAGATACTTTTTTTGACCCAGTTGTGATCCTTCCCAAATCCAGGGAGATGTCTTGTGCTGCTCGACAATTGTGTTATATCTGGTAAGTTCTGTACCCTTGCTGCTAAATGTGGACCAGACAACCGTTCAAAATCAGCTTCTTCCAATTCAATTTTGTTCTTTAAGAATGCATCTTTTTGCCTTCTAAACGGATGCTCCCTTGGTAGAAATTGTCGATGACAATCAAACCAGCATGACTTGCCACCATGCTTAAGTACAAATGATTTGGAACTGTCCATACAGTAAGGACATGCTAGTTTTCCATGGGTGCTCCAGCCAGATAACATTCCATATGCAGGAAAGTCATTTATTGTCCACATCAATGCAGCCTTCATAGTGAAATTTTGCTTTCTGGATGCATCGTAAGTAGTAACCCCATCGGTCCATAACAATTTCAACTCATCAATCAACGGCCTGAGATATATGTCTAGTTTTTTTCCAGGATTTTTTGGACCAGGGATCAATAATGATAGAAATAAATGCTCTCGTTTCATGCACATATTTGGCGGAAGATTGTATGGTGTCACGAAAACTGGCCAGCAAGAGTAGGAAGTCACTGAACCTCCAAATGGATTGAATCCATCAGTACATAAACCCAGTCTTACATTACGCGACTCTTTTGAGAAAGTAGGGTGAGCACAGTTAAAGTGACTCCAAGCTTCGGCATCTGCAGGATGAGTGATTACATTATGTTGTCGACGTACTCTTTCCGCATGCCATCTCATATGTTGAGCTATCTTTGGTGACATATACATTCTCTGTAATCTCGGTGCAATAGGAAAATACCGCAATGACATATATGGTATATCTTTTTGCTTTGAATTGTCCCCTTTCTTAGGCTTGAATCTATCATGACCACATATGGAACATGATACCTTACTTTTATCCTCATTATAATATAGCATGCAATGATTAGGACATGCATCTATTTTCTCATATCCAAGCCCTAAGTCAGTGACCATCTTCTTTGCACGATAAAAATTTTCAGGTAACTTCTCATCTTGTGGCAACATACTTTTGATAATCAGTAACAACGATCAAAACAAATCTCACTGATGTGAAATTCAGATTTCAAGTTCAATAATTGTGACACCGCAGACAGTCGAGAGTGATTTTGACATCCATTCCACAATGGCTCATCAGCATCTTTGAGTAGCTGATAAAATCTTTCAGCTGTCTTGTTTGGCGGTTCTCATCGTGTACATGCTCCTCATGAACATTGAATCCTAGACCAGCAGCATCTATGACCATATCAACATATGAACTTCCACTTCCAACATTGGCAGGCTCGGCAGGCTGGAAGGACCACAATGTTTCACCATGACATATCCAGTTTGCATAATCTTTAACAAACCCCTTTCTGTATAAATGACGTTGTACATCCCATGTTGTCAGCCACTTCAAATTCTTACAGACTGCACAAGGACATCGGATACGACCCTCACAATCTACAGCTTCAATAGGATTTCTCAAAGCAAACTGAATGAATCTCTCAACTCCATTTTTAAATTCCGTACACCCACCTGATCAACTACTCTACGGTACATCCATGAACGATCTTCCGACATTTTCCCTGTGCGAATGAAATGTAAACACACAAAACTTTAACATGTCTAACAAAATAAAAAGTCCAACCCTTCCTCACATCGTCCATCTCTGCCATTTTAAATAGGAAGGAAATATCATTTAGATTTTCACTTTTTAACCCATCTGTGAAGGTTTGATCGCACGATTAATTATTATATGTGTGTGTTATTTGCTAAAAATTTCGGCAGCATCTCCCCACACCTCTCCGATATACCACAAAATATTTATGATTAAGAATTTTCTTAAACACTTACTAATAAGTGGTTAAGAAAATAATCAAAATTAATAAAGGTATATCAGAGAGGAGTGAGAAGACACAACCAAAATTTTTAACAAACAACACAAACACATATAGTAATTAACCACCTAAGTGCGATCAAACATTCACAGACTATCCAAACGGGACAATTCAAGACTTTGAGTTAGATATACACGTTCTCATCATTCAAAATGAGAACGTGCACATCATTCCCAAAGTCTTGAACGGGTAGGTTGATTGACACGGGCTTAACACGCTCTCCTAAGATGCGTGCAATGTTAGGTTGCACCAACGCATCTCAGCTTACATACAACACACAACTAATTAATTATTGACAAGATAATAACACATTCTAAAAGCACAAAAATAAGTATTCTAAAAACTCTAAATATCAACAGCACATAAAATAAGCAACATTGACTTTATGCTAATGACCATTCAACAATAAAACTAAATAACATATCAACAACAAAGCTAGAAGGAAATTTACAAAAGCACCAATTACATGTGAAATTGGCAATACATGTAGACGATAAAGCATAGATTTTGTTTTAACATTCAACATATTCATAAGAGCAATCAATGGCATGACGTAACATGCATGATGGGGAGCATTATTCATAAGTGCATATCTAACTAAATATTAATATAGCACCACTGAAATTCTGCTACTAATTCAATATGATTGATGACTGAATTTGCGAAATATATCCTATAAATATCAAGGCACTTAACCAGAAGATCCACCCACGTACTACACCAACAAGGATGGATAACACCGGAAGGACCTATCATCAGAAAGAAGTTGAATTCAAGAAAGAGATTTGCTTTTCTTTAGCAGATGTCATAAGCAGAACATGAATAGCACATCAAATCACCAATCCAAGATTCACTAGGTGCAGTTCAAGTATTTAATCTAAAAGTATAAACACTTATGCCATTAACTCTACCTTTGAATGTTGCTATTATCTGTGAGACATAAGGAAGCCAATATATATTTATATATACGATATCATATATATATATATATACATTAATTCTTTGGAGTTGGATAGTTTCGAATGTATGTCATGCTTTTGAAAAGTAATCTGGGAACAACCTGGATCTCTGATAACAGAGACATGGGTGGGGTGGAGTGTAACGTCGCGTGCTTTTCGGATCCATGCGGATCATGTGCATTGTGGTTGTGGCGGCCGTTGTGAGGCCAGTGTGAGTTGGGTGTGTGGAATGCATGGTGTGATTGTGTGGTTTGAGCAGGTGCAGCGCAGGGTTGGTCCGGAAATAGAATAGGACCTGCTGCTGTTCTGTCTGAGTTGGCGGCCAAGTGGTGGTCGTTGACTGTTGGCGTCCAGGTTTATGGACGTTGACTTCTTGAACTTGGCGGCAGCCTTTGTGGACGTTTGGTCTGGCGGTGCATGTGGGCGACAAGGGGGTTGACGCCAACCTGTCAGTTCAACAGGTTATAGGCTCACCCGAGGGCAGCTCTTTCAGCTCACCCTCTCTCCCTCTTGCCCCAGCTTCGCGCCCGGTGTTTTCTGAAGGTTCTAACAGGTATCGAGGAGTGGCTGGACGATCGTGGACGCGCGCGTCGCCGAATTGCGCGAGGAAACGTCGCGGCGTGGTGCAATTCGCGTGGGAGCTCGCGGAGGGCTCGGCGTGAACCGGGAGATTGTGGGAGATTCTAACGCGTTCTGAGGTAGGGGACGAACCCGTATAGCTCCGTAGAAACATTAAAACACATCATAATCACTTGAACCAGCATGATAATCCATTTTGGATAGAGTTGCACCAAGCGGGATAATGGGTGGTTTGTGTTATTTAATGATCAGAGCATGTTTTACTGGGTTGTATTGGGTTCTAGCATGCTAAAGGAATTGCATTTACATGTTTTTCAGTAGTTAGAACAGATAGAAAACCCGCAGGGCCGGATTAGGGTTTCTGCAGGGTTTATGGCCGAGAACTTGGCGTCAACATCGCTTGCCGCCAAGATTCTCAGCCATGAGGTTAACGGCCAGGACCTTGCCGTTGACTCCTAGTAAGCGGCAATCGATGTGGCCGCCTACTTCTATATGAACAGAAATGGTTATTCATGATGTTTATCGATAATGCATGTGTGTTGACGCATGAGGTGCACTGAGTGCACTTGGTTTACGTGTTTAGCATACAAGGTATGCTGTTAGTTGTTTACTTCCGTGACTGCGCGTTGTGTACGCGAGTCAGTTGGGTTCACGTGTAGTGGACCGTGGTTACTTGTGGTTTACGTGAGGTTTCACGTGGTTTGTGTGTGACGTGCACGTGGTTCTGTGTACGTGGCGAGTAGTACGACGCCTACCGTGGTTACCTCTCCAGTTGGGTGCCCCAGGTTCTTTGTGAGCCAGGCTGTTAGCTCGGGGCTTTGTCCCGGTACTTGTGCTGTACCGTCGAGGTCTGTGTCGTCTGACCTGGACACCCTCACTCTTGTGTTAGAGTTGTACGTCCGGCTGAGGGAAAGACGACAGTGGGACAGTGACACTTGTGTTTGTTTTTAGTCACTTGTAGCGCGCTCGTAGTTGGGGGTACGGACACCAGTAGACGTACTGGACCCCAGCTAGTCCTTTCCAGTGCCTCACTCTAGAGAGCCCGGGCCAGGTCTCTGGAGGTGCCAGGCATGGGCCTGTGACCGTGTGGTCTGCAGGTTGTGGTGTTTAGTTGGTCTCCACAGTTGCTTGACCTTTTTACGTGGCGGCAGTTGGACCTTTCGTCCGTGGCTGCGAGACTGAGAGGTAGACCTGTGTTAGTTGTCCGAGTCAGTTTCTGGTGTCGCGAACCAGTTCACGTGGCTCGTGTTGGCTGTCTCTACTTTAGCTTGTACACCTGTACTGGTTTGCCGTTTAGTTATTACTGTTGTTTCTCGTAGTCGGCAGACGGTGAGTACTTTTACAGCTTTACTTACCTGCTTAGCTGTTATATAAATGTTGGTGCTGTTTACTATTCGTACTCGTGGTGTTTGGTTTCGCTCGGTTTTGGGGGAGTTCCCTACTGAGCCAGTGACTAGAGAGGCTCACCCCTACCCCCACAGGTGAGAGCGAGGAGGACGTCTCTCGTCCGACGTCCAGTTCCGGCCGCGTCGTAGCGGTGCAGGGTCAGTACCTCCAGCGAGTAGTTCCAGCTGTGTATTCTCCAGCAGTGTAGCTTTGTAGTTGTTTACTTTCTTCTGTTGTACCTCGGGGTATGCCCCAGGCTCTTGTACTTCTTTTTAGTTTTTGTGGAAATTTGGCTATGTAAACTTGTGAAATATATATGAAATGTGGTGTGTTCCTTTATGTTTACACGGACTGTGGTTTGTTATCCCTTGCGAGGCTTCGGCCCGTTCGCGGGAGGCGGACTCGGATCAAGTACGTTATCGTTTTAACGGGCTTGGCCGAGGCGTCCGTCACAGTTGGTATCAGAGCAAGGTCCGTGTTAATATAAGGGAATGGAAAATACATAGCCTTATTTCGGTCATTATACACTGCTGGTAGGGACCCTGGTTTTTGATAATTTGTGGTTTTGATTTTTGTCTGGTGTTTTGTGTATGTAGAATTTCTGGTATGGCTGATAGGAGAGATTGGGGTGGTGGAGGAGATGATCCGGAGGAAAGCACCCAGCGTATGATTGAGAGAATCTGGGAGAGCCTCACGGATATTCGAGCAAGAATGGATCAGCAGGCGCCAGTACCACCAGTTGCAGTGCCACCTGGGGATGGAGAGGTGTACCTGTTGCTCCAGTTCCGCCGAGGGTGGAGGTGCCTTTTGTAGCTCATGTGCCACCACCGGTGTTGATAGCGGAAGAACCAGTGATGCAGGTTGAGAAATTTTTGAGATTGCAGCCACCTACCTATTCAGGAGGGCCGAATCCGATACAGCTGAGCATTGGGTTCATGAAATAGAAAGAGTTTTTGCAACTATGAGGTGTCCGGCAGCGGATAGAGTGGTGTTAGCTGCTTATCAGTTGAGAGGTTTTGCCTTGGAATGGTGGCGATTGAAGATGCAAACCACTTTTGCAGGCAGGACGGAAGAAGCTATCACTTGGCCGGAGTTTCTTGATGTATTTACGATACATTCTTTCCGATCCAAGTGCAGCAAGTAAAAAGAGAGCAATTCGGACTCTTCAGCAAGGTAACTCTTCAGTCTTAGAGTACCAGATGAGATTTATGGCACTTAGCCGTTATGCGCCATATGTGGTTTCAGATAATAATATGATGGTTGAGTATTTTATCAGAGGTTTGAGAGTGGAATTGCAGGATGCGATAGTACCTCTTATGTGCAAGACAGTGGAAGAGGCAGCGCAGAGGGCAGCTACTTTGGAGAGGTCTATCAGGACTCGTCAGTAGGTGAGTCAGGTTCAGGTAGTTTCCGGCTACCGCAGCAGACAGTAGGTGCAAGCAAGGGTAAGCACCAGCAGGACCTTCTTCATCTGGTTTCGGGAAATGGGGCCAGAATTAAAGCAAGCACTTAAAGGAAAAGGAAGAGGATGGGGAGGTCGTCCGCAGTTCAGCAGGCCGTGGTAGGCCTGAGGTGGAGGAGTCGCAGCAGAGTACTGCCAGGCAGCCTATTGTTCCTCCAGGGTATAGATGTTATAATTGTAATCAGCCGGGACATTTGATCCGCAATTGTCCGTATGCAAGAGAGTATGGGTATGGAGAGGTGTGCAGCAGCAGCAGCCTCAGCAGTTCCAGCAGCCACAGGCAGGTCGTGGCAGAGGAGCACCGCAGCAGCGAGGGAGAGGCCGGGTTATGGCTATCACCCGAGCCCAGGCAGAGGCGTCAATATGATAGAAGGTACTTTACCTCTTTATGAATATTCAGCAAGAGTCTTATTTGATTCGGGTGCCTCTCATTCTTTTATTTCCGAAGAATTTCTGGATTGCATAGCTCATCCTTTAGAAGAGAAGTCTTGTGAGTTGTGGTGGAGGTTCCTTCAGGTGAGTTCTTACTCACTTCGAGCTATATAGATGAAGCTCCTGTTATGATTGAAGGGAACCAGATGCGGGTCGGTTGTATGCCCTGCAGTTGTCAGATTATGATATCATTTTGGGTATGGATTGGCTTGAGATGTATGGAGCAATGTTAGATTGCAGAAAGAAAAGGATCAGATTTTGTCATCCTAATGGTGCAGTGTTTGAATATCAAGGTATGCCTTTTTATACCTCCAAGTTTCTAATTTCTGCAATTAAAGCTAGAAAGTTGATAAATGATGGGTGTGTGGCCTATTTAGCCTCAGTAAGTTTGGTAGAAGCCAGTCAGCCAATGGAAGCAGTTCCCGTGGTTAGGGAATTTGCTGATGTTTTTCCGGAAGATTTGCCTGGTTTAGCTCCACATAGAGAGGTGGACTTTTCTATTGAGTTGCTGCCAGGTACCATGCCGATTTCTAAAGCCCCATATCGGATGGCACCAGCAGAACTTAAGAATTGAAAAAGCAGTTAGAAGAGTTGTTGCAAAAGGTTTTTATTAGACCGAGTCATTCCCCGTGGGGAGCGCCGGTTTTATTTGTGAAAAAGAAAGATGGAAGTTTTCGGATGTGCATTGATTATAGAAAGTTGAATGATGTGACCATCAAGAATAAGTACCCGTTGCCAGAATAGATGATTTATTTGATCAGTTGCAATCAGCAAAGGTGTTTTCTAAGATTGATTTGAGGTCCGGGTACCATCAGTTAGAATTAAAGAGGAGGATATAGATAAGACAGCGTTCAGAACCAGATATGGTCACTATGAGTTTGTGGTAATGCCTTTTGGGTTGACTAATGCTCCTGCAGGTTTTATGGATCTGATGAATAGAATTTTTCATCCATATTTAGATCAATTTATTGTGGTCTTTATTGATGATATTCTAATTTATTCAGCATCTGAAGAGGAGCATGCAGCTCATTTAAGGTTTACTCTGCAATTATTGAGGGATAACCAGCTGTTTGCTAAATTCAGTAAGTGTGAATTCTGGTTAAAGGAAATTCAGTTTTTGGGTCATGTTATCTCAGCTAAAGGAGTCAGTGGACCCGAGTAAAGTGGAAGCTGTGTCTAGGTGGGAAGTGCCTAAGACAATAACCGAGATTAGAAGTTTTCTGGGGTTGGCAGGTTATTATAGGCGCTTTATTCAAGATTTTTCTAAGATTGCAGCACCTATGACTAGATTGACCAGAAAGGGTGTGCCTTTTGTGTGGTCCGGTGAATGTCAAGAAGTTTTATGGAATTGAAGAAAAGACTTACATCAGCACCTATATTGACATTACCGGCAGAGTGGTGGTTTTGTGTTGTATACTGATGCTTCAAGGAGGTCTTGGTGCAGTGCTTATGCAGCATGGTAAAGTGATAGCTTATGCATCCAGGCAATTGAAGCCAGCAGAGGAGAATTACCCCACTCATGATTTAGAATTGGCAGCAGTTGTTTTGCCTTGAAAATGTGGAGGCATTATCTGTATGGCGAGAGATTTGAGATTTTTACAGATCATAAAAGCTTGAAGTATATCTTCTCGCAGAAAGATTTGAATCTCGCCAGCGCAGATGGATTGAATATTTGAGGATTATGATTTAGTTTGGCTTACCATCCGGGTAAGGCCAATGTTGTAGCTGATGCCTTGAGCAGAAAGGCATATATGAATTTGATGATGATTAAAGAATGGAAGTTGTATGAAGAGGTAGCAGAGAATTCCTTGTATGTGCCCAGCAGTCAGCGACGGGCAATTCTAGCTGCTAGTGCTGTAGAGCCGTCTTTATATTGGCAGATCATTGAGGCTCAGAGAGCAGATGCAGGTTTAGCTGAAATTGTGAAAATGGAAGGAGTTTCTATTGATGATAATTGTGTGGTCAGGCTTCGGGGCAGGTTGTTTGTTCCTGCAGAAAGAGAGGTGAAGCAGCGAGTTCTGGAAGAGGCTCATAAATCAAGGTACACTATTCATCCGGGTAGTACTAAAATGTACCATGATTTAAGAAAGCATTTTTGGTGGCCTCATATGAAGAAAGAAATAGCAGAATTTGTGGCAAGATGTGCTATCTGTCAACAGATTAAAGCAGAGCATCAGAAGCCTGGAGGTCTATTGCAACCATTGCCTATTCCACAATGGAAATGGGATGATATTGCAATGGACTTTGTGGCAGGTTTACCAAGGTCAAGTTCCGGGCATAATGGAATATGGGTATTTGTTGACAGATTGACTAAGGTGTGCAGATTAGTGGCAGTAAGTATGTCTTGGACAGTGGACAGGTTGGCAAATATTTATGTTGAAAGAATTGTTCCACTGCATGGTATTCCGAAGACTATTGTATCTGATAGAGATCCAAGATTTACTTCTGGTTTTTGGAGAAGTCTGCAGAAAGTAATTGGTTCCGAGTTGAGATATAGCTCCGCTTATCATCCCCAGACAGATGGTCAGACAGAGAGGACCATTCAGACAATTGAAGATATGTTGCGAGCTTGTTGTTTAGTTTGGGGAGGTAGTTGGGAGCATCATTTGGGAATGGTTGAGTTTGCCTACAATAATAGTTATCATACCAGTCTTGGGATGGCACCGTATGAAGCTTTATATGGAAGGCCATGTAACCCCATTGAACTGGCATGAAGTGGGAGAAAGGCAATTAGTGGGTCCTGAATTGATTCAGCAAACCACGGAAGTAGTGAAGCTTATTAAAGAAAAATTGCAGGCAGCTCAAAGTAGGCAGAAAAGTTATGCAGATGTGCGGAGGAGACCACTTCAGTTTGAGGTGGGAGATTTTGTTTTTCTGAGAGTTTCCCCAAGTAAAGGTATTATGAGATTTGGCAAGTCTGGAAAGTTGAGTCCAAGGTATGTGGGACCTTTCCAGGTAATTGAAAGAATTGGGGAGTGGCTTATAGGCTGGATTTGCCAGCTGATTTTGCAGATGTGCATGATATTTTCCATGTCTCTATGTTGAGAAAATGTATTGAAGATCCAGCTCAAATAATTAGATATCAAGGTGGTGACCTGAGGCCGGACATGACTATGCCAGAGTATCCGGTGCAGATCACAGATCGAAAGATGAAAAAGCTGAGAAATAAAGAAATTGAGCTAGTTAAAGTGAGATGGGAAAATAGATTGGGTGGTGAGGATACCTGGAATTAGCCGCGGAATGGCTAAAGGGTATCCCTATCTGTTTGATGTTGTACTTTTTAAAAGTATTATGTATGTATGAGTTGTTTAACTTGTGTTGTGTTATGAATTTCGAGGTCGAAATTTTCTTTTTAGATGATAGTAATGTAACGTCGCGTGCTTTTCGGATCCATGCGGATCATGTGTGTGGTTGTGGCGGCCGTTGTGAGCCAGTGTGAGTTGGGTGTGTGAATGCATGGTGTGATGTGTGGTTTGAGCAGGTGCAAGCGCAGGGTTGGTCCGAAATAATAGGACCTGCTGCTGTTCTGTCTGAGTTGGCGGCCAGGGGTGGTCGTTGACTGTTGGCGTCCAGGTTTATGGACGTTGACTTCTGAACTTGGCGGCAGCCTTTGTGGACGTTTGGTCTGGCGGTTGCTGTGGCGACAAGGGGGTTGACGCCAACCTGTCAGTTCACAGGTTATAGGCTCACCCGAGGGCAGCTCTTTCAGCTCACCCTCTCTCCCTCTTGCCCCAGCTTCGCGCCCTGGTGTTTCTGAAGCTTCTAACAGGTATCGAGAGTGGTTGGACGATCGTGGAACGCGCGGCGTCGCCGAATTGCGCGAGGAAACGTCGCGGCGTGGTGCAATTCGCGTGGGAGCTCGCGGAGGGCTCGGCGTGAACCGGGAATTGTGGGAGATTCTAACGCGTTCTGAGGTAGGGGACGAACCCTTAAGCTCCGTAGAAACATTAAAACACATCATAATCACTTGAACCAGCATGATAATCCATGTTTGGATAGAGTTGCACCAAGCGGGATAATGGGTGGTTTGAGTTAGTTTAATGTCGAGCATGTTTTAATGGTTTGTATTGGGTTCTAGCATGCTAAAGGAATTGCATTTACATATTTTTCAGTAGTTAGAACAGTTAGAAAACCCGCAGGGCCGGATTAGGTTTCTGCAGGGTTTATGGCCGGAGAACTTGGCGTCAACATCGCTTGCCGCCAAGATCTCAGCCATGAGGTTAACGGCCAGACCCTTGCCGTTGACTCCTAGTAAGCGGCAATCGATGTGGCCGCCTACTCTATATGAACAGAAATGACTAATTCATGATGTTTTATCGATAATGCATGTGTGTTGACGCATGAGGTGCACTGAGTGCACTTGGTTTACGTGTTTAGCATACAAGGTATGCTGTTAGTTGTTTACTTCCGTGACTGCGCGTTGTGTACGCGAGTCAGTTGGGTTCACGTGTAGTGGACCGTGGTTACTTGTGGTTTACGTGAGGTTTCACGTGGTTTGTGTGTGACGTGCACGTGGTTCTGTGTACGTGGCGAGTAGTACGACGCCTACCGTGGTTACCTCTCCAGTTGGGTGCCCCAGGTTCTTTGTGAGCCAGGCTGTTAGCTCGGGGCTTTGTCCCGGTACTTGTGCTGTACCGTCGAGGTCTGTGTCGTCTGACCTGGACACCCTCACTCTTGTGTTAGAGTTGTACGTCCGGCTGAGGGAAAGACGACAGTGGGACAGTGACACTTGTGTTTGTTTTTAGTCACTTGTAGCGCGCTCGTAGTTGGGGGTACGGACACCAGTAGACGTACTGGACCCCAGCTAGTCCTTTCCAGTGCCTCACTCTAGCGAGCCCAGGCCAGGGTCTCTGGAGGTGCCAGGCATGGGCCTGTGACCGTGTGGTCTGCAGGTTGTGTGGTGTTTAGTTGGTCTCCACAGTTGCTTGACCTTTTTACGTGGAGCGGCAGCTGGACCTTTCGTCCGTGGCTGCGAGACTGAGAGGTAGACCTGTGTTAGTTGTCCGAGTCAGTTTCTGGTGTCGCGAACCAGTTCACGTGGCTCGTGTTGGCTGTCTCTACTTTAGCTTGTACACCTGTACTGGTTTGCCGTTTAATTATTACTGTTGTTCTCGTAGTCGGCAGACGGTGAGTACTTTTACAGCTTTACTTACCTGCTTAGCTGTTATATAAATTGTTGGTGCTGTTTACTATTCGTACTCGTGGTGTTTGTTTCGCTCGTTTTGGGGGAGTTCCCTACTGAGCCAGTGACTAGAGAGGCTCACCCCTACCCCCACAGGTGAGAGCGAGGAGGACGTCTCTCGTCCGACGTCCAGTTCCGGGCCGCGTCGTAGCGGTGCAGGGTCAGTACCTCCAGCGGATAGTCCAGCTGTATAGTTCTCCAGCAGTGTAGTTTGTAGTTGTTTACTTTCTTCAGTTGTACCTCGGGGTATGCCCCAGGCTCTTGTACTTCTTTTTAGTTTTTGTGGAAATTTGGCTATGTAAACTTGTGAAATTATATGAATGTGTGTGTTCCTTTATGTTTACACGGACTGTGGTTTGTTCCCTTGCGAGGCTTCGGCCCGTTCGCGGGAGGCGGACTCGGATCAAGTACGTTATCGGTTTAACGGGCTTGGCCGAGGCGATCCGTCACATGGAGTGTAGTAATTTTTCCGCAGTGACTGTTTTTCTGTACATTTGCAACTGCATGGAACTTTATTTGCCAGAACAGGGTCCTATAATAGATGGAAACTCCATGCCAACAAGGTGTTTTCATTCCGTCTCTTTAAACAATCTTTTCAGAAAGCGTCCTTTTCAACTTTCTACTCTGTGATCAACAGAGCAGTGATTCCAGCAATCATCCACTTTTTGTTTGGATTGAAGCAAATTAAACACTGAAGTCTTAATTAGTAAGTATTTTTTTGATGCATGGAAAACATGACAGATCATCTAGTTTCTTCACAGATTAAGGAAGAACCCAACAGTAGTACAACAGGGTGGGAAGAGACCTAACCAAGACTCACATTACAAATAAGCTACTAACCTTGGTCAGCTGGCAAATTATGCCCCCCCCGACCTATATAAGCCCTCTATTTTTTCAATAAAAATTTTTATTAGCATAAAAAAAGTCTAGTACAGCATCCCAACTACAAATTTGCAGCGAGGAATCAAACGTCGGATCTGGATCTTTTGATGTGAAGCTAAGTTGAAGAACTTGTCGATCCGAAGGTGCATGGTTTCTCCACACCACATGCAATTTTCTGGACTTCATGGTGCATGCGCACCTACCTGACCAAACTCGGCATTTTCCATGTTTAAAGTTTAAACACAAAACTCGGGGTTTCTCTCCTCCTGGTTCACATGTACAAGTCAAGCACGGCTTCCATAGTAGTATTCCCCTCATCAACAACTTGAACACAGCAAATGCCGGACTCCTCCCCATCGTGAACACTTAAGTAGGATATATCTCGCCATCGCCGCGAGGCACATGCAGACATCTATCTACAAATCCACGACCGGAAGAGAAGCCAGATAATATAGGGCATGAAGCAACTAGAGAGAGGGCGACAATGCTAGAAGATGGAAATCTGGGGGATGGTGAACAACTGCAAGGTGGGGGGGTGGCGGTGTAAGCTAGCTAGGTGCGGTTGCAACTTGATGGAGGAGGAAGGGGGCTGGGTGGGTTTCCTCGGCGGGGGGGAGGGAGGAGAAAGGGGGCTGGGTGATTTCTTCGGCGGGGGAGGGAGGGAGGAGAAAGGGGGCTGGGTGGATTTCTTCGGCGGGGGAGGGAGGGAGGAGGAAGGGGGCAGGGGGTGGGGGCAGGGGACAGTGGAAACGGTTGGGAGGGGAGGGGGGGGGAGTGAGAGCTCGACTTACCGGCGATGGGCAAGTGGCAGTGGCGACGGGTACCGACAGCGGTGGCGACGACGTCCACAGCAGCTGTAGGCGGCGACGATCTCCTCAGTGGCGACAATGGCGGCTGGAGTCGACGATGTCGATGGCGGTTGTACGCGGCGGCGAGCTCCTTAGCAGCTCCGGCGACGATCTCCTCGACGGCGGCGGTGGCGGCCGAAGTCGACGATGTCGATGGCGGTTGCACGCGGCGGCGAGCTCCTCAGCAACTCCGGCGACGATCTCCTCGGCGACGACGGGAGGGGAGGGAAGGTTGGTCGGGGGGGAGGGAACGACGGGAGGGAAGGTGAGGAAGGGAAAGGTTGGTCGAGGGCGTAAATAGGGCTACAACGACCGATATCGCGACCGAACTTAAGTCAGTCGCAAAATCAGTCTCCTACATGCGACCGATTCTATCGGTCTCTATTCGGTCGCTGATAGCGACCGACTGGAGACCGACATATTCAGTCGCAATATCGGTCGCTATTTCCGCTTTTTCTTGTAGTGGACGTCTACCGTGGTTACCTCTCCAATTGGGTGCCCTAGGTTCTTTGTGAGCCAGGCTGTTAGCTCGGGGCTTGTCCCAGTACTTGTGTTGTATCGTTGAGGTCTGTGTCGTCTGTCCTGGACACCATCACTCCTTTGTCTGAGTTGTACGTCCAGCTGAGGGAAAGACGACAGTGGGACAGTGACTCTTGAGTTTGTTTTTAGTCACTTGTAGCGCACTCTTAGTTGGGGGTACGAATACCAATAGTCGACACTGGTCCCCGACTAGTCCTTTCCAGTGCCTCACTCTAGGGTGCTCTGGCCAGAGACCCCAAAGGTGCCAGACATGGGCCTGCGACTGTGTACCCGCAGGTGTGGTGTTTAGTTGGTCTCCACAGTTGTTTGACTTTTCTACGTGGAGCGGCAGCTGGACCTTTCGTCTGTGGCTGCGAGACTGAGAGGTAGACCTGTGTTTGTTTGTCCGAGTCAGTTACTGGTGTCGCGAACCAGTCTTCGTGGCTCGAGTGTGGCGGACTCTACTTTAGCTCGTACACGGGATCGAGTTTTTCTGTTTATTTACTTACTTTTTTTAATATAGTCGGCAAATAGTAAGTACATTTATTGCTTTAATAACCTGCGTGGTTGTACTATAAATTGTTAGTATAGTTTATTGCTTTCGTACTTGTGTATGATTTGCTCGAGTTGGGGGAGTTCCCTACTGAGCCAGTGACTAGTGAGGCTCACCTCTACTCCCCACAGGCGAAGGCGAGGAGGAAGTTTCGTTACCGTCTTCCAGTAGTGTAGCTTCTGTAGCAGAGTAGTTTACTTTCTTCAGTTGTACTAGCCTACTTCGGGGTATGCCCCATGCTTTTGTACTTTTGTTGAAATTTGACTATGTAAATCTTGTACATTATATATGAAATGGTGATTCATATATGTGAACATGTGAGTTCCTTTCTGTTTTTACGGACTCGTATGTGGTATCCCTTGCGAGGCTACGGCCCTTCATGGGAGGCGGACTCGGATCAAGTTTGTTATTAGTTTAACGGGCTTGAACGGGACGTTCCGTCACACTTAGCCTATCTAAAATTTCAAACAACATCTCAAAGACTTCCAGAGAGAACATTTCGATGCTCAAGTCAAGAAACTAGTGAGAACATGGGTAGCCAAACTGAGAGAAGAGGCATTGGGTGCTCTTATGTATGAGTGTGAAAGTCTGAGGTGGTTTAGCCTCGATCGTTCCTCATTTAAACATATGTTGGGGGATTTCTTTGCACCTCTTCTCGTGCCATGATGCCTAACTTGTGGGAGTATTTGAAAACTCGTGCATAGATGAAGTGGTCTTAGATAAAGGGTCAGCATATCTTTTGACTCAGTCTATCGAGCGTGGGAGGTACCTTGTTGTCACTACCAAGGTCCGAGAGTGTGAGGGCATGTCGAACAATCGATATTGCATCTCTTAATATGGCAAGGGCGTGCCTATAACTATTGGTGTGGTCATACTCTCATCGTTGTTGTAGAGATGAGCCTTAACATGGCCCAAGAGGCCCTTAAGTTATACAATTCCAAGGACTCTCTCTAGCGGATCTATTGAATTAAGTCGCCTTAACCCTCCACACGTACTTTATAATGGGCATTATTCTTGGAAACTTAGTGTAAAGACAATCCCAATTTCACGTAGTACATGTTTTAGTTTCGAATATTAAAATATTTTTCACCAATATTATCTTGAGTAATTATTCGTATATATAATGTGTGTGATTCAAATAAAGTGGAAGAACAGAGGCGATAAATATCCCCAGCATAAGACAAGCTAGCAATCCAAGAATGTGGACAGCGCGTACAGGTACAGTTTTGTTAACAACACTTATTCCAATCCTCAACTTTGGCATGCCTACTTATCCCTAATTCTTTGGAGCTTGGACAATAATTAGCTAGCATCATGGTACGTATTGACGAATTCATGACAAACTCAAATAAAACTTCCATGTCGACGTCCACGTCCACGAACAGCTATGTCTGCAAAACACTCGGTTTTGCAGCTGGCATGGACTTCCAACATGGCGGTGCCTCCCCCTGTCGAAGGCGTTGTCCTAACCGGAGAATGCTGACCATCCACACACAAGCTGGTCAACAAAAACAAAGCCAGTGGGGCCCGCATCGTCTTTCTTCAGTCAGCGCGTACCAGCTGACAATTTCCACATGATTGGTTGGGAGTTGGGAGCTGCATAGATATGATAAATATAATTGGGCATATAAGTATTAAAATTGATGTTACTTATTCGATCTCTACGTAATTAATTTATATGGAAGGATAAGATATATATTTTTATATTCTATCATATTGTTTAGATATTGATGAGTCAAAGTGCAAGCTGTGGGTGTGGAAAAGAAAATTACTTATTGTACTTGTCATTTTCGTTTTTGAGTGCACTTCTTGCTTTGTACTGAATGGACACTATGTATTCTCCATTTATTGGCCAACAAAAAGATGTGTATTCCAAAATATAATTGACAAGTGTAATAAATATTTTCTATATGTAAAAAATATTATTTTAAATCTATATTAATTGAAACATTTTACTTGTCAACCAGACGAATCAGTTAGGGGGTGGGACTGGAGGGATGAGTTGGATTAAGACTCTGGCAGATATGGAAATCTTTGAGCCTGGAAATCCTTGGGTTTCAAAGTTTTAGTGGAAATAAAAACCTATGATCATGATTTGCTACATGTTCGATGGAAAACAAAGGCCATACTTAGGCCGGGTAAGCTGGATTAATGCAATTCTTCCTAAGATTTGTCAAACTAAATGCCCAACAAATCATGTACAATGCAATATTAATGTTTGTACTTGTACAACCTTTTAATTGTTCATGGTCAAAATAAGATATCTCTTCCTCATCACCAAACAAAACAGAGATTTTGTTTCAAGCCCAACCGTACGTGCATAGATCAAGGTTGGCAGTAGTAATGTTAAGTCCTCTATATATCGTACATGTGCATGGCCCCATGAACGTGGAATTTGGCCATGCAGACTTTGAAAAGAAATGGTGCCCCTAATCAATTCTTGTTGGTCACAAAATAACCTAGGAAATTCCTTCGATGCCGACAAGTTCCTCCCCTTCTTCATCTCCTGTCTGAGCCGTTCATAGTTCATACTTCTTTGTTATATATATATATACTAATCTATTACAATCGTGAGGGTAATAATAATATTGTAATGGAAGGAGATTGATAAACAATTTCTAATAATAATATTGTAACAGACCCGTTCTCCAACCAAAAGAAAAATGTACTTGTAAGTTAAGTTAAATTTCTTATTTTGTAGATTAAATAATCAAATTATAGAGATAAAATCAGTTATAAAATTACACAGGCTAAAAGTTGAAAAAAATTAATTGCTTTTATTCATGACAATAATTGCTCTCTCTTTGGAGTGTTAGAATTTCGGCATTTGATTCCACATTGATTTTTGAATTGAGATCTTATTATGCAATTTCAACATAGTATCAGAGCGTAGATTTGAACCGAACTCCACTCAATTAATTTTTACGACTTATTTTAGTCCTGAGAGAGAGAGCGTTGGAATTTGGGCATTTAATCTCACATCAGTTCTTCATTGAGATTTTTGTTGCTTATAATTTTTTTAAATATATTAAAATATTAGTCTGCTGCATCATCCAGTGGCGTTGAACTATCCTTAAAAAATTTTTGTAAACTTGTTATGTAGTATCACGAAAATTTTATTAATTTGAAAATATAGATAAATTGAAATTTTATCAAATAATAAATTCAAACTAGTTAAAAAGTACGCATCAATATTTCATGCGTATAAATTCATATAAAAATTTCGTAAAAATAATAGTTATATTTTAAATAATATTTTCTAATGACTCATCAAGAAATTTGGGCATAGAGAAATCATTTGGACCAAGATTAAGAATTTATGCGACATATCATCGTAATAAAGGAATAAGTCGGAGAACCCATTATTATATGAGTCAAAGTGGATTAAAAATCAAAATAAACATATGGGTAGACTTAAAACAATATGGGTTGATAGCCCATTATGATAATTGGACCAATGGACAATCTTGACCCATGAATAAATTCTCTAATAAAAGGATAATTAAAACCCATTAAATAAATTAAGTATGTGGGTTGTACAAATAAGCCATACATAAGTTATTGGGCTAAAAGCAAGAGCCCAAATGATGGATAGGGTTACAAATATTGGGATAAATAATATTAAATTGAAATCAAATAATAAATTAGTAAAAAATGTGATAAACTAGAATAAGGGGTGAATAAATTGGACGCCAGGGAGGAGGTACTGTTCGAGGCTCACCGGTCGCGATACTCTATTCATCCAGGATCTACCAAGATCAAGATGTACCATGACTTGAGGGTACTCTTTTGGTGGCCGGGGATGAAGAGAGATATCGCTGAGTTTGTTTCGCGCTGCCTTACCTGCCAGCAGGTGAAGGCAGAGCACCAGCGTCCTGGTGGTGAGTTACAGTCGCTTCCCATTCCAGTGTGGAAGTGGGAGCATATCACCACGGACTTTGTTTCTGGCTTACCTCGTACCTCTCAGGGGCACGACAGTGTTTGGGTCATCGTTGACAGGTTGACGAAGACCGCTCGCTTTCTTCCAGTCAGAGCAGCTTGGCCAGTTGACAGACTTGCTCGGTTGTTTATGGACAGAGTGGTACCTTTGCACGGAACCCCGTCTCTATTGTCTCAGATAGAGATCCGAGGTTCACTTCTCGTTTCTGGCGCAGCTTTCAGCGGGCACTTGGCACTGAGCTGAAGCTGAGTTCGGCGTACCACCCACAGACAGACGGGCAGTCTGAGCGGACCATACAGACCCTCGAGGACTTGTTGAGAGCGTGTTGCCTAGACTGGGGCGGCACGTGGGAGTCGCACCTTCCCATGGTGGAGTTTTCCTATAATAATAGCTTTCACTCCAGCATCGGGATGGCGCCCTACGAGGCCTGTATGGTCAGCCGTGCAGGACACCGTTGCACTGGCACGAGGTTGGTGAGAGGCAGTTTCTGGGTCCGAAGCTAGTTCAGCAGTGTGCAGACACAGTGAAGCTGATCCGGCAGAGGTTGCAGACAGTGCAGAGCAGACAGAAGAGCTATGCTGACGTCCGCAGGAGACCGCTTCAATTCGAGGTTGGCGACAGAGTGTTCCTTCGGATCTCGCCTACCAAAGGCATTCTCAGGTTTGGGAAGAAGGGCAAGCTCAACCCGAGGTTTGTTGGCCCTTTTTCCATCCTGGAGCGTGTGGGCGAGGTCGCTTACCGGTTAGCCCTTCAGTCTGAGTTGGCAGGTGTTCACGACGTCTTCCACGTTTCGCAGCTGAGGAAGTACATGCCAGATCCGTCGCATGTGCTCGACTACTCGCAGCTTGAGGTCGCCCCCGACTTGTCCGTGCCAGAGTACCCAGTCAGCGTGGTGGACCGCAGAGTGCAGCAGCTTCGCAGGAGGAGGATCCCACTCGTCAAGGTGGTTTGGGAGCACCGCGCTGGTGGTGAGGCCACTTGGGAGCGTGAGGACGAGATGCGGGAGCAGTTTCCTTACTTGTTCGAGTGACAGGTACGCTGTTTTACTTTTGTTCCCCTAGTTTCGCCCTGAATTTCGAGGACGAAATTATATTTTGTTGGTTAGATTGTAACATCCCATGTTACCCTGACCAGTGGCCCTCCATCAAGGGTGGCGACACAGGGTATGTCGCCTTCTGAAGACGACATGTGGCTTGTCGCCTTCCAGTTGGGAAGGCGACTGGCCCTATGTCGCCTTCTCTCTTTGCTGCCAGCCGCATGCACCTTTGTCGTGTAGTTGTCTGAAGAGGGATGACAGGTGTCAGCATCTGGCAGTAAGGAGGCGACAGGTCCTATGTCACCTTCTGGTGTCAGGCCTGCATGGCTGACACGTGGCGATGTCACAGGTCGACTTGACCGTTGAGCAGGGGATAGCGACATGTCCTATGTCGCCTTCAGGTTTACTGAAGGCGACGGGGCCCATGCCGCCTTCTCATGTTCAAAGAAGGGACTTTGCCACCTGCTCAGTGTCTTGCTTCCGCTGCGACTCGGTTTTCTTGGCACTTGTGCTGTTTCCTAGTACAGTGCTACTACTAGTCTCTCTTCGCTCGGTGCTAGGCACTTGAGGGCTTGTCCGCGAGACAGGTTGTTACCGTTACCTGGGACCCCCGGTCCCCACGCGTCTGTGTCAGAGGGTGTTGCTCCAGACGGCGGGGTTTGCTCGAGTCGTTGACTTTGGTAGCAGTAGGGGAAAACGGTGGGGCAGCGACGTGGTCGTTTGTAGAGCTCTCTTAGTTGAGACTGGTACGCCGGTAGTGTGTGACTCGTACGGCGCAGTTCAGCTAGTCCGTTCTCACTGCCTCACTCTACGTGATTCTGGTACCACCTAGAGGCGTCAGGCGTGGGACCGTCCCGCCAGACTACGGCAGTTGTGGTTACTTGTGGTTCCGTGTCTCACTCCGACGGGAGGTGTCAGACATTGACCGTTGGTCGAGGGTAAGACGCGTGGCGCACCTGACCAGCTGACTAGAGTAGTGTACTGTAGCTAGTGTACTTATCCAGGCAGTTCGTTGTCTGTGTTTGCAGCTGGGTTCTTGTGTGCCTTGGTTTACACGGTTTTCCGGTCCCGCCGGGTGGCTTAGACCGACGACTGTGTAGTTCTTTCACGCTTCCGCACTTTACTCTGTTTAGTAGATTAGACCTTACTACTTTATTATTATTGCACTAGTCTTTATGCTTGTGGAACCAGTGGGAGATTGGTAGTCCCTACTGGGCTTCTTCGTGAAGCTCACTCCCTGTTTTGCAGGTGAGACTTCACAGCAGTTCCCTCCGCGCGTAGCGAGGAGACGGGCCCGCAGTAGTCGGCGTCTCTAGTGGCAGTGTTTCCCCCAGTTCTGTACTTCACCCTCGGGGTATGCCCCTAAGGGATGTGTTATTCCTTTTCCGTTCTGCACTTGTACTTTTACTACTTTGGGACTTGTACTAGACTTGCACGTTGTGTTAGACTTCTTCTTGCACTAGTTGGTACATCTTTAGTACAGTTGTCGTTATTTACTTTCCGTCACATATCTCGTTAGACCGATCCGTTAGCCCTTCCGGGTCTCCGGACCCGTGGGCGGCGGTGCCGACGGTCGGATCCTTGGTGGGAGCCGGGGACCCGGGCGCCGGGGCCGTTACATTAATCACTTAAACATGTCTGTTTACACAAGATATTAAGTCCTACTGAGCGTTATCGCTCACCCTGTGCTATTTGTTATATGTGTTTCAGGTAAGTCGGATGATGACCGTAGACACACCAATGGGAATGGACCGAAGTATGAGCGACCTAGAGTCATAGTGACAGAATGACCTTAGTATCATAGAGTCTAGTTAGTTATTTGCTTAGTTATCCTTTCCAATGTAATGATGCTATTGAGCCCTTGGTTTTGGTTCAAAATTTGTGGTTGTAATAATTTAGCTGATTTATCAATAAAATAAAAAGTTTATTACAATTATTGTTCATTAGATGTTCTAATTTTTACGATTGTACGCGTAGTTTAGGTTACCATACACTTTGCTCACGTGCCCCGATTTATTCCACTGTTAAATTGGCAGGGCGTAACAGTTGGCATCAGAGCTTATGGTGTCTTTATTAGGATATTTTATGTGTAGGATGTTTTAGGTGAATTGCTCTGACATGTGTCTAAGTCAACCACCATACTTATGTGAGAATTGGAACCATGGTTAAGATTTAAATACATCTATATATATATATACATGTATCAACTTAATATTACACTTAATATTATTTTAGTATCCTAATACCAACCTTATTCTTGAAGGAACTCTTAATGGACGCCGAATGTACGCCACTGCAAGACAAGATGAGGTCAACTCAAAAGCTAGTTCAGGCATGTCGGAAACCCACCCAACTACTAGAAAGAGCCTTGAGGACAACCAAGAAGATTAGAAAAGTGACCAAAAAGAACGAGAAGAGAAGACACAACCAAGACAAGAAGGCAGCCACACAAAAGAAACATAGCAAGATCATCTACCTTCATTCTAGTAAACCGGAACATGTGGCTAACGAATGTTGGCGAAGAGCGAGTGCATGTCTACGTTGTGGCAGTTTGGAGCATCGGATACAAGACTGCCCTCTTCTAAAGGAACCCTCCACTAACACCAAAGATCTCAACTCTATGACAAAAGAGACTAGCCAAACGATGATAAGAGAAAAATAAAGAAGAGTAAGAAGAATGACATACAATTAGCCCTTATTCGTAAAGGGCGATGTGAGCACTGCAATTGGATAGGTCACATATCAGAGGAATGCTGGAGGAGAGCAGGCGCTTGCCTACGCTACGAAAATCGCAATCATCGCATTTTCGAGTGCCCTATACTTAAGGAGCAGGAGAAAGAGAAATGCCTAATTGGGCAAAAGAAGCCTGACTGATTTCAAGCCGTGCAGGAAGTTGAGACCACCAAGGAGGGTGGAGTTGTGGAAGGTAACTCTAAACTTACAATGATTAATACATTTTAAGCATGGAATGATGATTTATACGTAACCGAAGTAGTCGTGGAATTTGGAGACCAAATTCTTTTTAAGTGGGGGAGGATGTAGTATCAAGAAATTTATTAATTAGACAATATATATAAATTGAAATTTTGTCAATTAAAAAAAATTCAAACTAGTTAAAAAAGGGTACGCATCATTATTGCAAGCGTAAAAACCCATATAAATTTTCATAAAAATAGCAATTATACTTTAAATAATGTTCTCTAATAACCCATCAAGAAATTGGGCATAGAAAAATCATTTGGATTAATTTTAAGAATTTATGTAACTTATTATCGTAATTAAGGATAAGTTGGAGAACTCATTATATATGAGCCAAAGTAGATTATAAATTAAAATAAACATGTGGGTAGACTTTAAATAATGTGTGTTGATTGTCCATTATGAGAATGAGACTAATGGACAATTTTGGCCCATGAATAAATTCTCTAATAAAAGAATAATTAAAACACATTAAGTAAATTAAACATATGAGTTGTACAATTAAGCCATACATAAGTTATTGGCCAAAAGCAAGAGCCCAAAGGATGGATAAAGGTTAGAAATAATGGGATAATAATATTAAATTGAATTAAAATAAGAATTAATTAAATAAATATGATAAATAGATTTAAATTTGAATAAAGGGTGAATAAATTGGGATAAAAGGAATTAAATTAAAACTCATTAAGATAAATTAGTAGATGGGCTATACTAATGGGTCAAGCATGAATAGATGGGCCCAATTGTGAAGAGCCTAATTTGGATGGGAGATCTTTTGACCTAATTTCGGATTTAATTAATTAATAAATTAAATAAGGGTAAGATAAAGACTAAATGAGATGTAATTATCATAAAAAGAAATCATCAACTCATCCTAACCCATTACCCACGAAATTAGATATCTCTCCAAACTAATTAGGTGATAAATGCTAGAAAAGGGGGAGAAAATGTGAAAATTAGGAGTTTGAAGAAAAGGAAGAGTTTTAACTAAGTAGGACTCTTAAACTAGCTAATACACTCCCCAATTCATCCCTACCAACCCATAACTCATTGCTGAGGCCTTGGGGGACGAAGGGAGGAGCTGTGGATGAGAGGAGCAAGGAGGAAGAAGCTTGGAGCAAGAGGATTTCATCTTCTACTGTGTCTTAAACCCTAGGAATCTTTACAGTGCAAAAAGGTAGGCCATCTCTCAAGCTTAACTTAATTAAACTCGACTAGGTAGACCTTGATCCCCTCTATCAAAGCCCCATGATTGCCCTAATTTTCGTTGCTCCATGTAAGAGTATTAAATGCTTTAATCTCTATCACAATCATGTACCCGAACCTTCATGTTTGCTTTCAATCTATGAATATACTTGATCCCATGCCACGAAATGTTTATCATAGATACTACATGACGTTAGGGTTCTAATGATCCTGTTTCTCCCAATTTTGATCATGCATCCTATGCGAATTAAATCATTTTTCATGACTGTGCATGTTTTAGGTCACCAAAATATAATCTAATTAAAGCATGCCCAATACGTGTCTATTTTCTAATTAATCATGCTTGTTGATACATCTACATGTCTACTTTCGTTCAAAACTAGTTTCATGATTTTTGGACGTTCCTACGATTTTATATGGATTTTTGAATAGCCCTGTGTCATACCATGGAGGATTGGACCGAACCTAAAAAGGGGCTAATTTCCCTTTTGGGTTCGGGCCACCTTCTGGAATCGTGACGGCCCGACCCATCGCGATTTCAGAAGGTCGCGATGGGCAGGACCGTCGCGTCATAAAAGCAACGGCCCGAGCTGTCGTGGTTCCAGCCACAAAACCCTAACCCGGCCTGGTTCAGTAGGACGCGACCGGACCGGTTGTCGCTCATCCTACTTTTAACCATTCTAGGTGATTATGACATTCAAGAAGAAGAGCAAGTCGAGGATGAGAATGTGTCCGAATGATGAGCGTCCCAACTATGAGTCTAGTTATAGTAGTTTGCTTTGAGTGTTAGATTCGTGTAGTAGGAAGTGAGGAATAAAATGTATTTTTCCTTTTTATTGAGTCTTAGTCCTGTAATAGTTTCCATTTAGAATACAATGAGTTGCGATTTGAATAAAATTTCCATTGAGTTCAATATTTGGGCCCCATGATGATGTTCTGTTGTTACACACTTAGTCCATGCTAGCTAGAGACTTATTTGCCGATTGTTCACGTCTCGAAATATCGACTCGAATTATTCCGAATAATTTATATCCGCTGCCTGAAACACAACGGGAACCCCCGTCGCGATTTCAATTTTTGAACCAGAACCCTAATTTGCTATTATATCCCTGTATTTATGACATATAATTCTTATTTAACCCTAATTAAGCACTATTATGAATAGTAACGACCTGTAAAGTAACATTGGATTTTATTCACATAATTTTTAATTAATTAAAAGCTATGTGCACAACTATACATGCTCTCATGATTATCTTACAGTTGCACACACTAAACATTCATGTTTTCCATAAGACCTTATAAAATTTTTCAATAATGTATCTGGTAATTAAATATAACTATTCACTTAATCTTCCAATTATTTAAATCACACTTGTCTTCATTTTATTCGCGCGTTTTCATACCGTTATCACGTCCCTCTACCTTCGAGTACTCGAGGCAAGACAGACAACATTTCGTTACATACTTCTTCTTGGCATGGACCATCTCTCCATTGAGAATACTCTTGACTGGACCATGGACTCCTGTCAAGGCCTCCGTAAGTCTTCTTGGTTTTGGTAGACGTCCATTGCCAACGAGCTGGTTGTACCCTTAAAACCCGTTACACCCTTAGGGATCAACATGATCCAAACGACCTTAATTAGTGTGTTTCTTTCTTACCTTGGGATCACGCCGGACCATCTGACTTGTGTTTATAACACAGATAGTGAGCGGATGTGACTTCTACTAGACTGCCGGCACACGACCTAGTGCTGTGCAACTGTTTTATCGCCATTTATCGTTGTTTTTATGAATATGTCCCTATCTCATCTACTATCTCTATACTCTCATCTGTTCACATTCTCTCAACAATCTCATCTATTCGTCTACTATTCTCATCTTTTCTTGGTACTCTATTTGGCTATTAAATTGATTGTCTAAGATAACAAACATAATCCATGCCAGGCAATAGGGCCCGATCTGATTCTGGGGAGAACGCCCGAAGAGTGCCATTTTCCCATGGAAGTAACATAATCAGGGTGTGTACGATCAAGATTTAATCTATGACAATCAATCAATTACTATACTATACTCTCTCGGTTGATAAAACGATAGACCAATCGTTACACGCTATTTCGTTATATGGCCAATTCTTTATCATGTTAGTTTTGCAATATTCTTTTTGAATGTATTATCGCTCTCTTGCTATCGTGACCCTACACACACCAACGGGAATGGACTAGAGTGAGAGCGACATGGAGTCTTAGCGACGGAATGACCTTAGTATCATAGAGTCTAGTTAGTTATTTGAATAGTTATCCTTTCCAATGTAATGATGCTATTGAGCCCCAAGTTTTGGCTCAGAATTTGTGGTTGTAATAGTTTAGGTGATTTATTAATAAAATAAAGACTTTATTGTAATTATTGTTCATTAGATGCTCTGATTTTTGCAATTGTACGCGCAATTTATATTATCATACACTTTGCTCACGTCCCCCGATTTATTTCCCTGCTAAATTGGCGGGGCTTGACAGTGGTTGTGCACGAAATTGGGTTAGTTTTTGGAGTCCATTAACCACATGCTTAACCCTAATTGCCCTTTCCAATTTAAGCCCCGTTAAACCTACGAATTTTGGGGATTTAATGCCATTTGATTTTTATGCTTTGGTTCAATAAGAGTTGTTTGGCCCAATAAGATTAAATAGTTGATTCCGCATCTTGGAGTCCAACAATGATTTTATTTTATTTTTATTTGAACATTCTTAATTGTTATTATTTTCTTTAATTTTTAATCAATAAAATTTTCAGAGTGTTACATGACTCCCTTCTACGTCCAAGAAGTCTCAAAAGAGTAATAGGGTCAGCAATGAAGGGTTTGAGAGTTATTTATAGATCTAATGTTGTTGATTCTTAATATAACTCTAACTTCCTTTTAACTCTGAATTTTTATGTTTAACTAAATTTCCTAGGATCCAAATCTTTTAGTTGGTTATGATAGAATCCCAATTTCATAGCTAACATATTGAGGTAGGGTTTGGACTCCAATTTGAATAGATATGAGCTATATTTATGATTCACTTACTCTTTTTTAATTAATAAATAATATGGTTACAAATGTAATAATATTTTTAAACTCATATTTTGGCCTAATAACTCTAGTATATTAATAGAGCTCATCTTGATTTTACTTAATAGATTTAATTTATTTACTTTACTTACGATTTTAATTAATTTATATATTTTTAAATAATATGTTGTTAGAGAGAGAGAGAGAGTTGCGATTTTTTCTAATTTCTTCTAAATTAGAACCTCCGTACCCCAGTTTGATTAGGGTTCGATAGGAAAACAAAATTTCCTTAAAGGGTTAGGATTTAACTTCAATTTTGGCCTTATGGGGTGTTTGGAAGTAGTTTTTTTTTTAAAACGATTTCTATCTAAAAATTAACGACGTCTTTGCTTTCTACTAAAATTTTAAAATTATAAAAAAGTGATCTTATCTATTTGGTAAGAAGTGTTTTTTTTTATTTTTTAAAGACCGGTGGGCTGGGGGGGGGTGTGCTGGGTGGGGGAGGGGAGGAGGAGGTGTTGGGGGGGGGGGGGGGGAGGGAGGCCCCAGGGGGGGGGGCTGCTGGGTGGGGTGGGGGGGGGGGGGGTGCGCAGGGGGGTTAGGGGGGGGGGAGGGGAGGAGGAGGTGGGGTTGGGGGGGGGGGGGGTGCTGCTGGGTGGGGTGGGTGGGGGGGGAGGGGGGAGGGCGCAGGGGTCTGTGGGGGTGGGGGTGCTGGTGGGGGGGGTGGGCAGGGGTGAGGGGGGGTGCTGCTGGGGGGGGTGCGTAGGGGTGTTGGGGGGGAGGGAGGGGAGGAGGAGGTGGGGGGGCGCAAGGGTGTTGGGGGGGGGGAGGGGAGGGCACAGGAGTGCTGCTAGGTGGGGTGGGTGGGGGGGGGGGAGGGCGCAGAGGTCTGTGGGGGTGGGGGTGCTGCTGGGGGGGGGGGGGGGTGCGCAGGGGTGTGGGGGGGGGGGAGGGGAGGAGGGCGCAAGGGGGGTGTGGGGGGGGGGGGGGGGAGGGGAGGAGGAGGTGGGGTTGGGGGAGGGGGGGGGAGAGGAGGAGGAGGAACTAGTGTTCCTAAAATAAAAACAGAGTCAGACTTATTTTTTTTTCTAGAGACATAGGAAAAAAATTTTACTCTAAAAAAAAATTGATTGCCAAACGTGGTCTTCATGTCTGTCTTCTCTCTTTTTTAAAATTTAGAAAAAATATAGGTAAAAAACTACAACCAAACACTCTATTACTCTTTTAGACAAACTTAATAATGGATATATGTGTGTTACGAAGTTTAGACATTTGTTCCCATCCTTTAGCCCATTAAGTCTTTCTTTGGCCCATTTAGTATTTAAGCTTCTACTTAATGCACTTCACAGTTTTTCCTTAGTAAACTTGTGTAATTAATTTATAATTAATTAATATATTAAAATAAATTAAATAAAAATATCTATTATATATTTGATTTATTTGTTAGTTCTTAACATAATTATAACTTACTATATTAAATGTTACCGTCAGAGATTCAAATTTTAAATAATTTCGAGACATCGAGATCGAGAGAGGGAGAGAGAGAGAGAGAGAAGCTGTACCATTGCTCTGCCCGTTCTGCAGCCTCCGGCCTTCTGTCGTTGACCTGAAGCACGGGAAGGCTTGGGTATGGCGGACGGTCCCCTTTCTGCCCTCACCCAGAGGGTGGAGAGATTGCAGTCGTGGATCCGGTCATCCCTTCACGGATCATCCCCGTCGTCGTCCTGGGTGCCCTCCCTCCAACATCATCTCAAGAGGCTGCGGAGAATTCTTCCAAGGATTCAAGCGGTCCTCAGCGATGCCGAGGAGATGGAGATCCAAGAGGAGTCCGTCCAGCTCTGGCTTCGTGAGATGAAGGATGTTGGCTATGAAGCTGACGATGTGCTCGATGAGTATGAGTACGAACTTCTCCGTTCGACGATGGAAGCTGCGGTGCAGGGAAGTAGTCAGACTGCACAACACCTTCCCCTTGGGCGTATACCCGAGCAGGTCAGCAACTTGAGAATCCTTTCTTCCATGGGTACTTCTTTTTGGGTCCAAATGGTGAGCAGAATCGAGGAGATCACAGAAAGATTTAATGAGATCTCTCAGCAGCGTGACCACCTCCATCTGAGAGAGGGTGTCGGAAAGAGGCGATCTAAAAGCACCACGGTGCGGCCGCCGAGCACTCCTCTGGTGGATGGTCCGAGCAAGATCTATGGGCGGGATGCTGATACCAAGGAGTTGATGAGTCGGATATTCTCACCAGGTGAATACAATCCCTCCGTCATTGCTGTAGTTGGGATGGGTGGTGTTGGCAAGACCACCCTTGTTCAGCATGTCTACAATGATCAAGCAGTCTCTGAGCATTTCCAGTTGAAGGGCTGGGTCTGCGTATCCGATGATTTGAGGTAATTACACTTACTAAAAGAATCATAGAAGCCATCACAAAGGAGGGGTGTGATCTGAATGAACTTTCTCCAATTCAGAGAAACTTATGAAGCTGCTATCTGGGAAAAGATTCTTACTTGTCTTGGACGACCTGTGGAATCAAAGGACAGACCTGTGGTTTAGCTTGCGGGCCGCTTTGCTCTATGGTTGCAAGGGAGTACAATTATAACAACTACCCGCAATGGGAAAGTGGCCAGACTCACACAGACGATGCCTTCACTTCACATTGGGTGTCTGCGATTTGACGACTGTTGGGCAATTTTTCAACAGTTCGCATTTCCTGGTGGTCAGGTTCCCAACAAGAACCAGGATCTTTCTTGGAAGTGGGTAAGCAGATAGTCACAAAATGTAAAGGTCTGCCTTTGGCCAGTAGAACACTCGGGGGGCTTCTTCGATATGAACCAGACATCGATAAGTGGAATGAAATTTCGAGAAGTGAGATATGGGATTTGGATGAAGACAGCCGGAACAACATTCTTCAGACACTGATGCTGAGCTACATCCATTTGCCAACACATTTGAAGCGCTGCTTTGTATACTGTGCGGTCTTTCCTCAAGACTACTCATTCACAGAGGCCAGTTAGTGCGGTTGTGGATGGCACAAGGTTGATCCAGTCGCACAGGCTATGGCAGCTCGAGGAAAGGGGCAGCCAATATTTTGATGAATTGTTGCAGAGGTCATTCTTTCAGCCCAGCCATGAATATTCTCCAGAGCATGAACAGAGATTTGTGATGCACGATCTCATCCATGATCTAGCCGTGTCTGTTTCAGGAGGAGAATGTTCCGCGATCAAGAACCAGGAAACATGGAGACCATCGTATGGAAGCCCGTCCTTGCGTCATATTGCATTTGTCCCAGATAGCTCTGATGTAACCATGATATTCCAATCGCTCTGTTGTGGTGAACTTAGCGGGCTGCGCTCACTTTGCTTGTAAGAAGACCAGATGTGTGGGTTAAGAAGGAGGTGGTGAACGAGATTCCAGATATTGTGGTGCAGACATTGGTATCCTTACGTGCACTAGATTTGGGCTACGTCCGGTTACAGCATTTGCCAGATTCAGTTTGGAGCCTGAAGCACCTAAGGTATCTTGATCTAAGCCGTACCAGAATAGAGGTGTTTCCTGAATCAGTTTGCCAGCTCTATCTATTGCAGACCTTGGATTTGAGCTATGCCAGAATCACCGAATTGTCCGATTCCCTAAAATATCTAACAGAGCTCCGCTATTTGAATCTTTGCTACTCTGGTGTAAGAATGTTGCCAGAAACTGTTGGTGAGCTCATGAATTTGCGGACACTTGATTTGGCATACACAGGCATAAGCAATTTGCCACAATCAGTTGGGAATCTGAGGCACCTAACATTTCTGGATCTTAGTGGGGCTCTGGTTAGTGAATTTCCTGAACCTATTTGTCTGCTCTACAACTTGAGGACACTGAACTTGAACAATGTTGCAATTGACCAGTTACCAGATTCAATTGGCAACTTGCAGAAACTCCACCACCTGAACCTGAACGAAACCAGAATAGAAACTTGCCAGAATCGATTTGCGACCTCCATCTACTGCAGGTGCTGAACTTGAGCTTCTCTCGTTTAAGAAAGTTGCCCAAATCCATTGGAAACCTTAGATGCCTAAGCCATCTTGATCTGAGTAGCACCCGCGTCAGAAGGCTTCCAAAGTCGATTTGTAGTGTTCACAGTCTGCAGTCATTGCTGTTGAAAGGTTCATGCCTCAGTCGTCTACCTGAGGAAATGGGGAGTCTTACAAACCTGCAGCACTTGGATTTCAGTTCTGAATGTGTTTACACGCCAAGCGGAATTGGAGGGTTGACGAACCTCCGGACATTGCCAGCATTAAATTTGGGTGTTGGCCGCGCATAGAAGACCTGAATCACTTGACAGAATTGAGAGGAAGCCTCCAGATTTCAGGCCTCCAATTTGTGAACGAGTTCGAACATGTAGATATGGCCGGCCTTCGAGCGAATACACAGATAGACAAGTTGACATTGGACTGGAGATCCATACGCAGTTGGCAGGATGCCCATTCCCTGAGCTCGGAGGAAAGTGCCTCAGATACGGAGCAGTCATATTTGCGGGACTATCCCCTGAGCTCGAGCTCGGAGGAAAGTGCTTCGGATACGGAGCAGTCAGATTTGCAGCCTCGTCATGTTCCCACGGAATTGGAGGAGGAAGTGGGGGACCCACATTCCAGCAGCGAGAGATGGTGCGGAAATGATTTATTGGAGTCCGAGCAATCAGGTCTACTGGAGAGTCTGCAACCTCATCGTGGACTCAGAGCGTTGCAAGTGTTGGGATTCGGAGGCAGGGCTTTCCCCGGGTGGATGGGGGATCCATCCTTCCCGAGGTTAGTCCAGCTCGTGCTTGAAGGCTGCGCCAACTGCAGCTGCCTCCCGGCACTGGGTCAGCTCCCAACCCTCAAGCAGCTTACCATCGCTGGTGCTTCGTCGGTAGAACGCATTGGTCCTGAATTCCGCTTCAGCAATGGTGGTGAGGGCAGGAGGGGTGCATTCCCATCGCTGGAAGAGATGAGAGTCCAACATATGACCAAATGGTCGAAATGGGTGGGAGTGCAGAATGGGGATTTCCCGCGACTTGCCTGGCTGGAGATCGAGGACTGCCCCGCACTGCGAGGAGATCTGCCTTTCTCCAGTACTTGTTCTCTCCCCATGCTCAATGTGTTAAAAATCAGAGACTGCCCGAGCTTGTTAGGTTTCTTTCGCTGAATCTACCCAACCTTGGGACGGCTGAGTTCAAACAATGTGAACACTTGGCTGACATCGATTTTGGAAACCTCATGATCTTCCTCCTCCTCCTCCTCTGCCGCGGCCTCACCATCGTCCTCGTCCTCGACAACGTCCACGGAGATGGAACTTAGATCTCTGCGGATTATTGGGTGCCCACATGCGCGTTTCTTACAAGGGGAAGGGCACCTGTTGCCGCGGACACTGACATACCTGTTTATCGACTCCCAGTGTGGTTGTCTGCTGGAGTGGTGTCTGGGAGATGGGAACCAATGGTTGTCGCAAATCCCATACACCGCGGTGCGGAGGAGTCATGAAGGTAACACCGGGTCTTACTCTTTCCCCGCCATTCGCTTTTATTTTAATACCTTTTAATTACATTGTGAGTACAATATTTTTAACCTCTCTCTCATTAAATGACTATAATGTGCCTTTTGTACATTAATTAGGCAATAGAGGGGCTACAAATACAATTGAGTAAGTGCAAAATAAAAATTTCTCCCTTGTGAAATACTGACACCGTAGGTAGTAAAATCAGCATAGCAATGGAAATAAGAGTTTCTTCTTTGACTTTGGACCTGTTTCATTTATTGATATAGTTGGATCCTATGATACAATAAATTTGACTGCCACGCTAACATGGGCCTTGGGGTTTTATGCTATAGGTCGCGATTTCGTGCTAACGTCTTTGTAGCCTGCACAGAATCAAGGGTGGCACGAGCAGACGAGTCGCGACAGCGTTATGGTATTTGTGTCTCGTTGCCAATTGAGTTTTGCTTGAATCGGCATCGGAAGGTGTACGATGGGCATCTGTTTGAAGTTAAATGTTGACGGCAACTTGGACCTTGCTGCCTTGTTGGTGGTGGAGGTCTGCTGCTCGTTCTCATCTTCCTTTTGAAAATAACTTAGTGCAACTTGAGTTATATACTTTTTACTTATATTTTTTTTTCTTGTTGTGCCAGAGGAGAGAAATACGAATGAAAAGTGCACAAATCAAGTGCACTAAATTCTTCTCCTTCCTTTTTGCGTTGTCCACTCCATATGTCACGTCATCTAGTGTAGGGGTGTAC
This sequence comes from Colocasia esculenta, assembly GCA_014218235.1. Lineage (NCBI taxonomy): Eukaryota > Viridiplantae > Streptophyta > Magnoliopsida > Alismatales > Araceae > Colocasia > Colocasia esculenta. The sequence goes on along the minus strand of CM024754.1, from coordinate 7,259,208 downwards.
AACGGTTCGGTTCGGAGAAACCGAACCGAACCGAATCCCTCCATTGAACTGAACCGGATCGATTCAAACCGAATTCAAGTTCTTCTGCCGTTTTCTGGGCAAGATGTGGCATTTTCCTGGAAAAAAACAGGCAAAAAATGGGGATTTGCGGCCGCAGCGAGTTTCGAACTCGCACCTCCCGCGCGCCACGCCATGGAAGCCCTCTTCCACTGCGTAATCGACACTTTTTTGTTTAGTTATAATATTTATATAATTATATATATGTATATATATATATCTATATATATATATATATATATATATATATTCGGTTCATTTCGATTTCTCAATCTGAAACCGAACCGTGAGATCCATGAAACCGAACGAACAGGTCGATTCGGTTTGATTTTTCGGTTTAGATCATATAGTGAACACCCCTAATCTAACTTTGAGACAAAAGGTGGATGATCTTCGTGATGCTGGTGTTGCAGGGATCGTGCCTCCACGAACATCTTGGTGGAGTCTGATTCGGCTCTCTCTAGTGGTATCCTCAATGATCGTTACACTTGTCCTTGGCGGCTGCTTTATTTATGTTCTTCAGGGCATTGATCAGCTAGCCTCTATCATATCCTTCACCGTACAACATGACCACAGAGAGGCGAATCAGGCGGTGGATGGCCTTGCTAATTACTGCACTTGCTTCAATTTTGTGACTTAATCATTTTTATTATCTTAGGGCCGCACAAGTCCTTTTTCCTTGTAAAAGAGTCATTGTGTCTTGATAAAACGAGATGCCCTTCTGCTAGGTTGCAGCCCAGGCTCCTTGGACACTATGTACGCTACTATCTTTTGGCATTCATAATACTTGTTTAGTGGTTTGGGTCTCGTGGAATGGGTTCCATGCCGCTTCCTTGAAATCGGAAATTTTGGGTGCAATTATGTTATACAGCTAATCTATAGATCCATAAATATAAATCACACAATTCAAAATTATGCAATGAAAAATTACACATATAGACCTAAAAATCTATCATATGTGAATGCATGCCTCTAAAATCTTTATATTATAGCCTTTTATCCCCAAAATTTAAAAAAGCATCATGTATGTGTCTATTGTTTGATTCTATCTGTTGCGGTTTGCTCAACTGACGTTGGCCTTAATCGAGGAGACCAAAGGAAAGTTAGGTTGTCGACATGCCACACTAGCTCCGAGCTTTTGACCTGTAAGTCCACCGTGACGTTTCAGTGGGCAAAGACTCTGACGCTCAAGTCAGTAATAGGTTAGGTATGGTGTCTGTCAAGAGCTGAGTTCTTTCGCACCTATGAGTGTCGAGTGTCTCCCCTCTTATAGTGGTAGGCTATCGATCAGAACTGTCAGATAACCCGACGAATTTCTCACCATATCATTGTAACTGTTCTCATCTCGTCATTGTAATCATCATGTTAGATCATGCTGATCGTGACCTTCAGGACAACCATTACCAAACGCACGATCTGTGAACACTAGCTCAGTAGTTATTGTTTGGACCATTATGGGAGCCACGACGGTCATGTTGTGTGCTCCACATCCGGTCAAGCCTCGTCCTTAGCCGAGAAGCTGTCGCCGTCGTTGACGCCAAGACGTTGGCCTAGCCTGAGACTCTAGTCGAGCAATGGGAGTTCCCCCCGTGTCATTGGCTAGGTTCACATCGGACTGTTGTCAGGGCAATGTGAAGTTGTCGTACAGAACTTCTCCAATGAGGATGCGTATCCTGTCATGTGGACACGTCAGACCATGCGCCAATACCATTATGGCAGATCATGGGTAGTCGAGCACGACACCGACAGTCATCACATCGCCTCGAATCTCATGCTGAATCATCAATATCCTTGTTGTTTGCATCTGGTCGTCATCTAAGGTAGGAATCGGGACCCAACAAGATGATGCCACATGGTCCCATCTGGATGCTTGAGGCGAAGCAATGAGCCACGATCGTCAAATGTGTTCGACCCCCTAGCTCTATAAATAGGGAGGTCTGAATCTGAAACGTACACCTTACTTCTACGCACGAGAGCTCCAGCTGAAAAGCTTCCTTCTTTGTCTCCTCAGCATCCAATTACCTCCTTCTCAGGTCCTTCGTTCTTTCGCTTAATTCCTTCTGAGGTAAGATGATTTCATTTTCTACTTCTTTCGATTTTGTGGAGTCTTCGTCCTTCAATCCTCGCCTCCAAGAGTATCTGTAGTACCTCGAAAAATTTATTAATTAAAAATTATAGATAAATTGAAATTTTATCGATTAATAAATTCAACCAGTTAAAATGGTACGCATCATTATTGCATGCGTATAAACCCCTATAAAAATTTCGTAAAAAATAGTAGTTATACTTTAAATAATGTTCTCTAATGACCCACTATGAAATTTGGACATAGAAAAATCGTTTGGACTTAGTTTAAGAATTTATGCGACTTATTAGCATAATTAAGGAATAAGTCGAAGAACTCATTATTTTATGACCCAAAGTGGATTATAAATAAAAATAAACATGTGGGTAGACTTTAATAATATGGGATGATAGCCCATTATGATATTTGGACCAATGGACAATCTTGGCCCATAAATAAATTATCTAATAAAAAAGGATAATTAAAAATCCAATAAGTAAAGTAAGTACATGAGTTGTACAAATAAGCTCACATGAGTTATTGGGCCAAGAGTAAGAGCCCAAATGATGAATATTAGAAATATTGGCATGAATAATATTGAATTGAATTAAGAATATGAAATTACTTGAATAAGTGTGATAAATAGATTTAAATAAAAATAAGGGTGAATAATTAGAATAAATCAATACCCATTAAGTTAAATAGTAATGGATCTTGTTAAAGGTCCTAACTGAATAGTTAGGTCCAAATATGAAGAGCCCATCTTGGGATGGGAAGTAATTAGTTAAATTCGTACCTAAAAATAGTAATAATAAAAAATGGTTAAGATAATGACTATTTTAACTCTTACTTATCTTAAAAAGAGTCTCCATCCCATCCTAACACATTAGCCACGAAATTAGATCTCTCTCCAAACCAACTAAGTGATAAATGCTAGAATAAGGGGAGATAAATATAGAAATTCGGAGTTAATTATTAAATAAATAAAAAGGGATAAGATAATGACTAAACTAGCTTATAAAATCCTTACAAGAGTCCTATACTTACCCTAAATCTTTACCCATGAAATTGGATCCCTTCCCAACTCTATTAGGTGGATAAATAAGAAAAAGTGTGAGAGATAAAGAAGGAAATTCAGAGTTTAATGGAAGGGAGGACTCTTATAATGGCTAGGACTCCTATAGTTAGCCATATACACCAAAAACTCATCCCTAGCAACCCATTTTCGTGGCTGGAACTCTAGAGAACGAGGAGAAGGGCTGGAGACAAAGGAGCAAGGAGGAGGAGGCTAGAACAAGGAGGAGTTTTTCTATTTTCGTCACCAAACTAGAGTTTTCTTACTCCACAAAAAAGATAGACAATCTCTCAAGCAAAAATCGTGTAAAAATTATCCTAAGTAGCCTTCATGTACCTCTTCAAAAACCCTATAGTTTCGTTGTATTCTGCTTATCCATTGGGCGAATTTAATTCATGAATCCCGTTGTCACCATGAACCCAAAATCTCATGTTCTCTCTAATTCCCCATACGTACTTGTTCCCATACTATGAGAAAATTCTCATTGATACTACACTGCAATAGATTTCAAACGCCTCTAGTTTCGTTCTATTTTGATCTCCCATGAGGGAGAATTAATTCTTTGAATCCCTATCAGATACATGCATCTGACCCTATATATTTACCTGTGAATCTCATTTATACTTGACTTTCGATCATGAGAGAAAATTATCATAAATACTACATCTTGTTAGCTTTTGAACGCCCCGGTGTTTTAGAATTTTTCATCATGTATTCATCTCAAATTAATTCGTTGAACCCTAACTGCACCTGTTTAGGTCACTGAAAAGTAACCGATCAACGCATGTCTAAACCTTGTCTATTTTCAAATTAATCATGCATGTTGATAGATATACATGTCTACTTTCGTTTAAAACTAGTTTCGTGCTTTTGGATCACCGTGCTAGTTTATATGGAATTTAGAACGTCCATGTATCACATAGGACTCGCCCTAAGAAAAAAGGGAAAAAAGGCAATCCCACCTGTTATCGCGACGGCGCGATCCGCCGCAATATCAGCGGGGTCGCGCTGGCCGATGGCGTCGCGTCAAGAACGCGGAGGCATAAGCCACCGCGATTCACTGGACCGGACCAGACCCACCAGGTTCCGTGTCGCGCCTGACCGCCCTGTCGCGACTTGAATCGCGACGGGTAAATTTGCCGCGTTTTCATGAATCCGACCAGAATGGAAAATTGTGCATATGCCCTATTGTTTAAGCTTTACACCTTTACTTAGCCATGATAACCCATGTTATAGTTAATTCGACTTGGTAAATTAATAAATGACATTAATGATATAAATTTAATTATTTAAAATGACATTTGCACGACTTGTCATATATATCCTCAAGATTTCTTTACACTTACACACACACACAACATTATTAAATGCCATTTGACCCTGATAAATTATGCAATAATGTATTCGATAAATTAGCGAAATAAATGACTAAATTACCCTATTTTTATTAAATACAATTGCTTTTGTTTTATATGAGTATTTTAAATACCATTATCGTTTTCCCTCGGCTTCGAGCACTCGAGGCACGACGGACCCGTTTTCTACACACTTTCTCTTGACTTGGACCACCTCTCCATCGGAAATACTCTCGACTGGACCAGGGACTCCTTGTCAAGGCCTCCGTGAGTCTTCTTGGCTTTGGCGCACGTCCATTGCCGACGAGCTTGTTGTACCTTCAAAATCCCGTTACACTCTTAGGGGTTAGAACGATCCAAACGACCTTAGTGAGATATCTCTTATCTTGTGATCACGCCGGACCACCTGGCTAGTGTTCTTAGCACGGCTAGTGGGCGGTGGTGACTTCTTCTACCAGACTGTCGGTACCGACCTGGTGCTGTGCAACCGTTACAATCGTGGTTTATCGTTGTTTTATGATTATACCCTATCTCATCTACTATCCTTATACTCTCATCTATTCACGTTCACTCTACTATCTTGTATATTCATCTAGTACTCTCTTGAGACTCTTGAGCTGTTGTGGCTCCCATTGCGTGTACTATACATGTGTCTAGCGCCATAATATGGGTCCAGTGACCCTACTGACTCGAATGCATAATTGTGCGGGGCACGGAGAGTGTCCGAGGGACTCCAATCTAGTCCTGGGGGCAGAGAGCCACCCGAAAATACCTGCAGGGGCTATTGACGGTGTTCTGCATTGCACCGGTTCTGACTATCTCGACATTGGCTAGACACCTAACAGTTATACTATTAGTCTGAGGAGTTCAGACGTACTGTACCATTTCGGTGCTATTATTGTGCTAGCACTGACTGTTATAACATTAGTCTGAGGAGTTCAGACGAAATGTACTATCGTTAAACGACTACTGTCCCAAAGTGACTATTGCCATACTCGACTAGTGCACCGTGGTGCAACCATACACGTTATCTCATTACATGCAATCTCGATACACGCTATCTTGATATACAAGCTATCTCGTTACACGCCACCTTGATACAAGCTATCCTATTACATATCATTTGATACACACTATCTTGTTAATGGTCTTTTCTCTATCATTCTAATTTGCAATATTCTTGTGAAGTGTATTATCGTTCACATGTTATCGCATGCTATCATTCTAGTATGCCATCAATCTCTTATCATGTACTATTTCTCTCTTGACTATACTTGATCGTTCTCTCTAGTTAACCTGCGTTACAAGACATTAATCACTTAAAGCATACTTGTTTACACGAGATATTAAGTCCTACTGAGCGTTATCGCTCACCCTTCGTTATTTATTATTGCGTTTTCAGGTAAGTCAGGTGATGACCTTACACATAACAACGGGATTGGACTGGAGTGATGAGCGTCCTGGAGTCATAGCGATGGTTTGTCCCCAGTACCCTAGAGTTAGTTTAGTTAGTTGCTTAGTTATCATTTCCAAATGTAATAAAGTCATTGAGCCCTATGTTTTGGCTCTGAATTAGTGGTTGTAATAGTTTAGATGAATTATCAATAAAATGATGAGTTTTATTGCAATTATTGTCATTAGTTGCTCTGATATTGCGATGTATACGCAATTTACGTTACCATACTCGTTGTTCATGCATCCCTGATTTATTCCGCTGCTAAATTGGCGGGGCATGACATTATCCTTCCTCTGAGGCATCTTTTTCTTCTTGTCATCGTCCTCGGTGACAAGATCTTCCCCTCGTCCATCCGACACACGACCGTCGGAGCCTGTCTTAGAAGTCCACGACGAGGTGGACGATGACCCGAAGGTCACCCCAGTACTTATGTACCCAAGAAGCCTTCAGCACATGCCTCTAGGTGCACCGCCGAGCTGATTCGGTGGCTGACGCTCCCAGCACTAGAACCTTCACTTTTGCTTTATTTCAGACTTTCATTTTGAGGTCATGTATACACCTACATCAACAATGTAAAAGACAAATGAGAAACATATTATACATAAGGTGCAATTCTAAGAAGATAAAAGTTAATATTCACATATACCTCTCAAATGGATACATCTATCTATATTGTACTAGCCCTCCGACTTTAGCTTTATATGGTAGATGTACGAGAAAATTCTCCATCGAATCGAAAAATGCAGGCAGAAGTATCTTCTCCAACTTGCATACGATGGTGACCACATTATGTTCGATAGTTTGCACATCCTCAAGCCTGATTTTTGATGCACATAGAATCATGAAAAATCGACTCAGCTCAAAGAATGCTCCCCATAGAGGCTTCGACAACATGTCACGAAATGCAATAGGTAGCAACCTTTGCATGAAAACATGACAATCATGACTCTTCATTCTATATATTTTTCCTTCACTGATGTTGACACAATGAGCAATATTAGACACATAACCGTCAGGAAATCTCAACTATTTCAGCCATTGACACACTTTCTTTACTTGTCCTCCTCCAAGCACATAAATTGCTTTTGGTTTAATTGATTTTTCATTTACTTCAACAAGTTCTAACTCTGGACGTTTACAAAGCATGGACAAGTCCAAACGTGCATTCTCGTTGTCCTTTGTTTTATCTTTTATGTCCATAACATTGTTGAACACATTATCAAAGATATTTTTCTCGATATGCATCATGTCTAGACTATGCCACACAAGAAGAGTTGACCAATAAAGTAGCTCCCTGAAAATACTTCTCTTCATCTAGTTGTGCTCCTTCCCAAAACCTGAAAGGTGTCGTGTACTGCCCATCAGTTGTATGATATCTGACAAATTTTCTACATGTGCTGCCATATGATGACCGGACAACCTCTCGAATATAACTTCATCTCGTTCCATTCTGTTCTTTAAGAATGCATCTTTTTGTCTTCTGAAAGGGTGATCAGCTGCTAAAAATTGGCGATGGCAATCAAACTAGTTTATATATAATTATGATAATTAACATAGTAACATAATAACAAATATAGTTATATTATTATATTGTATTATATATAATTATGATAATTAACATAGTAACATAGGTAATTACTATATCATTATAGTGACTATGGGTAATTACTATATTATTGTAGCAATTAACATAATAACGAATATAGTTGTATATTGTAATATACATAATTATGATAGTAAACATAGTAACATAGTCAAATTATAATATAGTAACATAGTTAATTACCATATTATTGTAGTAATTAACATAGTAACATAGTAAATTTATTGATAACTCCTTACTAAAGTATGTTTAGACTTAATATAATAATATATTAAGATAATGATATTACTATAATTACTTTAGTAATTATCACGGTAATGAATACAGTAATATTAATATTATAGTATTTAATGTAGTAACTTGGTCAAGTTATTAATGACATTATAATAAATATCTATGACTATACTTATATAATAATTTAGTTATTATTGTATTATTATGATAATTAACATATTACTACATTTCTATATTATAGTAATTAACATAGAAACGTAGTCAAATTATGATTAACATCGTAGTAGATTATGATTATTAGTCTTATGTATTTCATATTAAAATAATATTTTTACATTGTTATAGCAATTAACATGGTAATGAACATTTAATGTTACTACCTTATTTTATCCCGCATAACTATAGTAAAATAAAAAACATGGTTAAATTAGTGATAGCGCCACTCTAAATTATGATTAGATTTAGATTTAATGTAATAACATATTACCACAATATATTATATTAGATAGTAATGAACTAAGTAATGTTACTATTATTATATTACATATAACTATAGTTTATTATATTACATATAACTATAGTACATATATAGTAACATAGTCAAATTATTTATATCTCATAGTAAATTATTACATAGTAGCATAGTCAAATTATTTATATCTCATAGTAAATTATGATTACCATATTGACACAATAATGTTATTATATTAGTATAGTAATTATCTTTCGTTGATAAGATCATTATCTCTATTCTTCATCTTTCCACAACCAAATATAGGTTAACACATACCCTCAAACTTAACTTAAGGAGGACAAAATGATCTAAAAATAGATATTATTTCCATTATTATTCTCATTTCCACCAAACAAAATAAAAATAAAAATTAAGATATTCTTGTGCATACCGAAACATCGTTAGGATAAGGAATAAGAATATCTAAAATTAGGATAATTAAGTTATGCTTATTTTCTTCTTAGCCTATCTAAAATTTCAAACAACATCTCAAGAACTTCCGGAGAGAATCTTTCGATACTCAAGTCAAAAAATTAGTGAGAACATAGGTAGCCAAACTGAGAGAAGAGGCATTGGGTGCTCTTATGTATGTGAAATTAAGTCTGAGGTGGTTTAGCCTCCATTGTTCCTCATTTAAACATATGTTAGGGTGTTTCTTTGCACCTCTTCCCGTGCCATGATGCCTAGCCAGTGGGGGTACTTGAAGACTCGTGCATGGATGGAGTGGTCTTAGATAAAGGGTCAGCATACCTTTGACTCAATCTACAGACGTGTGGGACTGTGGGAGGTACTTTGTTGCCACTACCAAGGTCCGAGGGTGCGAGGGCATGTCGAACAATCGATATTACATGTCTTAATATGACAAGAGGCCCTTAAGTTATGCAATTCCAAGGACTCTCTCTAGGGGGTCGAGGATCTATTGAATTAAGTCGCCTTAACCGGTCTCCACACGTACTTTATAATGGGCATTCTTGGAAACTTAGTGTAAAGACAACCCCAATTTCACGTAGTACATGTTTTAGTTGCGATATGAAAATATTTTCACCAATATTATCTTGAGTAATTATTCGTATATATAATGTGTGTGTGTGATTCAAATAAAGTGGAAGAACAGAGGCGATAAATATCCCCAGCATAAGACAAGCTAGCAATCCAAGAATGTGGACAGCGCGCCAGGTACAGTTTGTTAACAACACTTATTCCAAGCCTCAACTTTTGCGTGCCTACTTATCCCTAAGAGAAAGATTTATTACACTTATTCATTACATTTTAAGTGTAATGTGATTAGATAACAAATTATGTGACATCTAATAATTAGATTGTCATTTTATCACCTCTCATGTGAGAGGTGCCACATAAATTATTATCTAATCACATTGCACTTAAAGTGCAGTGCAATGGACAAGTGCAATAAACTTTTCTCTATCCCTAAATCCTTTGGAGCTTGGACAATAATTAGCTAGCACCATGGTACCTATTAACGAAATATTCATGGACAAACTCAAATAAACTTCCATGTCGACGTCCACGTCCACGAACAGCTATGTCTGCAAAACAGTACACGGTTTCGCAGCTGGCATGGACTTCCGACATGGCGCTGCCTCCCGCTGTCGAAGGCGTTGTCCTAACCGGAGACTGCTGACCATCCACACATGATCTGGTCAACAAAAACAAAGCCAGTGGGGCCCGCATCGTCTTTCTTCTTCTACTTCCACGTACGTTATCCGACCGGAGGGTGGTCAGCGGCTACCCGCTGACTTTTCACATTATTGGTTGGGAGTTGGGAGCTGCATAGATATGATAAATATAATTGGGGGCATATAAGTGATGTGACTTATTCGATCTCTATGTAATTAATTTATATGGAAGGATAGGATATATTTTTATATATTCTATCATATTGTTTAGATATTGATGAGTCAAAGCAAGTTGTGGGTGTGGAAAAGAATATTACTTATTGTACTTGTCAATATTTTCATTCTTTAGTGCAGTTCTTGCTTTGTATTGGATGGACACAATGTATTATCTCCATTTATTGGCCAACGAAAAGATTTGTATCTGAAAATGTAATTGACAAATGTAATAAATATTTTCATATGTAAAAAATATTATTTAAATCTATATTAATTGAAACTTTTTACTTGTCAACCAGACGAATCAGTTAGGGGGTGGGAATGGAGGGATGAGTTGGATTAAGAGCTCCGGCAGATATGGAAATCTTTGAGCCTTGAAATCGTTGGGTTTCAAAATTTTAGTGGAAATAAAAACTTATGATCATGATTTGCTACATGTTCGATGGAAAACAAAGGCCATACTTAGGCCGGGTAAGCTGGATTAATGCAATTCTTCCTAAGATTTGTCAAACTAAATGCCAACAAATCATCTACAATCAATATTAATGTTTGTACTTGTAAAACCTTTTAATTGTTCATGGTCAAAATAAGATATCTTTTCCTCATCACCAAACAAAAAAGTGAACTCGTTTCAAGCCCAACCGTGCATAGATCATGGTTGGCAGTAGTAATTAATGTTAAGTCCTCTATATATCGTACATGAGCATGGCCCCATGAACGTGGAATTTGGCCTTGCAGACTTTGAAAAGAAATGGTGCCCCAAATCAATTCTTGTTGGTCACCAAAGTAACTTAGGAAATTCCTTCGATGCCGACAAATTCCTCCCCTTCTTCATCCCATGTCTGAGCCGTATATATATATATATATATATATCCATAAAAAAACACTTATAATCAGTCTAACAACAACACTAACATGTTATCTGCCAACTGAAACTCATTCCATGGATCAAACGTGACAAACATACCGTCTAAAATAAGAAATTGAGTAGAATCTTCTTACTTACGTGAAAAACACGGAGAATAACCACGAATCGACATTTCTCACACTCCGAGCAACGTCCTCACGTTGAGAACACACCAAATCACGCGCTAAACACTTGAATCGCCCCAAAACTAGCTGCAAAACCCTCTCCTAGCTGAATAGAGCTTCCTCTGCTCTGTTTGGTCAACCTAAACTTCTTAACCTGTCACAGTTAAGAACACAATGCACCTGGCTGTCGCATTAAGAACGTGACGGTTTAGGTTGTCACATTCTCAATGCCGACGCCACGCGTCATCCCAGCACGTGCCATTCGTCGGGCAAGCAGCCAAAACACCCGGTATGGCGGCAACCAGAACGCGATGCCCAGATTGTCGCGTTAAGAACCCGACACACTCCCCCGTCATGTTCACAGACAGTGAACCAGAGGGTGAATTGGGCCCGAATTTCCAGCACACTACACCCACACAACTTGCGGAAACATCAAATACCATCCATTGACCTCACATTGGCCAACAAATTAAACCACTAAACTACGATCCGAATAGGCGATGCACGGTTTGTTGTTAAATATAAATATTTAATATATGTTTATATATCTTAAAATATATAATGATATTTTAAAAAAAACATTTTAGTAATATTTTATTTACATAATTTATTTAGAAATAATGTAAACAATTAAAATAGAACAATTATCTAAGAACGTCATAAGATACATAAAAAACATATATAGTGGTAAAGTAAATAACATCACTAAAAAAGTCCACATGACAGATTGGTTCATATGATGAACCGTAAGTTTGTAAATAACAGTCATAAACATCAAAGAAATTGTCAATTTTGAACATCTTCCTTTTCAACTTTAATTTTCTTCGTCTTGCTGCATGAATGTTGTCGAAAGGATCTAGACTATGACTAGCCCTAGAGGGGGGTGAATAGGGATTTAAAATTTTGTCTAAAATGATCAATGGAAACAAATGCAGAAATAAAAGATGGATGCAAAGCAAAGAGAACAGAGAGGGAAGAAGGAAGCAAGCACACGAAGAGACACGGATTTATCCTGGTTCGATAAGACCCCCTTTGGTCTACCTATGTCCAGTCCTCACCAACACGGTGAGATTTCTCTCACTATGAGATGATCACACCCGCTGGTTGAAACGGTGCCCAGCTCACCAACACTCCGCTAGTTAGGACGGTGCCTAGCTCACCAATACACAGCTGGTTGATGCGGTGTCTAGCTCACCAACAATAACAAGGTAATGAACTGAATGAAACAAAGATAAACAAGCAAACACAAAGCCAAGCTCGTGAAGAGGATCTTCAGATGTTGTTGAAGCTCTAAAGCAGCAAGATCCCCTCCAAATGAACCCTTCATCAAAGATGCAACAGATGGAAGCTCAAGAAGGTGAGAAAAAACTGGAAGAGAAGCTGGAGATGAAACTCTAGAAGGTGGCCATTTTCCCACGAAATTCCTTACCTAGGGATTCCCCCAGGTGTCTTTTTTATAGCCCTTCCACAAAAGTAACCGTTTGAGAGAGGTGGAAAGAGGTCTTGGTCAAAAAGTTGTTCAAAAAGTGATTTTCAGAACAGTTCTGCATGTCAGGGTCGACTCCCACTTTTGCTTGGGTCGACTCCAGTTCAGCTCAAGGTCGACTCTAAAGAAAGTTGAGGTCGACTCTCTTTGGACAAAGAAGCATTTTCTGAATGGAGGACGACTCCTTTAGAGTGCCGGGGTCGACTCTGAACAGCTGAGTTTGATCGGGGTCAACTCCCTTTAAAGGTCGGGGTCGACTCTGCCTTGACTGCATTACAAGCTGTTGAATGGAGGTCGACTCCCTTGTACCCTGGAGGTCGACTCCAAACAGCAGAGCAGATCCGGGGTCGACTCCTTTGAAACATCGGGGTCGACTCCGCATGACCCAGTACTCCATCTGTTTTCCTTAAGAGGTCGACTCCTTCACAACTCTGGGGTCGACTCTGAAAACCTGAGAACAGTTGGGGTCGACTCCTTCATATCCTTGAGGTCGACTCCACTAGCTAGGAACCAAAATGGACTTCTTTGAAAGTCCTCTTGCCTTTGTAAACTACCCTATTTTTGCATTCACTTTGCAAACTTGTTAACAAACCTCATGAGTGTTTTGTAATCATCAAAATTCAAAGGGATCCAACAGTTGTGCAGGAATAGCATCACCAGATAGGTCTTACATACGATCATTACCTGCAATAGTTCTCTTCAATGGAGTGATGCTACTTGAAGAACATGTAATTGAAAATGTATCCTATATCATAAAAAGAAAATTCATTAATATGACACTTCCTATTCATTTTGAAAATTATTAATACATCCATTTTTATTATCTTTTAGACATAAGAAATGTCAAAAATATTTGTCAATTTTACTTACGTTATCCACATCTGCAATTTGTTCACTTTGTTTGATGTTGTCATCCAATTCAATATTCTCAACTGACTCCTGAAAATATTAAAGATCAAAAAATTAGTTCAGATTTTTTGTATTCATATAAATGTATTTTCAGATTTGAAGGTAGCATATGAAAAGAAAATATGCAATAAGTGCTTGTGTAAAAATATTAGTTACAGTTGAATTCTTTAAATATTCTTCAATTTAATCAAATTGATATCATCAGTCACACGAATCACAGTCTAAATAGGCCATTTTGATGTAGGTTGAAGTCTGAAATTTGGATAGTGAAGGTATGTATGCAAACATATTAAAATATCTTAACTTACATGTTGTTTTGCAACGTTGCCTACGATGCACTCTCGAAAAGTAGTTGCCTTTATGTAAGCCTGCAGGTCGAGAAAAATAAGCGGTGAATGAGGTTTACAAATGAGATGCTATTCTGCATAAATATATAAATATGTAAAAACACACTTAGATATGTAATTTAATAGCGCTAACAGTGAGTAGTGATTTTTTTTATTTCCTCCTTTCTTTTGTTGTAGACGTTATCTGACACAATCGGATTGCTGGAAGGGTTTGTTACTACATTCAGTTCTTGGTGATTTTGGTGGCATTGTACTTGTGAATGGCATTCAACACCGTCTTTGTTGCTTCCCCCCCCCCCCCCCCCCCCCCAGATGGGGCTTTGAACTCTCATCAAAACATTCCTTTCTAATGTGTATATAGGAGATTGTCGGTCAGTGATGGCTCAGTTGATGCCAACTCTTTTTATCTTGATTTCCAATTGCTACAGTAATAGTTGTGTAATAGAAGAAATGTAATCGAAGAACTAGAACGTCACGGGGTTTCCCTCAGTGGGACGTCTGGAATAGTCATCGCTGAGATTGAGTTGAAAAAGATCTTGAAACAATTGCTATACTTGCAGTCGCCCTCACCACCCCCCCCCCCCCCCAACCAAAAAAAATAAAACTGCAGTAACTGATATAAAATTACAATTTTTATATTATCTTTTTTATATTAAAAAACTATAAAATAAAAAACATAATATATCCAATCAGATTTTAAAAAAAATTAAACAAAGACAGAAAAATAGAAGAAAAAAAACTTGATTCTACTGTTACTAACTGTAGCACGCTACAGTACTCGCGCCATGGCGGACGGGGGAGCACGGGAGAAATCGGCGGGGCGGAGGGAGGCGGCGAGGTCGAAGATGTCCATGGCGAGGAGGGGATCGAGCTGGGCGGACATGAGCTTGCGAAGGCGGGCGGGGGAGCAGTCGGGTGGCAGCGACGGCGGACGCAGTGGCGCCGCCGACTGCGTCTGCTGCTGCTCGTCGGAGGAGGAAAAGGAGGAGGAGTAGGAGGGAGGGGAAACAGTAATAACACTGTTTGCATCGCACATCCCCCAGGGACGGAGCAGGGGGTGGGGGAGGAAGTGATCATGGGTGGAGGGCGGATGAGGGATCACAGGACTCCGTTCACCAAGAGGAGCCCATGCATGCAGAGGATGGCCACGCGCGGAGTCCTCCTAGGAGTCTTCCATGGGACTCCGTTCACCAAGAGGAGTCCATGCATACAGAGCACTGCCAGCGGGCCATGGCCGTCACCGAGTGCATGCAGAATTTTGGCGGCGTTAGGTTGGTCGGAGTGGTGTGGACGGGACGGGCGACGGCGGCAGGATGAGGGCGGGCAGGCCGTGGCCGCACGACCAAGACTCGCTGCTCACCTGCGGGATGGCTCACCGACGCCGAGGTGTGGATGGGGCGGGCGACAGCAGTAAAGATGGGTCAAAGCACGTACATGGATACCTCGCCATGAGGCCTGTCACTGCAGACTCCATGAACTCCGGCGACACAGTTCACCAATGGCAGCGTTTGGTTGGTCAGGGCGGTGTGGACGGGGCGGGCGACGGCGAGCAGGATGGGTTGAAGAAAGTGAGAGAGAGAGAGAGAGAGAGAGAGAGAGAGGAGAGAGAGAGAGAGAGAGAGAGAAGAGAAGAAGAAGAAGAGAAGAGAAGAGAGAGACTAAAACTTATTGATATATACGACGATGGCGTGCGACGCTGCAACGGATGATAAGTTTCAAAGTAGTTGCTTAACTGGAGGTGAAGACTTCTGTACGTGAAGAAAGATCGTCATACATTAGATATAGTTTCAAAAGAAAAAATTTCAGTAACGAAGAAGAAGAAGAAGAGAGTTTTGAAATTTACCGCGACGATGGAGTGCGACGTTGAAATGGAGTATCTAAAGAGGTCACGGTGCAGCTGGTTAACTGGAGGTTGAAGAGAAAGTTTGAAACTATGATCATCAAATGGTCAGTTTCAAAACAAAGAATTTACTATTTTTTACTAAAAATATTTAAGGTGGAATAAGATTACCGAGAAAGGAGAATATGATTTCTTTTTTAAAGGGGACGTTTAGGTGGATAGAAATCAATTGTATTCCTATTTTTTACCGAGAAGTTTTAAGGGGGAATAGGATTAGCAAGAATATTTAGTGGGGAATGTGATTTCTTTTTTACAGGGGACATTTAGGTGGATAGAAATCAATTGTATTTCTATTTTTTACCGAGAAATTTTAAGGGGGAATAGGATTAGCAAGAATATTTAGTGGGGAGGTTTAGGCTTATCTTGGTGTTGCCACATGGCAACACCAAGATTGAGAAATATAATATTAGTATATATATTAATCTATTACAATGGCGAAGGTAATAATAATATTGTAATGGGAGGAGGTTGATAAACAATTTCTAATAATAATATTGTAACAGACCCGTTCTCCAACCAAAAGAAATTTACTTGTAAGTTAAGTTAATTTCTTATATTGTAGATTAAATAATCAAATTATAGAGAAAATCAGTTATAAAATTACACAGGCTAAAAGCTGAAAAAAAAACTAATTTCTTTTATTCATGACAATAGCTGGTCTTTCTCTGGAGTGTTAGAATTTTGGCATTTAGTCCTGCATTGATTTTTGAATTGAGATCTTATTATGCGATTTCAACATATCAGAGCGTGGGTTTGAACTCAATTCCACTCAGTTAATTTTTTCGACCTATTTTAGCCGGTAGAGAGAGCATTGGAATTTGGGCATTTGGTCCTACATCAGTTCTTGGTTCAGATTTTTGTGGCTTATAAATTTTTGGGTTTTTTATTTAAATAATCATATTTTTATTATTTTATTATTTAAATAATCACATTTTAAAATTAATTCTCAAAATAATCACCAAGTTGCCACGTTGGCAACTTGGTGACCAGGAGACCAGATACCAGCACGAAGAGTCGCATTGCAAATGACGACTTTGGAGTCGGCGTTGACATTGCCAACTCCAAAGTCGGCGTTGCCAAAGCCGACTTTGGAGTCGGCATTGCCATTGCCACAATGCCGACTTTGGAGTCGGCTCCTGTATGTTTCAAAAAAAAAAACAGCAACATTATCTTAAAAGGGAGAGGCAATGTCAACGCCGACTCCTGTATGACTTTGGAGTCGGCAATGTCAACGCCGACACCAAAGTCGGCATTTGCAATGTCGACTCTTTGTGCTGGTATCCGGTCTCCCGGTCACCAGTTGCCAATGTGGCAACTTGGTGACTATTTTTGAAATTAATTTTAAAATGTGATTATTTAAATAAAAAATAAAAAATATGATTATTTAAATAAAAACCCTAATTTTTTTTTTAAAAATATTAAATACTAATATGTTACATCATGATCGGTGGGGTTGAACTATCCTTAAAAATTTCCTTGTAAACTTGTTAGTTGTTACTAATAGAGTTGAATTTTTTATCTCTTCAAAGTGTATACGGAAGACTACCATTAAATCACTCTTTTTACTTATAAATTTAGGCATTTAGTTGTGTGAAGACATTTTCCTTGCTGGGCTAGAGCGGATCAGGCCTAACACTTGTGTAAGAGATAACGGTCGTCGGGAGCGGACGAAGGATCCTGCAATTACCAGAAAAGATCAGGGGGGCCCGGTGAAGACCGGGGAAAACCCTCCGATGCCTAAGTTAGTGAGAGGCTTGTAAGGCAGGGGATTTTGAGTGTAAGGGTGTGTTCGCATGAAAGAGAACGTACCTGTGCATGGTCCTGTACCTGTGCTTTTATAAGCACGGGTGCTGAGGCAGGCGTGCGTAATGCCAATAGATCGTGCCTGGAAAGGCGCCTTGACGGTTGTGCATAACGGAAGGAGTTATGCGCTCAGAGGTCCGTTGGAATGCCAAGCAGTTAACACTCCCCTTGATGGTGGGGTGTGCGGTCCGCGACGGTTATAACCATTGTGCAGGCATGAAGACCTGTTCGGCAACCTCTGGACATGATTTTCGAGCAGGTGACCCGCACGGGGGGATCGAACGTGCTGTTCAGTAATGTCTGTAGTTGCCCAGCACAGCAGGATTAATGCCCCTGTTCGGAAGCATCTCGCTAAGGAGCTCGGCAATGCTTCGTAGTGACTACTCTGTGGGGCCCTTTTAAGTGATCCTTGCGGAGGCGTTGAACCGTACGAGGAGGCCAAGTCGAAAGGGAAGGCGTTGATGGGCCCTGATGGATCGCGATGGGCTTAGGTGGCAGAAAACAGCCACCACACTTGCCCCCCACGCCCTCAAGTGGCTCAGAAATCGGAGCGCTTGGGGGCGGCGACCTGTTCGGGTGTCATCTCCGCCATAAATGCGGTATCGTCCTCGGAGATACGAACAGACCTGCGGCGACGCCGTTACAGGGGGGTTCCCCTCGAACACGAGGCCTTCATGATGACGATGTGGTCGTGTCAAACCCGGAACGTCATATGCCAGTCCTGAACGGTAACCAGGGTCATTCGAGAAGAGACTTGGAGCGGAGGGAAATGTTGTTTCAGGTCCCGCTTCGCATTTCGCGCCTCACTTTCCTTATAAGGAAGGGGAGGAGGTGAGAGCGGGGCCCTTGCCTTCAAACATCTCCAGAGTTCGCTGCCTCTAGTGCCACTTAGCCATCTTCTTCCTCGCGCTTTCCTCTGCTTCTTAGCTTCTTCTTCACCGTCCGCCGTGCACCTCGCTTTCCAGTGATGGCTCAGAAGGGGAAGGAGATCGTTGAAGCCAGCGAGATGCCGCCGGTGAAGACGAAAGCGGCGAAGCTCCGGAGTTTCGAAGGTCTTCGGGAACGCTTCTGGATTGGCGAAGAGTACGACATCGTCTTGATGCGTGAATATGAGTCGTACTTGACCACGAGGCCTGGGTGCTTTGTTCTTTCGCTGGACCTGCTGGAAGCTGGTCTCTGGCTGCCGATGCCGGAAATCGCGAAGGAGCTTCTCCGGAGCTAGAAGGTGGCCCTATTCACTGACGCCGAACTCCTAGAGGTCCATCTTCGTCTTCTGCATTATATGCAAGAAGAGGGGCATTGAAGCGACCGCGGAGATCTTCAGAAGCCATTTCAGTTGGCCTGTTCTCTGCAATCTGGGATGGCATCATGTACGTGAAGCACCGTACAAATCGGATGCGGATCAATTTTTCGCCTCGTCTGTCCAACAACAAGGGGTGGACTGGACATCTTTTCTTCATGGGGCGGATAAAGGGGCGAACGTCCCAAAGTGGGACTTCCCCATTAGGGTGGTGGAGCCACCGAGAAGATAGACATGGCCCCCTTCTTGATACAGGGGGCAGCCGCTGCCTCCCAATCGCTGAACACGGTTGGGGTCAACCATGCTGAGGGGTACCTGACCGAATACAAGCTTGTGAAGTATAAGCTTAGCCGCGCCTAGGGTAAGCCTTCTGTTGCTTGTCTCATTTTCCCACATACATAGATTCTAACTTTTCTTTTGTTTCTTCCAGATGCCGAAGAGGTAGCTGCTGGCCGGGGCCGGAAGGTGATGGCGAACTACGCCGAAACGATCCCTGTTAGCCTTTACTTGATAAGGCTAGACGAGGATGCCTCCGTGAAGGGGTCCGGGGCAGTGTCTGCAGATATGAGGCCGCCTCAGATCGGACCCGCCAAGAGGGCAAAGACCGTAGTAGGAGGTGGTGCCATAAAAAAGGCACCCGAGAAGGCGATGATCGTGGAGTCGGCTTCTCTCCCCCAGCCGAAGAGGAAGGAGAAGCGCAAGGCGGCCCAGATGGAGTCGCAGGCCGAAGATCACACCCGAAGAGGAGGTGTCCGACGAGCGCCGAGCTCGTAAGAAGAAGAAGAAGATGGCTAGGGCAATGCCGCACGCCATAGAGGACGCCGAGGAAGCAGAGGAGGAAGAGGAGGATCTTGAGCCTCGCTGGCGCGAAGACCTCGCCAGACATGAGGATGCTCAAACGGAGGGCGTCCATAGCTTCAATTGTGGACCGTTCGGCGGCGGTCACGAAAATGTCCACCGAGCTGGGTCTGATCATGGTCAGCGATGAGTCAGACCGCTCCGGAGGGCGGGCGAAGTCGCCGATGCACGAGACCCGAGGGGTCCTACCCAGTGAGAGAGCACCGGTCAATGAAGCGTCGAACAGGGTGGCGCGTCGCGCGAGGGCGCGAAGTCCAGTGCCGAGGACTCGGGGAGAGGAGTGGGAGAGGTCTATACTTTCACTCCCATGACGGCAGCGGAGTCTGGTGCTGGCGAGGCAGTTCTTCCGAGGGGGATGTTCTGCAAGGGAGTGGAGAAATCCTGCCCCCCATGCCCCCTACCTCAGTGATCAATGTAGGCTGTGTAGTCGGCGAGAGTGCAGCCAAAGTGATCGCTGAGGGTAATGTAGTCGGCGAGGGTGCAGTCCACTCCGGGGAGGGGGGCACTCAGGCACTTGGCGATGCCGAGGAGGAGGCGCGATAGCATGTGCAGCATCTGTCAATGAAGCGGATGGGGAGGTGCGACCAGCAGCGAGGTAGGAGGCCGCCGAAGCGGATCGAACGATGGTCTCTTCGAGCGCTGTTGCTGCGGCCTCTGGGTCGGGCCAGCAAAAGGGCCCCGAAGTTGCTGTCGCCCCAGTTGCTGAGGGAGTCACGTCTTCCACTGCTGTGGCTGGAGACGAAAGCTCCGGGGACGACCGTAGGTCCCTGGCCGAGGTGTTGAAGAAGGGTTTGCCCGAGCTGCCCTCGAGGGAATCATTGGCGGCCGCCTTGGAGCATCTATAGGGCGCCGTATCAAGGGAGCTACCTCCCTGCCCCAGCGCCTCACAGCTTGAGATGCTGGCACGGGGGCAGCAGGTGTTCTCCGAGCATACCTCAGAGATCTCCAGTGGGGGCTACCGTCCCGAGGCCCGATCCGATGGCGACGAGGAGGTGGACTTGGAGGTGATCTTGGATGGAGTTACTAAGCCCTTGGAGGTGCTGCAAAGGCTTGCTCTCCGGGCTCAGCGTTACCAGCCGCTTTGGGAAGCTCAAGAAGCCTTCTGCCAGGAGTTATTAGAACAGCACAAAGTTTGGGAGACCGAGCTGCAGGATGAGGTTGAAAAGCTCAAGACTGCTCTTCAGACCTCCGAGATTAATTTGGCCGTAGCTCGGGCAGAGAAGGGGGCCCTTGCCAAAGTGCTGGGTGATGCCAAAGCTCAAGGTGTTGCCGAATACAAGGCCGGAGAAGACTTCAAAGCTGATTTGGAGCAGTATGGGGCGCGCTGCTACAAGATCGGCCTTGAGGCCGGGGAGGACTTCGGCCGACACCAGGCGACCACCGAGTAGGATCGGGAAGCTTTTGAGGCTACAGTAAGGGAGTGTCGGCGCCGCACGAACGATGCGCGTTTAGACGGAGTGCGATTCGCCCAGTTTCAGTCAGGACGGATGCCTCCTGTCGACGATGGCGCCGCCCCTCCAAACAAGCCTCTTGAGTGTACTCTGGCGCCTTCCATCCCCTTTTTTTTGTCATCTTTTGTATCCTGCCCAAGGGGCCTACATGTAAGCAAACAATTCTATAAATGAACATTCCTGCTTCATGAGTTTGACTATAGCTTCACTTTTTCCATCTTCTCCCTTTTGTCATTGTTCCCGCTCGGATCGAAATCCACTAGTTTTATAAGCGTTGCATGTACAGCGCAGATCATTGGGAACCGTAAAAAGGGTTCCGACCAGGTGTGTATGCTAAACGCTGGTGAAACAGTAGGAACAGGGAGAAGAGAAGTAGGATGCTGAACATAGGCTTTTATAAATGATAAGCCTTGAGGTTAGATACATGCCAAGTCATGGGTATGGCTTCGCCACTAGGGGTAGTTAGCTTATATGAGCCTTTCCCAAGGACATGGGTGACCTGATAAGGTCCTTCCCATTTGATGGCAAGTTTGTCGACTGTTCTTCGGGGATCTGAAGCCGAACAGCGGCGCAAAACCAAATCTCCCACGTTGAACCGCCTTTCCCGAACTCGCACATTATAATATTGTGCAAGCCGTTGCTGATAAGAAACGAGGCGAATGCTGGCGTCGTTCTGTCGTTCGCCAAGCATGTCCAAGTTTTCTCGAAGAGCACGGTTATTGGCGGCTTCATCGAAGTGGGTTGTTCGAATGGTGGGAAGGGCTACTTCCAGAGGCACAACAGCTTCTGAGCCGTAAGCCAAACGGAAGGGTGTTTCTCCCTGGCTACTCGAGCCGTTCTTCGGTGGCACCAAAGGACGTTAGGGAGCTCGTCAATCCATGACCCTCCTGCTGCCTCTACTCTTGTGCGGATCCCGTGCAGCAACGCTCGATTGGCATTTTCTACCAAGCCGTTTGCCTGGGGATGCGCCACGGAGGTGAAGTGGTTATAGATTCCGAGCTCAGCACATTTCTGTTTGAAGAAGGTGTTGTCGAACTGCTTCCCATTGTCGGAAGTGATCACTCTTGGGACGCCAAACCTGCAGAGGAGGTTCTTCCAAACGAACTTCCACGCGGCTTGTTCAGTGATCGTGGCAACAGGTTCGGCTTCGATCCACTTGGTGAAGTAGTCGATGGCCACGAATAGAAACTCTTCCGACCTTGGGCCTCTGGAAAGGACCCAGATATCGATGCCCCATCTGGCAAAAGGGCGGGTTTTGAACAGATTGTGAAGCTGTTCGGCGGGTTGCTTGATGAGCTGTCCGAACTTTTGGCATTCTGGGCATTTCCTGACAAAGGTCATGCAATCCTTCTGAAGAGAAGGCCACCAGAACCCTGCTCGGATAATGCTGCGTGCTAGCGTTCTGCCCCCCAGATGGCTTCCGCACAACCCCTCATGGATTTCTTCGATGGCAGCTAGGGCCTCCTCAGGGTTGAGGCACCGTAGAAGAGGTCTCGAAAGGGACCGCCGGTATAGCTTCCTTCTACGAGGGTGAAATGTTGAGAACGCATCCAGATTTTCCGAGCTTTGTTTGTTCGGGCGGAAGCTCACCCCGGAGTAGGTACGCCAAGAGAGGGTCCATCCAACTCGGAGCTGATAGGCCCGTCTCTATGGCTGCGACATCTACTTCAGTGCTCGGCGAGGCGAGCTCTTCAATAAACACGGAGCGGGAAGGGGCGATGTCATCTGAGGATGCCAGTTTGGAAAGTGCATCTGCTCGCGCGTTCTGCTCCGTGGGATGTGTATGACCTAGAAGTATAGGAGGCCCTTTGCTTGGCTCTTGACCTGCTGAAGGTATTGAGCCATGCGGAGCTCCCTTGCTCCGAACTGTCCGTTCACTTGGCTGGCAACCAATTGGGAGTCACTAAAGACCCTAAGCCGAAAGGCTCCGAGGTGCCTAGCCATGCGAATACCGGACAGCAAAGCTTCGTACTCGCTACGTTGTTGGAGGCCGGAAAGCAGAACTGGAGGGAGTATTGGAACTCTAACCCCTCCGGGAGGTGAGGACCAAGCCAGCTCCACTCACTGTGACGCAAGAGGATCCGTCGACGTAGAGTTTCCATGGGGGTTCATCCGCCAACGGTGGATCTTGCTCAACAGGGAGAGTACATTCCGCAACGAAGTCTGCCAATGCCTGCGCCTTCACTGCTGTCCTTGGTCGAAAGCTGATGTCGAACTCGCCAAGCTCTATTGCCCATTTGATGAGTCTTCCGGAAGCCTCCGGCCGCTGGAGGATGGACCTCAGTGGTTGATCGGTTAGAACTGTGACGGAGTGGGCCTGAAAATAGGGCCTGAGCTTCCGGACAGCCGTGATGAGAGCGAGGGCGAGTTTTTCTGCTCGGGGGTACCTCCTTTCAGCTTCTTGGAGGACCCTACTGATGTAATACACTGGGTGCTGCGCCGCTCCTTCTTCCTGATCAAAACCGTGCTGATGGAGTGTTCGTAACCGAGAGGTATACAAACAGAGGTTCTCCGAGCACGGTTTTTGAGAGAATAGGTGGGGCCGCCAGGTATGCCTTCAGCTCAGTGAAGACGACTTCACATTCTTCAGTCCAACGTACTTGCCCCCCTTGCTTCGAGGCGCTTTTAGGGCCTCGAAGCAACTTGAAGAAGTTAAAACTTCTCTCTGCTGCCCGGGACATGAATCTGTTTAGTGTGGCCAAGCGCCCAGTAAGGCGCTGGACATCACGCACTGTCTTCGGACTGCTAATCTCAAGGACGACTTGGATTTTCTCCGGATTTGCCTCTATTCCTCTATTTGACACGAGGAAACCGAGGAACTTACCTGAACGAACACCAAACGCGCATTTGGCAGGGTTGAGTTTCATATTGTACTTTCGCAGAGTTGCGAAAGTTCCTGGAGGACGGAGATGTGGTCGATGCTTGGAAGCGTCTTGACCAGCATGTCGTCGACGTAGACCTCCATGTTGCGCCCAATCTGCTACTCGAACATTTTACTGACCAGCCGCTGGTAAGTTGCGCCCGCGTTCTTCAGACTGAAAGGTATTATGGTGAAACAGTATAAGCCTAGGTCTGTGACGAACGTCATGGCGTCCTGATCCGGAGGATGCATACTGATCTGGTGGTAACCAGAGTAGGCATCCAGGAAGCTGAGAAGCTCGTGGCCGGAAGTAGCATCTACCAGCTGATCGATGCGTGGCAGGGGAAAATTATCCTTGGGCGTCGCTTTGTTGAGGTCCTTGTAGTCAACGCACACACGCCATTTACCATTGGCCTTGCGTACGAGGACCACATTGGAGATCCATCTTGGGTATTGAGCTTCTCGGAGGAGCCCAACAGTTCGGCTTTTGACAACGTGATCTTGAATCACGGTCTGCTGTTCTCGGTTCACAGGTCGCCTCCTCTGTTGAACCGGTGGGACCCGGGGGTCTAGTCGGAGGCGATGCACCATTACTTCCGGGGGAATACCCGGAAGTTCGTCATCAGACCAGGCGAACACGTCCAAATTGGCCAGCAGAAAGGCCCTGTAGCGTTGCTGCTCGGCCTCTGCCAACAAGGCGCCAATGTACAGGATGTGTTCGGGGTCATTATCTACCTGGACAGGAATTAAGTCTTCAGCAGGCGTTCCTCGGCTGGTGGAGGGCTGATCGGATGTTGGCGGGGTCGGATCTACGAGTGGTTGCTTGTCCCTTAAAGAAAGGACATAGCACCGACGAGACTCGTGCTGACACCCGAGCACTTCGCCGACTCCGCTCGGGGTCGAAAACTTCATCTTCTGATGGAGTGACGAAGGTACTCCTTTGATGCGCCCAATCAGACCTCTGCCAAGGATGGCATTGTATCCAGGAATATTGTTGATGACCAAGAAGTCAACCACCTTGGTCACGATCCTTGAAGCCGTCCCTAAAGTGATCGGGAGGCGAACTCTTCCCATGGGCTGCACCGAAACTCCCGAAAAGCCAATAGGGGCGAGTTTACGTGGACTAGCTGATCGGTTTTCAAGCCCATGAGGACGAAGCAATCATAAGCCAAGACATCGGGGGCACTTCCATTATCCACCAAATCCAGGGCACGTTAAAATGATTGATGGGGCCGAAATGACCAGCGCATCAGCATGTGGGGTCATAACCCCTACAAGGTCTTCGTCCGAGAAGGTTATAACCTCCTCGGGTGGTGCGCGTGCAGGACTGGTGGGATATGGAGTCGACCGAGGTGCTGAAGGCCTATCCACAACGTGCACTCACCTTGCGTAGTCGCGTCGGCTTCGAGTGCTTTCTCCGCCTGTGCCGAAGCCTCCCGCGATCACGTTGATCTCCTGCTCGTTGGGCTCATTGTTGATCGGCTGCTCGGGAGTCCGTTCTCGGCGTCTGGGGCAGTCTTCATTCCGGCGCACGAACCGTCCAAGGTGGCCGCGCTTGATAAGGTCTTCAATCTCGTCCTTAAGCTGGCGGCACTCAGAGGTGTCGTGGCCGTGGTCGCGATGAAAGCGACAGTACTTGTTTTGGTCGTGCCTCCAGGGGTCGGAGCGCATCCTCTGTGGCCACCGAACGTATGCTTCGTTCCTGATCTCCGCCAGGATATGTTTGGGTGCCACTGTAAGAGGTGTGTAGTTGGTGAAGGGGCGCGGACGGCGCGAGAGTCACCGTTGTGTCGTCCTTTCTTCTTCGATCACGGTCGGAGTCATTGTCGGAAGGCCTCTTCTTGTCCGACTGCTCCCCCTGCTCCGCTCTACCCGCTGCTAGGCTTCCTCGCAAGCCGCATGGCGTTGTGCAATGGAAAGTAGCTCGGCGAGGGTGGTGGGCTGCTGGACGCCGAGGGTCCTCTGCAAGAAGCCGTCGCGAGGGCACTAGTTGCCAGAGAGACGTCCAGGCGTGAGATGCGAAGCGCTTCTGTTCAGAACCTTTTGACAAAGTCCCCGAGCACTTCGCCTTCTTCTGGCGTACGGCCAGAAGAGAAGCCGCCGTTCGCGGCTGTGACCTTCCACCAAGGAAGTTGTCCCGAAAGGACTTCTTCAGTTGGCAGAAGGGGAGATGGAGCCCGCCGGGAGGGTCTCGAACTAGGCTCTAGTAGTCTCCTTGAGGGTCGCAGGGAAGGCCCTGCACTTGGCTGCGTCTGATGCTCCGTGAAACACCATGTGCGACTCAAAACCGTGGAAATGGTCGGCCGGATCGGTGGTGCCATCGTAGGGTGCGATGGTGAGCAGAGGGAGCTTGGGAGAGACCCGAGCTTCTAGGATCTCCCTACTGAAAGGGGAGCGGAATTCCAAGTCATCATCCGCCGGAGCTTTCCCCTCCGCATGCTGGACCATCGCGTCCACGCGGCGCTCCAGGTTGACGACGCGTCGTAGGCGCCTAGCGAGCTCCTGCCAGAATTGGCGGAGCCCCCTCTGGCGGACCCGTGGGAGTTGGCTCCCACAACGATCGCAGCGGGCGGGGGGAGGCAACAGAGCGATGGGGCGAGCGCCCGCAGTGCTCCGATGCCTGTTCCTCAAACGGGGCTCTGTGTGACCGGCGCGGTGAGTCCGCCTGCTGATCCTGAGGTGTCGGGAGGATGCGAGAACACCGACGCGACGAATCCGCCTGCCGCTATCGTGGTAGGGGACCGCCGGGGCTGGTGGTCCAACCTGTTGAGCCTGCAAGGCAAGGCAGACACCCGTTAACTGCTGCATCTGTCCTCGGAGTTCAGCCATCTCCAGGGCAGTTGTCGACGCAGCAATCGCCGGTGCAGGGACGTCCTGGTTTGCGCCGGCGGGGGCGACGTTGACGTCGACAGGAGTAGACCGGCGGGGAGAATTCGCACGTGACTGGCGAGATCTCGTCGCCCTACTCCCTACGTTCTGGTAAGAGGATCGTCCGCGAGCCATGGCTGCGTCGTTCCCACAGACGGCGCCAAAAGTGTGAAGACCTTTTCCTTGCTGGGCCGAAGCGGATCAAGCCTAACACTTGTGTAAGGGAGATGAGGGTCGCTGGGAGCGGACGAAGGATCCTGCAATTACCAGAAAAGATCAGGGGGGCCCGGTGAAGATCGGAGAAAACCCTCCGATGCCTAAGTCAGTGAGAGGCTTGTAAGGCAGGGGATTTTGAGTGTAAGGGTGTGTTCGCATGAAAGAGAACGTACATGTGCATGGTCCTGTACCTGTGCTTTTATAGGCACGGGTGCTGAGGCAGGCATGCGTAATGCTAATAGATCGTGCCTGGAAAGCGCCTTGACGGGTGCGCATAACGAAGGAGTTCGCTCAGAGGTCCGTTGGGATGCCAAGCAGTTACGCGCCCCTTGATAGTGGGGTGCGTGGCCCGCGACGGTTATATCGTTGTGCAGGCATGAAGACCTGTTCGGCAACCTTTGGACATGATTTCCGAGCAAGTGACCCGCACGGAGGGATCGAACGTGCTGTTCGGTAATGTCTGTAGTTGCCCAGCACAGCAAGATTAATGCCCCTGTTCGGAAGCATGCCGCTAAGGAGCTCGGCAATGCTTCGTTCGTGGTGACTACTCTGTGGGGCCCTTTTAAGTGATCCTTGAGGAGGCGTAGAACCGTACGAGGAGGTCACGTCGAAAGGGAAGACGTTGATGGCCCTGATGGATCGCGATGGACTTAGGTGGCAGAAAACAGCCACCACAAGTTGTACATCAATTTCTGAGTTGAGATTCTTATTGTTTATGGCTCTGTATCTGTGAATCTCAATATCGTAGTTTTGTGATTTCAATATGGAGGTGCTCATGAAAATTTGAAATTTTCAGGAAAGATCCGCAAGGTCCTTATTTTTAATTTGCCTCCTAAATTAAGATATATGACCATGTATATATGATATTACTATGAGATAATAGCACGCGATGCATGCACTCGTGGCAATTTTTCTCTGCATGCTTTCTAAAATTCTTGTTCCTCTATGAACGGTAGACGAAACCATGTACCTCTAAATTTTTTTTTCACTGGATTACATTATGTTAGTGACATTCTCAAAGTACACATTTTGATTTAGAATAAGATCTTTGTAGTTTGATATCTAAAATATATACGCGTTATTCAAATATACACTCTTTTTAACATTGGAGTATATAATCGGGCAGAATACATAATTTTGATATGTAATATGCATATTCTCATAAAAAGACAAATTTAAAATATAATTTTATATTTGTGGTGGCTGTTTTCTACCACCTAAGCCCATCGCGATTCATCAGGGCCCATCAACGTCTTCCCTTTCGACATGGCCTCCTCGTACGGTTCCACGCCTCCGCAAGGATCACTTAAAAGGGCCCCACAGAGCAGTCACCACGAACGAAGTATTGCCGAGCTCCTTAGCGGCATGCTTCCGAACAGGGGCATTAATCCTGCTGTGCTGGGTAACTACAGATATTACCGAACAGCACGTTCGATCCCCCCATGCGGGTCACCTGCTCGGAAATCATGTCCAGAGGTTGCCGAACAGATCTTCATGCCTGCACAACGGTTTTAACCGTCGCGGGCCACGCACCCCACCATCAAGGGGCGCGTTAACTGTCTGGCATCCCAACGGACCTCTGAGCACATAACTCCTTTCGTTACGCGCGCCCGTCAAGGCGCCTTTCCAGGCACGATCTATTAGCATT
Source organism: Colocasia esculenta (assembly GCA_014218235.1). Taxonomy (NCBI): domain Eukaryota; kingdom Viridiplantae; phylum Streptophyta; class Magnoliopsida; order Alismatales; family Araceae; genus Colocasia; species Colocasia esculenta. Next base: position 7,230,318 of record CM024754.1, on the reverse strand, counting down.
ACGCACGCCTACCTCAGCACCCGTGAAAGCACAGGTATAGGACCATGCACATGTACGTTCTCTTCATGCGAACACACCCTTACACTCAAAATATCCTGTCTTACAAGCCTCTCACTGACTTAGGCATCGGAGGGTTTTTCCGGTCTTCACTGGGCCCCCCTGATCTTTTCTGGTAATTGCAGGATCCTTCGTCCGCTCTCGGCGACCGTCATCTCCTTACACAAGTGTTAGGCCTGATCCGCTCCGGCCCAGCAGATAAAGATCTTCACAATATTAATCATATCTTTTATAACTATTTACTCAAAACAACATATCCCTTCAAAGGGAATATTGGTACCTTTTTTAGTTCTTCTGGCAGACGTGAAGAGGGCACGTCCATTCTGTAAGATAGAACAGTTAGAGAAACTAAAACATCTCTAAAAAAATAGGATAAAAATGGAACTATAAATTAGGATAAAGATGCAACTATGTCTTTTTTTTTTACTTTTTTAGGTTAATGTATAAAATTCTGTGCAATATTTTAAGTATTTTTCAAAATTAGAAGTTCAAAGTCACTATTGAAATTTAAAATCACCATTTTTGAACTTAAATTGACTATTAAAAACCCGTGAAATATTTTTGAATCTAAAATTAATATTTATAAACTCAAATTCATTACTATAAAAATCCAATTAATATTTTTTAACCTCTAAAGATTGTATGTATGCGCTTAAATTACGATTAAAAACTAGTCGATATTTTTAAATCCTAAAGATACTGTTTTAAAATCTAAAGTTTGTATGTTTGACCCCAAATTTTTTTATTTTTAAGTCAACCACAACTTGTCGCTGCCTCCTCCCATCGCCAACCATCCAACATTGTTCGTCAGCTTATATGATATCTTATATGATATCTTACATGACATCATATAGATTGCTATGTCACTATGCATATGCACACTTACACTAATGCAGTAAGTATCCAGCAAATGCCATAACAAAACCATGTTCTTGTTACAAATTGTGCTTCCATTCATTCATCACTTCATCTTTTTTATATCATCTTTATTCATTCACTTCATCGGACTCAGCCAATCCACATCTTTCTAAATATCATAATCCAGTAATCGGTAGCTACATAAACTGTCTAATTCTGCATCACAATCTATCAAACATGCAACCAACCTTGCACATGATAGTGAGATAGAAGACTACAAGTCTACAACAATTTTCAAACTTACGCTTCCAGAAGGAAAAATACTACTCTCCTATAAGCAAACAACTGCACCGTTCCATCTCCCTAGCTGACCTTTTCAAGATCTTGCATGCCTAAATATAGGATTCTGTCGGAAAAGAACTGCAGTCTGCTCAATGCATGCAAGAGTTTTTGTTGATCTGCTTCTGGAAATGCCAAAACTTTAACATTACTCCGTGAAATCGGATAGAAGCTTGCTTGTAGTGGAATGGGAAGTGATATCTGCTTTGCTACTGTGCATGGATACTGAGGAGTCAGTCCATGGAGCATCCATCGATATACTATGCTTTTCACTGTCGTGTAAGATGTTCTCGAAGGACTTGAACCGCAACTCCCCACTTCCTCGTTGGGTACGTTGCATAGATGGAACCTGAACAGGTGTTTGATGCTCAAGCATGCTCACCACAGCAGACATTGAAGGCCTAAGAGTGGGAGATGGGTTGGTGCAAACAAGTGCGAGGTTTAACATTTGCTGCGCCTCCTCCATTGAGTAGTTTGCACCAAGGCTAGGGTCCACAAGTTCGAGGAGATTTCCCTGCTCTTGTAGAACATAGGCCTGAGATTTTAAAGAAAGAAATGTGGTTATTACTAGGAGAACAAATGGCACTTGGAATCAAATTTTGTTATTTTTATGTCAGGAAATTGAACATACATGAGCATTATGGCTAAAACATCTAACGGAGACCAGCATTAGATGACATAGGCTGCTAAACTGGACAAAGCAGGCTTATCAAGCTCCACTAAATATTTGGGTTGCATGGAATTAGAGTATAGGGACACGTGTTTGCATATAGATAGTTTTCACATGTTAATAACTTTTCTGGTGGTCCACTTTCTCATTTATTTGTCTATAGTTAAAACATGTGCAGTTTAAGAAACTAATTCTAGAACTTATTGCATTCCTTCAATGCTTGGGCTAAAATTCCAACATTTTTCTACAGACGGAAAAATAAAATTAAATCACCATTTAGAGAATGTCAGAGAGAAATAATGACAAAAATTGATCAAAAGATAAAATCATAACTATAAATATACACCCTGAAATTTTTCTCCAGAGAGAAAAAGAAAATAAAGACCTGATCAGAAAACTCCACAAAAGGAAAGAACTTTGAAATTATTTTATAGTCATGCCAACAAAAACAAGCTTAATTGTATCTTTTTTCCCCCTTTGATTAAAAACGGGCATGGAAACCTTTTTTTTCTTTGGTGATGTGGAATGTAGCACAGGGGTACTTGGGTCTATACAGAGTGTGAGAGACTTGGATTCAAATCCCAGCAGAAGCCCACTCACGGTATCCCTTTTTAAGGCTACAAATCCCCAGGCTCACATCTCTCAAGGTTTAAATGTGAACCACATAAGACCCCCAAGTATTGAACCTTTGTTCTTGATTAATCACCATTTTCATTTTCCTTGAATTTGTTCAGATGGTAAATAATGTACACTTCAACTACCTGAAAGATTTGCATACCCGATCAAGAAGATAGAAAAGATCTTCCTTTGGCCGATAATTGGTGTTACTTTTTCCACTGACAATCTCTAATGTGACCACCCCAAAGCTGTAGACATCTGCTTTGTCTGTCAAGTAACCCCTCATTGCATACTCTGGAGCCATATACCCCCTGCAAAATCAGCACGTATCAGCTTTAGAGAGAAGCAATAGCCAATAGAGAAAATAGTGAAATAGTCGGAAAAAAAAGAACTAGTCAAGCTTCCAGAGGGCTGAGAACAATCATTAAGAAAACTATATAGTACCTTCAGCCAGATAAAGAGACTTTTATGAGGAAATTAAAAGGAAATAATTACATTACAGCATTTACTTACATTGTTCCAGCTATCCGGGTGCTGATATGAGTATTTTCTTCCTCGTCAAGTTTCGCAAGACCAAAGTCTGATATCTTTGCGTTAAGATCCCTGTCAAGAAGGATGTTTGTGGCCTTGATGTCTCTGTGCACAATCTTCAGTCTTGACTCTTCATGAAGGTAAGCTAACCCCCTCGCTATTCCTAGGCAAATATTATGCCTTGTTTGCCAGTTCAGTTTCAATTTTGAGGATTCCAGACCTAAATACGATATTTTTACAATTGCTTTGCATCATGAGTAACTTCACCAAAACTAAGACAAATAGCAACACTGCAGAAAGAACACAATGTAAAAAAACAAAGAGTAACAGTAATAATTACCAAATAGAGCTCGGGCAAGGCTGTTATTTTCCATGTATTCATAAATTAGGAGCAATTGATTGCCTTCAATGCAGCATCCAAAAAGCTTTACAAGATTGGGATGCTGCAGAGCTGATATCATGCCTATCTCATTTACAAATTCACGATTTCCTTGCTTTGACTTGGAAGAAAGTTGCTTAACAGCAATTGTAGAACCATCTGGAAGAACCCCCTGATTTTTTTCACGTGCAGATATTATTAGTGTTCCTATAACTGCAGCAAAGTTGAAGTTCACAATGAAGGAAAACAACATCAACAATGTGTGGTTCACCTTGTAAACCGACCCAAATCCACCTTCACCAATCTTGTTGGAAGGGTCAAAGTTCCTCGTGGCGGCTTTATTTGCTTTAGACTGAAATAGCCTGTCTGCAACTCTAGACCTCTGAGCTCTGACGAAAGTGAAACATAAGAAAAGTTGGATCACATTCAATCACTCTGATGAGACATGGATGTAATATTCTCATATAAAAGAGTTACTGACATGATTATCATAAAAAAGCCTCGTCAGATATTTTTGGTTCTAAATATGGCATTTCCATGTTTTCATCTTAAAGGGATTGCTTGTAATTGGTATTCCCCAAATTTTGTGGTTCTCATCTTTATTATGTGGCATCAAAAGATGCTAACTCGCATCTGTTACATTCCCATACAGAGGACAGCCTAGCTCCTATCACTAGAAAGCTTCATTAGAACCACCTCATTTTCTCATCACTAAAAGGACAAAGCCAGTCTAGCTCACCTACAAAAGGCAAGAACATTTCCACATTTTGTTCGATCACGCATGCTAAATGATCATTGGTGCTAAATTGGTGTTTGAATGTGTAATTAAGGGTAAGCACTTTCCAAACGCCTTTCTACTGAAATAGACATGGTTGTAACTTATCACAGAGCTCACAACAAATGGCTAATCATTAGGTGTCCAAGATGAATCTGAGCAATGTTTTCCATGGGTACTTGAGTAAGCTGCAAAGAAACTATGAATATCAGTGGCTTTTTATATTACTCCTGTATATTTATTGAAATATCATTCGGACTAACTGAAGAACAGGAGTAAATTCTCTTTGTTTGGCAGGTACGAGTATGAATCAGGGAAACTCGGATCAGGAATTTACATCTCCTTTTTTATTTGGGTTAAAGTCTACAAGTAAGATCTCCCAAAACATATATTATGTGGAATGGGACATGTTAATAAAAACTTTTGTGAAGACATGACCCCGAGGTTGCCCAGAAAGAAGAGATCGTGGATAATATCACCTTTTACAGTTGATAGATACATAAATATACAATATTCATATAATGTAGATGTGTGTATGGTAAAGTGGCAAACTTTGTTCGCAATGGAAGGATCTATGTCATCTTACCATTGTTTTCATTGTTTCTCCTTTTCAAGTAAAACCACAGAAGTATCAAAATCAGAATTGCCAACACACACGAAGCAACCACGATTCCAACTATAGCACCAATTGGGAGCTTATTCTCATCCAGCTCAGGTTCAAAATCTACATCAAAAAAACATTAGAATAATCAAAGGGATCTTTATGAAGTAATAAAGAGAAAGACCTCCATACATACTTGGTGTTACTGAAATTGCAGATATAAGGGGCCCATAGAAACCTCTATCTGGGATGGCATTTGTCCCTTTGCCACCCCATTGGAAATGAATCTCCAAAGTGCTATGCTCAACAAGGGTAGTAAAGGTCTTAACAATTTCCTTATGGGTCCCATTAGCTGCTTGTGCAATGTTAAAGTCCTCCAGGACCTTTTTGCCCTTTAAATTGCAAATAATTCATTAAGTGTATCATAAGAAAGATTACTTCAATAAAGGCAATGTAACAATCTTCAATTCAAAGAGGACCTCAGAACAAGATATTTGTACAGCCAGGAGGAAAGAGAAGAACTAAGATATGATGTAGATTTAATTATATACAATTGTTATTGGAATGAAAAACAAGTGCAGATTTGAAAAGCATGAAATAGTTAAAACAAATCAAAACACAAGTGAAAAGAAATATTCGACATTCGTTTTCTTTGTGAAAACATAAGATCTCAAACATTAAGAATTGCAAAAGGTATCTTGAATGATAACCAGAAGAAGAAAGTAAGACTGACATGTGCATCAATTACAGATGCAGACAAAGGCACGAGAAGCTTATAATGCAGGATGAATAGAAATATGAATTTATCCTGAAGTAAAAAACAATAATAGAGGTATGGTAACCAGTAGAAAAGTAATCACAATAGGGTTGAAAAAATAAAATCAACCTGAATTGATACATCGAATATGCGCCTTCCATTGCTGCGGAATGTCTGGTCATCGGTGAAAATGATTTCAGCAAAGTGGAGTTCAACTGTATAATTCCCACTCTGCAAGCACAGACCATAGTATTTGAGAGAAAGCGGATTGGAACGTGCCGACATGTACAATTCTTTATTGGGCATTGTCAATATCGATGTGTTCACTGCAATATATCCTTGCTCGTCTGCACCCACAAAGTCCCCTGTGCTGCTGTAAGCCCACTTCGTACTGGAAGAAAGGAAAAATGATGATCTGCCCTGAGGTGATGTGTCGTCTTCATACTCCTTATCATTAATGATGACTTTTTTCCCACCACAGTTTATGAAAATTTCATAGTCTGTAAAGTCAAATTTCACACCTAGTCATACGCCCCAGAAAACTCAAGCTAGTAATTTAAAGGTTCAAAGACATACTGCAGAGAAGATTATCCTCTTTTCTACTTTTCCAAAAGAGGAAAAGAAAAAGGGAAGAAAAATAAAACACTATAAAGTCTTTTCACCTACTTTTTGCTTTTTCTCTGCAAGGAAGATCTTTTGTTAAGCATGCATCTATCCTGCAAAGGCAGAACATAGTAAAAAGTTCATATCCTTTATCCATGCATATTGACAGGAGATAACATATCTGAATGCGTATTCAAATTGATAGTGAAAGAAGGTTACAAGTTATTTTGTATAGATGAAAAGCTGGCGACAAAGTTCCTATAAATGAGATGAAAAGTGTTAAATTCACAGAAAAGAATTGAATACTACAAGCTGACCAAATAAAATTTTGTTCTTACAGGTTTCCTCTAAAGCAATCTGCTGGAGCGGATGCCATATCAGTAAACGTGTTGTAAGAAAGATCACTGAATATGGAAGTTCATGGCATCAGATGTTGATTTATAGCCAAAGAAAGTGTGACTCTTAACATAAGATATTGAAAACAGTGACAAGGGTCATTAATGAGCCAAACATACAAGTTCTTACGGCTTCTCTGTATCCAAGGAAATATTGACCCATTAAGCTTGTTGCTGGTAAGGTACCTGCTTACGGAAAATCAATATCAAATGCAAGTTGTTAATAAAAATCTGCCTACTGTTCGAAGAAATGGATCTTTGCACTACCAAAAGCTCTGGCACTGTGTATATGAGACCATCATTCACTTACATATTATCTAGTTTAAGTAGACCCTCAAAGCTTGGTATTTCCCGTTAAGTTGTTAAAGCTCAGATCTCTGCAACAAAATTATATCAATAAATGAAAAAGATAGATGGGATAGGGAGGAAAAATAAATCAAGCAAACCACATTTGTATATGATGTGAAGAAATTGGCCTTGGAGAAAATAAAGGATGTAGGAACATGAAATACTACAAGGAAACATGCTTGCTTGTGTCGCATCCAAAATCCATTCATTTTCTGAGAATGGTTGCAATATGAGATGTCTTTTATAGAACCCACATGTCCGAGCCAACCACTCCAAGTTTTCACTCTTCAATTAATGTGTCATTAGTAACTTAGGATAGTTGATTCTTCAAATAAGACAAGAGTGGATTGATAAGGTGGCATATCATCTAGCAAACTATATATTATGATTTTTTTTCTTGAAGAAGCACTACTAAAGAAACAAATGTTGAGCTTTGAGACTATGGTGGCAGGATTGTGACTTAACTGATCTCAGAAGTAAATGGACGAAAAGCAATTGTGGTTAAGGTGGACAGAAAAAAAAGAGTTTATGATATGGTAAATTAGAATATTCTTCATAGTTGGTGCATAGTTATTGGGGTGCCAAGGTGCCCAAAGACATTTTTGGGGTCCTTGGGTGCCTAAGTGCCTGCCCAATATATGGTATATCCCCCCATATAAAATTTATGGATCTATAGGTATATAATAAATCACAGTTCATGAAAATACAATACAAATGTTAATGTGACATTATAATTAAACTATAACATAATATTCATGATGAAAAATATTAAAAGCATAAAAAATTACATGGTTCTTGAATATTAGGAATTTTTGACAGTAGACTCTTCATAGTCATTATGTTAGATTGTGAATATCATAACAATTACAGTCTAATGATTGTGGCATAGTTTGCAGTCTAATGATTGTGGACTGTTAAAATATGGGGCCTGAACTCTCCAATATGTGGGTTCGAACATGCCCCCAGAAAGGAAATTTTATTTTGAATCCTACATGGGGAATTCGGGGAATGGACAAACAATAGATGGGGGCCATGAGACCAGACCGATGGCTTTGGGGAACATCCAAACAGGAAGAAATGGGATTAGGACAGGGTGTTAGGTTAGGGAGCCTTTTTTACGGTTTTTTTTTAATTCGGATTTTCTCAAGGCACGCCAAGCAGCAATGGGCCCAGGTGCATGCCTAGGCCGCCTTGGCGCTCGCCTAGGTCGCCTTGGCGTTCGCCTAGGTCGCCTTTTTGGGCACTCAAAAGGTGGGCCAATGCTCAGTCCTTGGCTGGGCACCTTTCCAACTAGGCACCTGCCTTGAAAACTATAAGTTCATAGTAATAGAGTGCATTATGCTTAGTGATATGAGGATAGGATGAATGGAGAGCCTTAGACAATGCCTTGTCTTCGACTCGGGTTGTTAGGCTTAGCCAATTGAGAACATAAGGCTTCGCCGTTTGAGAACAGTAAGTACCAAACATATGTACAATCATTACACCTGTGTGTTCTAAAAACATATATACATGCAAAATTTTCTTGTTGAGATTTTCTTCTTTTATTCTCATAGACAATGATCACAGCTACTGATATTTATTCTGAAAATCTTAAGAAGGCATATTACAAAGTCATCATCAACTATTGAAATAAGGTACGCCAAGGAGCCATACAGGGTCTTTAGATTCCTCATGCTTCGAATATATTCAGGGATTTGACCACATATTGAGCAATTTCGGAGAACCCTGAAAGAAATTTCCCAGAATTGCATGTCAGCAAAGAGTGAAGGAACATGTTCTCTTACATATATAGCTCATAAACTTACAGCTCTTCCATGTTTAGCATATTCTTTATGGAAGGGAAGTTACCATCAGATGTTCTCAAGTCACTAACTCTCCTATAGGCCAGGCAGAAAAAATACGTTACCTCCTGGTACGTTAACTCAGACAGTATTTGCTCATTTTGGAAATAGAGTAAAACCACACTTACAAATCAGTCAAGTTCTGCAAGAGAGAGAAAATGGATGGGAAGGGTCCCTCTAGAGATGTGCCTTGCATGTCTCTGTAACACATTTGAAAACAATAAGTATGGCAAACTAACAATTACATAAATCTATTTTTTTGCCAAAAAAATAGTAAGGGAAAGAACATTTAGACGGAGCCCATTGGTTTTGGCACTAACAATCTTCGAAGCTTTGTCCAATTCCCCAAAAAGCTGGGTATCTTCCCAGAGATGTCATTCCCATCGATCCTACTGCAAGGACAACACCAATCACCGTCTGTTACTGGCTAAGAAAGGTCATAAAAGCATGTTTAATACAGCGAAGAAAGGACACAACAAGTGGAAGAGTTCGGTGCATACAAATCAGTCAAGTTCTTCAGTTGACCAAGAGTTTCGGGAAGCTCACCAGTGAAGTTATTAGCGGAAAGAAGGCTGCAATATCAGGATGTTTCAGTCACCAACTTCCTTGCTTCTCAAACATGTTATGATTATCTAGCTTTTAAAAAAAAAATAATACTACTTTCTTGTATAGCTGAATTCGACGATTGCAGGGGAAGAACAGGAGAAGGTAAGTGCAGAAACAAGCGGCCAGCTTACAGTCTAGTTAAGTTCTTTAAGTTACCAAGACTCCGAGGAAGACGACCTTGCAGCATGTTGTTCTCCAGGACCCTTCAAAGAAAAGTTTTTGAACTCGATTCTCATCACTAGACAATAACATATTCAAGTGCGTAAGCAAAAACCAACATTAATAAGAACATGTAGTGACATACAGAGATTGCAGAGTGGTAATTCTCCCTATCTCCTCAGGAATGGGGCCTGAGAGCCTGTTCCCAAGAAGGGATCTGCGACCGTGCAGAACAGAGCAATCAACATTAGTCACGCATATTCCCTCCCCCCCCCCCTTTCTTTTTACTGGATGTGGGGGCCAAAAAGGAAGAGAAAAGCAAAAGATTACATGCTCTTGAGAGGGAGGGAAGCCCAGGCTGCGGCAGGGATGGAGCCATTGATGTAGTTACGAGTGAGATCGCTGTTTGATTCCACATGCAACCCAACAACAAAACAGAGGAGCGAGAGATCACACAGAGGCACGGAAAGCCTTCCAGCTTCGCACAGTAGAAAAGGTGAACCAAGAAATTTAAGGCGGGAAACTTGGAAATGGGGCACCTACATTTGGGCCAGGGAAGTGAGGTTGCGGAACTCCTCCGGAAGCATCCCCGCTAGGTTCTGCCCTTTGAGCTCGCTGCAGAAAAAAGGTTTTGGCCAAACCAAAAGGAACCCAACGAATCAGAGCAGCGCGCGGAAGAGGTGAGAGGGCGGGAATGCCACAAGAGTTTGGGAGGGGAAGGGTGAGGCCGGAAGCTTACATGTTGAGGACATGGCAGACGTTGGTGGTGGCGTCGCAGTCGTCGCAGGTGAGGTTGCGGGTGACAAGCCTTGTCGGGTTCCACGGCTCCCAGCTGCAAGGCTCCAGATCGAAGTTCCATACCGTCGTGTTGATCTTGAGCTTCGCGGCTATCTGCTTCAGCGCGGCGACTGCGCTTGCTCCCCGCCATGGAAAAGATCAGATTTTTGAAGCACCAACAAAAGGGCAGGGATTCTGGGTTGGGGAGGGCCGGAGGGGGCTGGAGAGGGGCGGAGGCAAGAGCAGGCGGGACGAACGGCAGCAGGAGTCGCAAGCCTCATATTACGGAGTAAGAAAATAGATATTATAATAAAACCATAATAAATCAAAATTTATATAGGAGTAATCTTATTTTTAAAAAATGAAATTTTCAGAAGTATATGTATGATAATAAATTGATGGAAAAATTAATTAGAGCTCTTTGTCAGAAGTTGGCTTAATTTATAATCTCTGTCAGAAAATTAGAAGTCATATAATCTTTTCTTATTGTGTTATTTAATTTCTAGTATCTACTTTTAGTTTCTCAATATTTATGAGTCTTGTAAGAGGAATCATCCTTTTAGCATCAACTTTTTCCTTATTTGTCTTTCCTTCTTCTGATCATTCCCTGTGTAGACTTACATTCATTACAGTTAGTGTATATATCGCTTACAGTAAACTTTGATATCACTTATAGTAAATCTTCATATCACTTACAGTAAGTATTTAATATTACTTACAGTAGTTTTAATATCACTTATAGTAAGCATTTGATATCACTTACAACAAGTCTACATATCGCTTAGCCTACATGTCGCTTACATTAAGTCTTTAATATCACTTACAGTAAGTATTTAATATATCACTTATAGTAAGTCTTTGATATCACTTACAGTAAGCCTATATATCGCTTACAAAAAGCATTCATATCACTTACAGGAAGCCCTTGATATCACTTAGAGTAAGCCTACATATCGCTTACAGGAAGTCTTCATATCACTTACAGTAAGTCTTGGTATTAGTTACAGCCTACAACTATAAGCTTTTAGAAAACAAAACAAAAATTATTTATTTGTGAGTGTTAGGATTCAAACTCAGGTCTCCATAAACTCAACATGAGATACCCTTACCACTAAACTACAACTACAATTGTGTTACAATATAATATATAATATATTTCATTAAGTATTGATATCACTTACAGTAAATATACACATCATTTATAGTAAGTCTTGACATTACTTATAGTATATGTTAAACTCAATTACAATACATATTCTCTATTACAATACATGTTTATTCTCTATTATAGCATATGTTAAGCCTCATTACAGTAAATAGTATTCCTATTATAGTACATATTAAGTTCTATTACAGTAAATATTATCATCTATTATATAAATGTAATTCTCTATTACAATATATGTTTATTTTCTATTACAACTTATGTTATGTCTTGTTACAGTAAATATTATTCTCTATTCAATATACATTAAGTTCTCTTACAGAATAACATAGGTTAATATATGTTATTCTGTAGGTTAATGTACATTGTAACAGAGCTTAATAAACATTAACCTATATTATAACATACATTAATAACGTACATTAATAACATACATTAAAATACATTAACTTATATTATTGTTACAGAATAACATAGGTTAATATATATTGTAACAAAACTTAATATATTTTATTAATGTATGTTAAGGTATATTGTAACAGAGCTAATATATATTATTAATGTAGGTAATGTATGTCATAAATTTTGTTACAATATATATTAAGTTCTGTTACAGTATGTTATTATGTAATAGAGCTTAATGTATATTGTAATAGAGAATGCTATTTATTGTAACAAGACTTAACATATGTTGTAATAGAAAATAAACATATATTGTAATAGAGAGAGAGAGAGCAAATTTATTTAGTTGGATCTCTGATATGTGCTGGCTGAGGAGGTGGGGGAGTGTCGTACGTAGATCGGAGGATTACCTTCTCGCAGGTCAAGAGTCTTCTGAGCGTATGATCGGAAGTCCTGGAGACAGCAGAAGAGCAGGAGAAGCAGCAGGGCGAACAGCGCAGGGGGAACCCTCGGCGGCCAGAACAGTACTGCCGCTGCTGCTGTCCTCCTCTTCATCTCGCTTCCCACCTCCTCCTCCTCCTCCTCCTCCTCCTCCTCCTCTTCCCTTCACTTTTTCTTCTTCTCTTCTACCCACACAAAGAGAGAGAGAGAGAGAGAGCAAGCGAAGCTAGCAAGCCTATTTACGATGTGGAGGAGCCACAACTGTGTTAGTTGTCTGTGTGTGTGTGGAAGTTGGCCACCTCGTCTACCTGGAGTCTTTAAAAAGTAGGTGGGCGCTAACGGCGACGTCCGAACCAGCGATGGTGACGTCAGTGTTACGGCCGTCATCTACGTGTTTCGGACCACCCGATGGGCCTTCTACATCTTCCATGTACGCAAGTTCTTAATGCGGGGTGGGAAGACAGTTTGTCCTGGATCAAAGGAGACGGAAAATTATTGTTTTTTGGGCGAAATATTTAGGTGTGAGTTCTACAGTTATATTGACAACCGAGCTTATCCATTTGTATTTATGATCGGAGATTATTTTTTTATTCGAGTACAAAGTGTTTGTCGAAGGGGGGCAACTCAACCGGGCCAGCAAGTGGCAAGTCCACCCTATAATATAAAATAATATTCTCCTTTTTTTTTCTGAAAAGCCACCATCAAATTTATTGTAGATGTTAACTCCCAATCTAGATATATTTATCTGACGAAGATGCCGATTTTTTATAATAAAAAATATCTGAAAGATCAGACGAAGATGGTTTTTGGAGATGTTTAAGATGGAGCGACCAAGTAAAACGTGATCAGCTTTTGAAATCGACCGTGCACGCACGCCCAATATTTAAACCAGAAGAACGCAAAGACTCGCGCATGCCATAGATCTAAGCACCTTCTTTTGAAAAAAGGGCAAAAAAAACGGGGCATTTTCGATTTTAGGTATTAAATAGAACGAAATTGCTGTCACCTAATTCGAAGCATCTCTTCTTTTTTTTCTCTCCCCAAGTGAGTGAAGTTTAAATCCATATCTCTCAAATATAAGAATATGAAAGATATTTTCTCTTTAAAAAATATTTAGGTTGACCGGTGAGATCTAAGTGTCAACAGCAAAGTAAATGTTGTAAGAGAGATATTTAGAATCCATTGGTTGTATGTAAAACAGTTTAATAATTTTTCACGGAATAATTTTTACGTGAAAATGAAAACATAATTATCTATTTAGTTGTCAGGTAAATATAAAGTTGTATGGAGGGATATGAGATCTTATGATCCACTCAAATGAGAGAGAGTCATATACTCCTTGTGTATTAATACAATTCATCAAAAAATTTATTTTTTTATTTTTAATATTTTTTTAAAAAAATAAAAATTAGATAACTACTGAAAAACAAGTAATTTTGACAAAGAAAATTAAAATAGGAGAAATAAAATAAAAATACAATTTGAATGAATAGTATTTTACAGATATTTTAATAAAAAAGTAAAATTAAATTAACTAATAAAAAGTAATTAAATTGACAAAGACTATTTAAATGAGTGGAAAAAAAATAAAAAATCAACTTGAATGAATAGTGCATACAAATTGTTACTGTATAGTATATTGAAATGGCGCAGTAGCAGCAACCAGAAAATGGTGTCAGCTGTTTTTTGTGCGGATGCCAAAATTCGGAAATTTCAGGATATGATTTTGCAGATCTTATTTTTCCAGGATAACAAATGATGTAAAGAATAAAATTTTTTTCTGAAAATCTTTTCTTAGTGGAGTTTTACATTAAAACAAACGGACCCCTTAGTGTACACATTTTGGACACATCTAATGACATGAGTGTACCATCTCAGGGTTGGAGACATTTCATAGATATCTTCATTTCAATTTTTTTTAACTTTAAGAGGTTGAAGTGACACACTTTTATTAGATGTATATATATATAATTAGATCTTTGATGCTGCAAGTTTGGGGGTTATAGATCGGAGGCTTATCTTCTCATCGGTCAAGGGTTTCTGAGCATCTAATCGGAAGTCCTAGAGATAACAAAAGAGAAGGAGAAGCAACAGGGCGAATGGAGTAGGGGGAGCCGTCGACAGCAACACAAGTGATGTTGTTGTCCTCCTCATCTCGCTCCCCACCTCCTCCTCCTCTTCCCTTCACTTTTTCTTCGCTTCTTCAACAAAGTTGAGAGAGAGAGAGAGGAGAGAGAGAGAGAGAGAGAGAGAAGAGAGAGAGAGAGAGAAGAAGAAGAAGAAGAAGAAGAAGAAGAAGAAGAAGAATGGAAGAGACACAAAATTAAGAGGTTGATTTTTCATTTGAGGTTGAATTTTCATTTGAATCTGAATCCTCTCAATACACGAGAGGATTGAACTCCATCAATATTTAAGAGGAATGAGTTCATGTTGACCCGTCGAAAATTGGGCATGTAATTACTTCGACCAACTTTGGTGATGGTGACGACAGTGACAAACGTATCTACAGTTGTTCTGACTTTTCCATGCATGTCATAAACATACTATAAAAAAAAGTCATTAACGTACTGTGATTTAACACTAAGATTTCCTTTTCGTAAAGACAAGTCTAAAGAAAGAAGAGAAATGTTTATTGTATTTTCATATTGTACTTAAGTACAATATGATTAGGCACACAAACCATGTGACATCTAATAATTAGATTGTCATTTTATCACTCTTCATGTGAGGGGTGTCAAATGTGTTATTATCTAGTCAAAGTGCAATATACAAGTGCAATAAATATTTCTCAAGAAAGAAATAAGACTTGGTATTTGGTAGACCCAACCCAATTTCTGATAATGGGTCGTCCCTGCCTAGAGTTGCTGAACGCTAAAAGCTATTAAATGAATGTATTTAATACTTTTCCTTTTTTATAAGTGGCAAAACAAGAAGAGACAAAAAAATATGACACCATAACCCATACCAAATATACGTACTAACCTACAAAATAAACATATAATCATTATAGAAACATAGCTTTATAAAAGTAATCTTCTTCTGAGGTACACGGGGCGAAATTTCCTCGTATCAAAAAAAAAAATAGTATCTTGGTAAGTTTATGATAGTGTAACTTCACAAACCTCAAAGCCACACGGGGCGGGATTTCCTCGTTATCAAAAAAAAAAAAAAAACTTTACAAAGTACAAAACAATCTTTTATTTTCTTAAAACAAGTTATTTTGAAACAAAAAAAACATTCACATCTACCTATGCTTAGATAACTAAGACGGTCTTCTTTGTTTCAATCAGAAATGATGAAGAAGAGGTTTGGTAAAAGAGAAATATATATATATATATTTTTAAAGGTACAATAAATGTATTTTTGAGGGCTCTTCTTGGTCAATATTTTAGCGGCACATTATTAGATCTAATGGGAGTTCTCAAAAGTGCAATAAATCATAATTTGTTTTTTTTTTAAGTACACATCCAGATTTGGATCCTCCTGCTATCCATCCTTAGATCTGATTAGTCCACTTAAACATCTAGTCTTAGAAAGGAGAAAAAAAAGGACATTTGGAGGTGCAAACAGAAGGAGGAGGGCACCTGCCACCCATGCTCTCTCTTCCCAATTTTTTGCTTTGCCAGGTAAGTGTGTGGGTGGGGATTTGAACTTAAGATCTAAGGTGTATTATAATAGAGAATTTTAACTATTTATCTACTCCTTTCCTTTTTCTCTTTTAAAGAAAGAAAAAATATATTTATACCTCTAAAAATCACAATACTTTTATGAATACTTCTCAAAATTTTGATCCCATTACTTATACCTCATATTCAAATAAGAGTCCATAGGCTGTCCTAGCTAGTTAGCTTGTCGCCAAAATCTAAAAAAGTATATATTTTACTAAGATGCAATGAAACATGAGAATAATTAATGGAGCTAAAAGGACAGAAAATATTTTTATCCAAAACTAAGGAGAGAGAAAATCAGGTGTTTTGACAGAATTTTAAAGTGATCAGGACAGATTAGTTATTTCGTCTAACCATGCTTGGATGGCAGGGATGTATACAATGAAAATATGGACAAATATACGGTATATATAGGTGAAGGTCAAAATTTTAAGAATATACATAAAACAAGGATATAAATGTTTTTCTCCCTCAGGGAAAAAATATTTAAATTGACCATTAAAATCTGACTGTAGACAGTAGTCAACATTAAAAGTTCATTTGTTTTAGAGTAAAATCGCATCTAAAAAAACTTATTCAGTAAAAAGTTTTTTTATATAATAACTTATTTGATATCCCTGAAACATTAATTCATAAAAATATTTTACCTAAAATTTATAAATTTTGATATCGTTGAAGAGACTCCATAAATTAATTTCCTCAATTCTCTTTCAAATACGATTTTTATTAGATTACAATCTCTGCTTAATTTCATTCCTAATGTCTTTTCTACACTGCTAATTGTCATCTCTAAGGTGGTTACTGATTACTATTGATTGGGGGTAATGACGGCGTCCGACAATTGACGTCCAGTGCCTTGATAGTCAGCCCTACGACAATTGGCAGTTGCGGCGACGTCTAGTGTCAAACGGCCAGTCACCGACATTCGGTGTCCAACAGCCAATTATCGGCGATCAACATTGGGAGATCGACGTCTGAGACATACTTTTTATTTTACTGAAAAATAAATATATATGTTTTCTTCAAAACAATCATTTACATGAACATCAAACAATATTCTTTATTTTTCTGTAAATATTCTTCTTTACAATTTTTTCCGTGAATATATTTTACCGCAACCAAATGTGACCCTCGTCATATATCGTCCACAAAGGTGGGCACTCCAAAGGAAGCACAACCACCCCATCCATCATTTTTTTGCCCTGTGGACGCCCTGGCACTTGGTCAATATGATTAAAGAAAATCCAATACAAACAAAAAAAGGCCTAATAAAATATTTCATTTGAATTGAACTTAGCAGGTTTGGAAAATTATGCATCAAGAAAGGTGTCTTGAACTTTTTTTTGGGGGGGGGGGGGGGGGGGGGGGGGACGGTGATATATCATTATCACCACTTTCTAGAAAGGTGGGAAATTTTCTTTAATAAATTTCCGTTTCACGAGCATTTTGACTAGTTCTAGGAAATAATAGTAGGTCCCCTCATATTGGGCTGCATCGTGAGTGTGTGATAGTGATTGGGGAGTTCAGATGATGATCTTATAACTTTTTTTTAAAGGAGGACACTCCATTTCTACTCCAATGCAAACTTTTAGTAACTGATATATCCCCCAAAATTCCTTTAAAAGGCGAATGTATGCAACAAGGTCTTATATATGGATATCTTATTATATATATAAGAGTATAGCTCTTATGTAGATATCGATTAATATGATCCGACTGCAAAATGATGATGGCTATTTTGTTAGAGGGTTAACTTACTTAAAAATAGGCTAATCACGAGTAGGTTAACCATGAAACTAACACATTTCACTTTGCATATTTTACGAGGTAGAAATTAAGTTACGTAATCAACTCTTCCTCTAAGAGGAGTTTGGAAACAAAAAGCTTCTCTCTCTAGACTTCTCTAGAGAGAGAAGCTCTGCGATTTTTTGAGGGGCTTGCCATGTTCCTTTCGCCTCCTTGTTGGGGAAGGGGCCCTCCCCCTCCCCCGTTCTTCATCCCCGTCTCCGCTTCCGGCACTGTTGTCGTCTTGCTCGGGTGGAGTCCTCCCCCCGCCCTGTCGCGGTCGCAGGGGACCCGACTCCGTGGAGGGCTATTTCTTTGGCGCCGTCGCCAGCAGGTTTCTCCGCGCCGGCTGGAGCACCTCAGCCTCCCCTCTGGTGGCAAGTTTTGTTGTCTCCTTCGCCGAAGGAGGTTTTGTCTCCGACGATTTAGGGCTTCCCCCTTCGTCGGAGGATCCGTTCCAGTCAGCCCGGTGGTTTGACTGGAGGTCCGGCTGTGGCTTCTTGGTAGGTCATTTGTTTCGTGCTGTCTTATTTGCCTCCCCTTTCTCCTAGGGTGGATCGCTTCGACGAATTCCGATGAGGTTGTCGTCTGCATCAAGACCCAACCTGCATCTCCGGTGGTTGTTGTTGTGGCTCGCCTTGATATCCACCTCTCTGCTCAATGTCTCGGTTGGTGCCTCTGTTCAACCCCCCGTCGAGCTCTTCCCCGATAATAGGGTACGAGGATGCGGTTTACCCCGCCGTGAAGCCTTCGACGACGACTTTTGCCTGCTCACGACGCTCTGTGCAACGGAGTTTCTCTCCGAGTATTTGGGGTTTACCCTTTGTGTAAGGACCTCCGGTCCATCTATCTGCCCTGGCTTTTGCCATGCTATGTCTGTCCTGATTGGAAGCTCTTGGTATGGAGCTAGGCATGGTTCTCTGTCAACCCTTTTGGATGGGTCCTCACCGGATGTACTGTTTCTTGTGTGAATGAAGAAACCATCTTTCACTGTCCAAAAAAAAAAAAAGCAATCAACTCTTTCTCTGTTGACTAAAGTTATTTTAATTAAAAAATTAAAAACTTACATATTCATGAGATATATAAATAAAATATATTAAAAAGTATTAATGATAATTTTTTATATTTATTATTATTATTTTTTACCTAGAGGTAACCAACTCTATCCACATCTACCGAGAGATAACCCCTGGGCAACATTGCCTCCCTTCCCAAATCTTGGGGAGGGGTTACCCAAAAGTATCCTTAGTTTCCCAAGCAGGTCAGGTTTACCCAAAAGTATCCTTAGTTCCCAAGCAGGTCATAGTCTTATGAAGCCGGTTCGATTTGGAAGGTTGGAACTCGGGCATTGGAGAAGATTAGGGAGCAAGAGATAACCTGCAAGATGTCAGCTTGACCTGTAAAAAATTTAATCTTGAGAAGGCACTTAGAGCTAACCTCCAACAGTCAAATCAATATTCAGACGAACTTGATATGAGGATAAAGACAAAAATTTTGAATGGACAAGTGGAGAGTGGGGAAGGGAGAGAGAGAGAGAGAGAGTGTGTGTGTGTGTGTTAGTGAGCGACTTAAGACTAATGTCTTGTTTGACATGGTCTGTGTTCTTTTTATTTGTGACTGTTGATCTTCTTTTAAAAGTGGCCAAGATTGAGAGAAAATAATGACATCTGATCTGGGATTAAGTCTCTTGATGCCTTCCTCTCTCTCCCCCTTCTCCTTATCTTTTGGTGGTCGGAGATGAGCCGAGCATATATATATATATGACAATATCGCTCGCTGTCAAATGTGGGCTAAGTTGGAATGCAATTCTTCCCAAGATTTGTTCCACAAAATGCAGCAAATCATCCACAGAACATTGATTTGAACTAGCTGTCCAGTGCGAAACCATCTCATTGTTCGTAGTCAAAATAAGGCCTCTCCTGCTCACCAAAGTAGAGAGAGCTCGCCAAAGTACGTCAAAAAGGTTGGGGCCAGTGATTAAGTCCTCTGTCCAATCAAAAACTGGGTCGAACCAACCCATGCGAAGCCCTACATGTAAGAGCTTCTATGCTATATCGTCACTGATTTGTCAAATGGATTGCGTCTAAATTTGAATTAGTCCTATACCCAAAAAGTTCATGTTCTTTTTATTTTTAAATTATGGACCAATTTTTTTTAAAAGTTCATGTTCTAGCTCCTCTATATAAGTCATCAATGAGATAGATATTAAATTAAATAATTTGGTCTGTCCACCTAATTCGTTCGTAATTTTACTCTCTTATTCTCTGTTTAACTTAGTCATTAAAGAGTTTTCCCATCATGGTCCGAAATCTCGACATAATTTTTTCTTCTTGTAAGTTAGTTGGATCTTGTCACCAAACATTGCATCGGCGGAGTTCTTCGCACATCAAGAAACAATCAAGTTAATCTTCGGGATCTTTTTCAGATTTTTTCTTTTACTTTTACAAGTTTTAATTAATTATTAATCTTCATAACTTGACTATTTAGTATTGAGTTCAAGAAACTCAATTTTTTTTAAGGCATAGCCTTTTAGTCTTAAATAGTCAGTTTAAAAGGTAATTGCAAAAGTTACAAAAAGAACCCACTTTTGAGTTGAGTTAAATTTCTCACATGCAAAATCAAATTATGGACACAATAATTAATTATGAAAATTAGATAGATTAAAAAGGGAAGAAACCCTTTCTTTCATTCAAACCAAGACTTGAAGATATCTAGCCGGTCCGAACCCGCAAGGATGGTTGCATATCTACTTAGAGATCCGAGATAAAGAACTCGGAATTGATGATGGAGAGAAAGTCGAAGTTGCCTAATGTTGTAGATTTCAATGCCGACCATGATCCGACCAACATGAAGTCAAGCCCAAAAGGGGTTTTTAGAGTTGACCCTCTGACACTCAAGTTAAGACGTCGACTCGAGGAGACCAAAAGAAAATAGTATGTAATGGGGAGAGAGAGAGAGGAGCACATGTCAAACTAGGATCTAGAGCCTAGTCTTTTACTTAGGTGAAGAGTTACAAGTCAGATGTGATTTTATACCATGGCCGAACTGAAGGAGCCCTTCGGGTGTCGATCTCCCAATTAGGATTCCTAACTAGAGTCGTATTACGCTTCCTTGTTTGGATTCCCAACGTGGAAGAAGAGTTGTGGCAAACCTCAAAATCTGTTGCTGGATGAACTCAAACCATTCGCAGCTGATAAGAATCTTGGTTTGAGTTGGACTCTTCTTGGGCTGCTCATTTTTCTGTGCTGATGCCACCTAATGATCCGATGACGCCCAGCGGGCCTGGGCCGAGCTGGGCCGAGAATGCAAATGGGCTGCTGGATCTGGGCAGAATACCGAGACCCATCAATATGTGAGCTACCAAACTCATTTATAACTAATGCACCCTTATCCAAGATGCCAATCCAATTATCAAACAGGACCTCGAGGAAGCACACACAAAAATTCGTCAAGGAAAAGGAAAACTCAAGAAGAAATGTCGATCGCTACATAGATCGTCCAATTCTGCATCAGAATCTATCACCAAAGCACAAACAAGTCAAACATCTGACCTTCGTACATCATAGTGAGAAAGAAAGAGTAGAAGTCTGCACCAATTTTCAAATTCTGATGAGAAATTAATACTCTCCCCTATCAGGAAATAACTGCAGTGTTCCATCTCTCTGACTGTCCTTTTCAAGATGTTGCATGCCTAAACATAAGATTCTGTCGGAAAAAAAAGAACTGCACCCTGTCCAATGCATGCAACAGTTTTTGCTGATCTGCTTTTGGAAATGCCAAAACTTTAGCACTACTCCGTGAAATCAGATAGA
The DNA here is from genome assembly GCA_014218235.1 of Colocasia esculenta. Classification (NCBI taxonomy): domain Eukaryota; kingdom Viridiplantae; phylum Streptophyta; class Magnoliopsida; order Alismatales; family Araceae; genus Colocasia; species Colocasia esculenta. The sequence continues at coordinate 7,208,731 of CM024754.1, read as the reverse complement.
AGCTTGCTTGTAGTGGAATAGGAAGTGCCATCTGCTTTGCTACTGTGCATGGACACTGAGGAATCAGTCCATGGTGCATCCATCGATACACTATGCTTTTGACTGTCATGTGAGATGTTCTCGAAGGACTTGAACCGCAACTCCCCACTTCCTCGTTGGGTATGTTGCATAGATGGAACCTGAACAGGTGTTTGATGCTCAAGCATGCTCACCACAGCAGACATTGAAGGCCTAAGAGTGGGGGATGGGTTGGTGCAAACAAGTGCCAGGTTCAACATTTGCTGTGCTTCCTCCATTGAGTAGTTTGCACCAAGTCTAGGATCCACAAGTTCGAGAAGATTTCCCTGATCTTGTAGAACATAGGCCTGAGATTTTAAAGAAAGAAATGTGGTTATTACTAGGAGAACAAATGGCACTTGGAATTAAATTTTGTTATATTTATGTCAGGAAATTGAACATATATGAGCATTAGATGACATATGCTGCTAAACTAGACAAAGCAGACTTATCAAGCTCCACTAAATATTTGGGTTGTGTGGAATTAGAGTGTAGGGACAAGTCTTTGCATATAGATAGTTTTCACATGTTAATAACTTTTCTGGTGGTCCACTTTCTCATTTATTTGTCTATAGTGAAAACATGTGCAGTTTAAGAAACTAATTTCTAGAACTTATCGCATTCCTTCAATGCTTGGGATAAAATTCCAACGTTTTTCTACAGACAGAAAAATAAAATTAAATCACCATTTAGAGAATGTCAGAGAGAAGCAATGACAAAAATCGATCAAAACAGAAAACCATAACTATAAATATACAGTACAAACTTTTCCTCCAGAAAGAAAAACAAAATAAAGACCTGATCAGAAAACTCCACAAAAGGAAAGAACTTCGAAATTATTTTATAGCCATGCAAACAAAAACAAGCTTAATTGTATCTTTTTCCCCCTTTGATTAAAAACAGGCATGGAAAAATTTTTTTTCTTCAGTGATGTGGAATGTTCAATGTAGCACGGTGGTACTTGGGTCTATACAGAGTGTGAGAGATTTGGGTTCAAATCCCAGCACAAGCCCAACTCACGGTATCCCTTTTCCTAAGGCTAGAAAGCCCAGGCTCACATCTCTAAAGGTTTAAATGTGAACCACATAAGCCCCCGCAAGTATTGAACCTTCGTTCTTGATTAATCATCATTTTTATTTTCCTTGAATTTGTTCAGATGGTAAATAATGTACACTTCAACTACATGAAAGATTTGCATACCCGATCAAGAAGATAGAAAAGATCTTCCTTTGGCCGATAATTGGTGTTACTTTTTCCACTGACAATCTCCAATGTGACAACCCCAAAGCTGTAGACATCTGCTTTGTCTGTCAAGTAACCCCTCATTGCATACTCCGGAGCCATATACCCCCTGCAAAGTCAGCACGCATCAGCTTCAGAGAGAAGCAATAGCCAAATAGTGAAATAGTCGGAAAAAAAGAACTTGCCAAGCTTCCAGAGGGCTGAGAATCATCATTAAGAAAAGTAGAAAACTATATGGTACCTTCAGCTAGATAAAGAAACTTTTATGAGGAAATTAAAAGGAAATCATTCCAGTTACGGCATTTACTTACATGGTTCCAGCTATCCGGGTGCTGATATGAGTATTTTCTTCCTCATCAAGTTTCGCAAGACCAAAGTCTGATATCTTTGCGTTAAGATCCCTGTCAAGAAGAATGTTTGTTGCCTTGATGTCTCTGTGCACAATCTTCAGTATTGACTCTTCATGAAGGTAAGCTAATCCCCTCGCTATTCCTAGGCAAATCTTATGCCTTGTTTGCCAGTTCAGTGTCAATTTTGAGGATTCCGGACCTAAATACATGATTTTTACAATTGCTTTGCATCATGAGTAACTCCACCAGAACTAAGACAAATAGCAACATTACAGAAAGAACAAAATGTAAAAAAAAATAGTAACAGTAATAATTACCAAATAAAGCTCGGGCAAGGCTGTTGTTTTCCATGTATTCATAAATTAGGAGCAATTGATTGCCTTCAATACAACATCCAAAAAGCTTTACAAGATTAGGATGCTGCAGAGCTGATATCATGCCTATCTCATTCACAAATTCACGATTTCCTTGCTTTGACTTGGAAGAAAGTTGCTTCACAGCAATTGCAGAACCATCTGGAAGAACCCCCTGATTTTTGGCATGTGCAAATATGATTAGCATTCCTGTAACTGCAGCAAAGTTGAAGTTTGAAATGAAGGAAGAAACATTGACAATGCATGATTCACCATGTAAACTGGCCCAAATCCCCCTTCACCTATCTTGTTGGATGGGTCAAAGTTCTTCGTGGCAGCTTTAATTTGCTTTAGACTGAAATACCCTGTCTGCAGCTCTAGACCTCTGAGTTCTGATAAAAGTAAAACATAAGAAAGTTGGATCACGTTCAATCACTCTGATGAGACATGGATGTAAAGTATTCTCATATAAGAGGGTTGCTGACATGATTATCATATTAAAGCCTCATCAGATATTCTCAGTTCTATGTATCTAGGACACTTCGTTGTTCCAATCTTAAACAGATTGCCTGTAATTGGTATTCCCAAAATTTTATGGCCTTATTTCTTCCCAGTTTTATTGTGGCATCAATAGATTCCTACTCACATTTCTGTTACTGTTGTGGTTTAGTCCCATATTAGAAATCTGTGGGGGTTTCACATTTATATATGTAGAGGATTCCCTCAACTCAATACCCTAGGTTTTAGATTAGAGTTCGAGCCTTTAAGATGGTCTCAGAGTGGGTTTACCCATTGGATCTTCTCTCCATGTGTGGACACTTGTTCCTACCTATGTCGTGCCCAAAACCGGTTGGTTCAGCGCGAGGGCGGGAGGGTTGTGGTTTAGTCCCATATTAAAAATCCATGGGAGTTTCACCTTTATATATGTAGAGGATTCCCTCAACTCAATATCTAGGTTTTGGGTTAGAGTTCGCCTTTAATATGGTATCAGAGCTAAGTTTACCCATTGGATCTTCTCTCCATGTGTTGACACTTGTCCCTACCCAAGTTGCACCACAAACCGGTTGGTTCAGCATGAGGGGGGGTGCTGGGGTTTGGTTGCATATTGAAAATCTGTAGGAATTCCACCTCTATATATGCAGAGGATTCTCCTAACTCAATACCTAAGTTTTGGGTTAGAGTTCAGGCCTTAACAGTTACATTCCCTTACAAAGGACAGCCTTGCTCACATCTCTAGAAAGCTTCATAAGAACCGCCTCACTTTCTCATCACTCAAAGGGCAAAGCTAGTCAAGTGAAGACCATTTCGACATTTGTTCAACCAGGTGTGCTGAAAGATCACTGGTGCTACATTGGTCTTTGAACATGTAATTAAGGGTAAGCACTTTCCAAACACCTTGCTACTGAAGATGAACAAGTTGAAACTTACACAGAGCTCACAAGTCACAACAAATGGCTAATCATTAGGCATCAAAGATGATGAGAAATGTTTTCCATGACTACTTGTGTAGTTTTTATAGAAATTATGGAAATCAGTGGCTTTCAATATGATTTCTATATATTATTGAATAACATTCTAACTAACTAAAAACAGGAGCAAACTCTCTCTTTGTTTGGCAGGTACAAGTGTGAGTTAGGAAAACTCAGATCAGGAACTTCCCTTTCTTTTTTTCCTTTTTTCTTTTAAGTTCTACAAGTAAGATTCCAAAACATTATTATGCGGAACATCATTAAAATTGTTGAGAATATAAAGAAGAGTTCGTGGGTGATACACACATAGGTGATAGATACATACATATACAATATGTATATAATATTGATGTGTATGGTAAGTAGCAAAATTTGTTTTACAATGGTATGATCTATATCATCTTACCATTGTTTTCATTGTTTCTCCTTCTGAGGTAAAACCACAGAAATATCAAAATCAGAATTACCAACACACATGAAGCAACCACGATTCCGACTATGGCACCAATTGGGAGCTTATTCTCATCCAGCTCAGGTTCAAAATCTACATTGAAGAAAAATTAGAATAATCAAAGAAATGTTTAAGAGGTAATAAAGAGAAAGACGCTCCATACATACTTGGTGTTACTGAAATTGCAGATATAAGGGGCCCATAGAAACCTCTATCTGGGATGGCATTTGTCCCTTTGCCACCCCACTGGAAATGGATCTCCAAAGTGCTATGCTCTACAAAGGTGGTAAAAGTCTTGACAATTTCCTTATGTGTCCCATTAGCTGCTTGTGCAATGTTAAAGTCCTCCAGGACCTTTTTGCCCTTTAAATTGAAAATAATTCATTAAGTGGATCATGAAAAACATTAGTTAAATAAAGGCAAAGAAACAATTTGCAATCCAAAGAGGACCTCAGAGCAAGGAGAAATGCTTAAAACCAGGCCGACCAGATATTAAGGCCGAGCTAGATTGCTCAGGCGTGCGCCCCTCGCACGTGGGGCCCGCCGCCTGACCAATGGGAGGCATGTCCGAGCAATCCAGCAGTGCTTTTTTACCCGGTCGCGGGTAAAAAGCATTTCTCCAGAGCAATATCTTTCACAGCCAAGAGGAAAGATAACAACTGAGTTATGATATAGATCTAATTCTATACAATTGTTATTGAAATGAAAAGCAAGTCAGGATGAAAAGCATTAAATAGCCAAAACAATGAAACACAACCAAAAAGTTTTACTTGATAGTTGATATTCTTTTTCTTAGTGAAACAGAAATCTCATACATTCAGAATTCAACAAAAAATATCTCGAATGATAATCAGAAGAAGTAGACTGACATGAGCATCAAATACAGATGCAGACACAAGTACAAGAAAGTAATAATGCAGGTGAACAGAAATATGAATTTATCTTGAAGTAATAAATAATAATAGAAGCTTGGAAACCCATAGAAAAGTAACCAACCGAGGGTTGAAAGTACAAATGACCTGAATTGATACATCGAACACACGCCTTCCATTGCTGAGAAATGTCTGGTCGTCAGTGAAAATGATTTCCGCAAAGTGGAGTTTGACTGTATAATTCCCACGCTGCATGCACAGACCATAGTATTTGAGAGAGAGAGGATTTGAACGTGCTGATATGTACAATTCTTTATTGGGCATTGTCAATATTGATGTGTTCACTGCAATATATCCTTGCTCGTCCGCACCCACAAAGTCCCCTGTGCTGCTGTAAGCCCACTTTGTACTGGAAGAAAGGAAAAATGATGATCTGCCCTGAGGTGATGTGTCGTCTTCATACTCCTTATCATTAATGATGACTTTTTTTCCACCACAGTTTATGAAAATTTCATAGTCTGTAAAATCAAATTTTACACCTTGTCATACACCCAGAAAATTCAAGCTAGTCATTTACAGGTTAAAAGACATACTGCAGAGAAGATTATCCTCTTTTCTACTTTTCCAAAAGAGGAAAAGAAAAAGGGAAGAAAAGTACAACATTACAAAGTCTTTTCACCCACTTTTTGCTTTTTCTCTGCAAGGAAGATCTTTTGTTAAGCATGCATCTATCCTGCAAAGGCAGAACATAGTAAAAGTTCATATCCTTTATCCATGCATATTGACAGGAGATAACATATCTGAATGCGTATTCAAATTGATAGTGAAAGAAGGTTACAAGTTATTTTGTATAGATGAAAAGCTGGCGACAAAGTTCCTATAAATGAGATGAAAAGTGTTAAATTCACAGAAAAGAATTGAATACTACAAGCTGACCAAATAAAATTTTGTTCTTACAGGTTTCCTCTAAAGCAATCTGCTGGAGCAGATGCCATATCAGTAAATGTGTTGTAAGAAAGATCACTGAATATGGAAGTTCATGGCATCAGATGTTGATTTATAGCCAAAGAAAGTGTGACTCTTAACATAAGATATTGAAAACAGTGACAAGGGTCATTAATGAGCCAAACATACAAGTTCTTACGGCTTCTCTGTATCCAAGGAAATATTGACCCATTAAGTTTGTTGTTGGTAAGGTACCTGCTTACGGAAAATCAATATCAAATGCAAGGTGTTAATAAAAATCTGCCTACTGTTCGAAGAAATGGATCTTTGCACTACCAAAAGCTCTGGCACTGTGTATATGAGACCATCATTCACTTACATATTATCTAGTTTAAGTAGACCCTCAAAGCTTGGTATTTCGCCCGTTAAGTTATTAAAACTCAGATCTCTGCAACAAAATTATATCAACAAATGAAAAACATAGATGGGATAGGGAGGAAAAAAAACAAATCAAGCAAACCACATTTGTGTATGATGTGAGAAAATTGGCCTTGGAGAAAATAAAGGATGTAGGAACATGACATACTACAAGGAAACATGCTTGCTGGTGTCGCATCCAAAATCCATTCATTTTCTGATAATGGCTGCAATATGAGATGTCTTTTATATAACCCACATGTCTGAGCCAACCAGGCAACCACTCCAAGTTTTCACTCTTCAATTAATGTGTTGTTAGTAACTTAGGATAGTTGATTCTTCAAATAAGACATGAGTGGATTGATAAGGTGGCATATCATCTAGCAAACTATATATTATGATTATTTTCTTGAAGAAGCACTACTAAAGAAACAAATGTTGAGCTTTGAGACTATGGTGGCAGGATTGTGACTTAACTGATCTCAGAAGTAAATGGACGAAAAGGAATTGTGGTTAAGGTGGACAAAAGAAGAGAGCTTATGATATGGTAAATTGGAATCACTATTCATAGTTGTTGTAGTGCCAAGGGGTTCCAAGGCATTTTTGGGTCCATGGGCGCCTAAATGCTTAGGCACCCAAGGTGGTGCCCAATATACGGTATATTCCCCCATATAAAATTTATGTATCTATAGGTATATAATAAATCACAGTTCATGAAATACAATAAAAATGTTAATGTGACATTATAATTAAACTATAACATAATATTCATGATGAAATATATTAAAAGCATACAAAATATATGGTTCTTGAACAATTAGGATTTTGGGATGTAGACTCTTCATAGTCATTACATTAGATTGTGAATAACATAATAGTCATAGTCAATAGATTGTGAAAAATCATAATCTAATGATTGTGACATAGTTCACAGTCTAATGATTGTGGACAGTGTTAAACTGTGGAGCCTAAACTCTCCAATGCGTGGGTTCAAACATCCCCCAGAAAGGAAAATTTATATTTAATCCTACATGGGGGATTCAGGGATCGGAGAAACCATAGATGGGGGTAATGGAGCCAGACCGATGACTTTGGCAAACATCCAAACAGGGAGAAACGGAATCAGGACATGGGCTTAGGATAGGGAGCCTTTTTTACTTATTTTTTTTTAATAAAATTTTTGGATTTCTCAAGGTGCCCCAAGGTGCCTAGGTGCACACCTAGGCTGCCTTGGCGCTTGCCTACGCCTTTTTTGGTGCCCAAAAGGTAGGCCAACGCCCAGTCCTTGGCTGGGCACCTTTCCACCTCGGCACCTGCCTTGATAACTATGTGTTCATATTAATAGAGTGCAACATTATGGTTGGTGATATGAGGATAGGATAGGATAGATGGAGAACCTATGACAATGCAGTAAGTACCAAACATATGTACAAATATTACACCTGTGTGCTCCAAAAACATACATACGTGCAAAAAGCTCGTGTTGAGATTTTCTTCTTTTATTCTCATAGGTGATGTACAAAAATCGCAGCTGCTATGTTTATTCTACATATCTTGCAAAGACCTATTATAAATGCATCAACTGTGGAAATAAGGTATTGCAAAGAGCCATACAGGGTCTTTAGCTTCTCCATCATTTGAATATATTCAGGGATTTGACCAGATAATGAGCAATTTCGGAGAACCCTGAAACAAATTTCCCAGAATTGCACATGTCAGCAATAGTTAAGGAAAATATGTATGCTTTCTCGTAAAGTATATCATTCATAAACTTACAGATATTTCATCTTTAGCATCCTCTCCATGGAAGGGAAGTTACCATCTGACTTTTTCAAGTCAGTAATTCTCCTACAGGTGAGAATAGAAAAGAGAAGTTGCGCCAAGTCAAATTTACTCAGAAAGTATTTCATAATGTTGAAAATAGACCAAAGCCACACTTACAAATCAGTCAAGTCCTGCAAGAGAGAGAAGTTGGACGGGAAGGGACCCTCTAAAGATGTGCCTTGCATGTCTCTATGGCATTTAAAAATATATATATACACCCCACATTAAACAACTACAGGAATCTAATTTCTGCAGAAAAAGAAACAGGATGGAAAAAGCATGCAAATGGAGCCAATCGATTATGTACTAACAGCCTTTTTAGTTTTTGCCAATTGCCTATAAAGCTGGGTATCTTCCCAGATATGTCACTCCCATCAATCCTACTGAAGAAACAACATCAACCATCCATTAGTAACTAAGAAAGCCATTAGAAAAATGTTCAATCCCACAAAAGATGCAACAAGTGGAAGAGTTTGGTGCACACAAATCAGTCAAGTTCTTCAGATTGCCCAGTGTCTTGGGAAGCTGACCTGTGAAGTTATTGCCAGAAAGAAAGCTGCAATATCACGAAGCTTCAATCATTAACTTCCTTTCTTTCTCAAACAGGTTATACTTATCCAACTTACAGAAAATTTCCTACTCTCTGGTATGGCATGTTCACATAATTTCGATGATTGCAGGTGAAGAACAAGCAGAAGGCAGAAGTAGAAACAAGAGAACGGCTTACAGTCTAGATAAGCGGGTTAAGTTACCAAGACTCTCAGGAAGACGACCTTGCATCATGTTGTTCTCAATGACCCTTGAAAGACAAGTTTTTGCAAAGAGTTTGAGCTCGATTCTCATCATTAAACAATAACATATTCGAGTGTGTAACCAACGTGTTAATAAGAACATGTAGCGACATACAGAGATTGCAGAGTGGTAATTTTCCCTATCCCCTCAGGAATTGGGCCTGAGAGCCTGTTCGCAGAAAGGGATCTGTCAGAACAAAGTAATCAACATTAGTGAGCGCAGATTTTTTTTGGGGGGTGGGGGGGTGCAAAAAAAAATGAAAGAAGAAAAAATTACATGTTGATGAGAGGGAGAGAAGCCCAAGCAGCGGCAGGGATGGAGCCATTGATGTAGTTACGAGTGAGATCGCTGTTTGGTTCCACATGCCAACCAACAAGAAAAAAGAGGAGTGAGAGATCACACAGAGGCACAGCGGGCCTGGTCAGCTTCGGCGCAGTAGAAAAGGTGAACCAAGAAATGAACACGAGAAACTTAAAAATGGAGCACCTACATTTGGACCAGGGAAGTGAGGCTGCCGAACTCCTCCGGCAGCATCCCTGTCAGGTCATGCCCCATGAGCTGGCTGCAGACGCCGGTTTGGCCGAACAAAGCAGACGCGGAAGAGGTGAGAGGGGGGCAACAACGCCACGACAGTTCGGGAAGGTAAGGGTGAAGATGCATGGCAGAGCTCAGCTCTCTTACATGTTGACGACATGGCAGACGTTGGTGGTGGCGTTGCAGTCGTCGCAGGTGAGGTTGCGGGTAACGAGCTTTGTCCGGTTCCACGGCTCCCAGCTGCAAGGTTCCAGATCGAAGTTCCACACCGTCGTGTTGATCTTGAGCTTCGCGGCTATCTGCTTCAACGCAGCGACTGCGCTTGCGCCCCGCCATGGAAAAGATCAGATTTTTGAAGCACCAACAAAAGGGCAGGGTTTCTGGGTTGGGGAGGGGGATGGAGAGGGCGGAGCAAGAGCAGGCGGGACGAACGGGAGCGAGGAAATAAATATGTATAATAAATCAATTTTATATTGTATTTAAAAATAAAATAAAATATATGTACAATAATTAAATTGATTGAAAGTTAATGAAGTAATATTATACATTTTAGTTAAAATACTATGAGAAACATTTAGTAAAAATTTCTCGCCTTACAGACATCCCACCAACTTTCTCTTATTTTTACAGCGTAAAATATATTTATCATAAGTATAATTGACAGTTATAAAAATCAATTAAAAGTGATAAATTTTATTTTCATCTTTAAATTACTATATGTCACTTAGTATTTTTTTATTGGGAAAAGGTCTTGTAAGAAGTGAAATCAGTACTAATCACTTCCTAACACATGTAGGAAAATTACCTCCTCAAAACGACTAATTACTAACATTTTTGAAATATTAATGAACTGAATTGGAAGCATATACCCCTTCCTTTGATTTTAGGTCTTTTTGGACGGCGCGGTTCGAACATAACGTATCATATTTTAGAAAATTTCGATATGTAACACAGCTCGATATATTAATTATTTTTTAAAATAAATTTTTATTATTATATTTTAAATTTTATTTGTGCAGAACCAAATTGGACCGATGTAATACGCTAAGATTTTATGTGTTTTCCTACAGCACCATTTTGAATGCGTTACTACATTAGTTATGACTATATTACAACTTGCGTAAATTACTGTTTTACGTATATCCGGCACATTAATTTCTATATATTTTGTCATATTATCATGTTATTACATCAATATTTTTCTTATACATCTTAGCATGCATATATGCTACCAAGTTGTCAGGGACGATCATAGGAAGGAAATATAAGATAAATTCACCAATAAAATTAACAGAAGGTTTTGTTACATAGAACTACTGTCACTGAGTTAGGCATGCAACTAAGTTACTCAAAAATATATAGCTTATACCGTTCCATCTGAAATATGTTAGGACATGATATATATGTTGAGTGGAGTTAGAGATCTTTTGCTCTATATTGTGGACATCGTCTCCACCACAAATAATAATAATAAATAATGACACCCCTCAATCATTGCCCAATCATTGACGGCACTTACTGATCAAAACTAGTACTAGCTAGGGCTAAATCATGCATGGTAATCTACATATCCATAGTGGCTAGACAAAGATCAAACCGGAACATGACTGAAGACCAATTAAGATCAAGCTTACTGCAAGTATTGCAAGTGTAATAATTTTTATAAGTCACATGACAGTTCACGATGGCTTTATATTGGACACAATGTGGATTGACATATAGGGATAATAGTACTAGAGGGCTATGATTGGCTACCAATAATTGATGGCGGTAATTGACGATGAAATTTAAAATCACCATTTTTAAAATTAAAATCATTATTTTAAAATCTAAAATTTTATTTTGAAGTCCAAATTGTATTTTATAATCTAAAATTTATAATTTTGAAATCTAAATTACTACTAAAATGCACTTAATATTTTTAAATTATAAAGATAATATTTATGAAGCTAACATTTATATTTTAAAATTTAAAATTTATATTTTGAAGTCTAAAATTTACATTTGGAGTCCAATTGTTGAGGCCACCGTCACCCGCGGCCAATTACTCACTACTCCTATTGTCAACTCACATGACGCTCAATTTGATGAACTTGTCTCCCAAGATCAATTATTTAACTTCATATTTTTATGAGCGCCTTACACATATGTGGGTGTTTATAAGTTTAACTAAGATCAAATCAGGACTCCCCTCCATATGAGAGAGATGGTCAAGTACCTTTTATTGAATTAATGTCTTATTTCATAAAGGTTTATATATAGGATAATGAGTTCCAAGTACTCTTTTATTATGGCTTTATTTGTTTTGAGATATATATTTTCAAATTAAATTTCGTCGTGAGCTAGCTGTTGCCTGTTGGTTATACAATCTGGGACCGTGAGCACTGAAAAAGGTTCTACACACCTCTATCACTTTAAGTAGATAAAAATTTAAAATCTACATATTATCTTTTACTACTACGTTAATGACGGATGGGTTGAGCACATGCATCTATTGAATGTGACCTGATGTGAAAGAAATATATTAAAAAAAAAAAGAGTGACATAGCTTTCAAGTCTTCAATAATTGCGGCAGGCGTGTTCCTAATTCTTATCACAGCACTTGCTTTTCTTTCTTGTTCGTCTTGGTTTGCCGACGAATCCTAGCCTGTGTGTACTCCTTGCAACTACAGTTTCATGGAGACATAACAAAACAGTGGAAACCCCCATGCATCAGGGGTTGGTCTAGCGAGCCCCTGATGTAAGTTTTGAGACATCTCATGATCCTCTCATCACAAAGGAAAGAAGACGAAAAGTACTGCGCGCGTGCTACAGAAAGGGGGGGGGGGAATAAGGTATGCCGGAAGAGTACGTTAATGGTGCCAGCCAGAGATGGGAAGAACAGCTGATAAAGGACCCAACTTTAGAGAGAGAGTCTTGCTTGCTGTACGTTGTCCTAGGTTCAAACCGATTCAGAAATCAAACGTGCTGAGAAGATATATAGTTGGATCTCTGATGCTGCAGGCTGGGGGGGGGGGGGGGGGGGGGTCGTAGATCGGAGGATTACCTTCTCGCCGGTCAAGGGTCTTCTGAGCATCTGATCGGAAGTCCTGGAGACAGCAGAAGAGCAGGAGAAGCAGCAGGGCGAACAGCGCAGGGGGAACCCTCGGCGGCCGGAACAGTACTGCCGGTGCTGCTGTCCTCCTCCTCATCTCGCTTCCCACCGCCGCCGCCTCCTCCTCCTCCTCTTCCCTTCACTTTTTCTTCGCTTCTCCTGACGAAGTTACACAAGAGAGAGAGAGAGAGAGAGAGAGAGAGAGAGATGGAGAAGCTTACTAATGCTGGAAGCTGGAACTCTATCATCTCGTCGTCGTCAACAGTAGTAGTAGGTGGGCGCTGGCGGCGGCGTCCGGCCCAGCAATGGTGATGTCAGTATTACGGCCGTCATCTACGTGTTCCGACCTGATTGGGCTTCTTTACCTCTTCCATGTACGTAGTTAACTGAATGCGGGGTGGGAAGATGTTTGTTCTGGGTGGTCAGAGAAGACGACGGGCAAGTGGCAAGTCCACCCTTGTTAAATGTGTCCATCTCAATTTTTTCAATTCTAAGAGGCTGAGATGATACACTCTCATTAAATGAGTTCACTTAATACATATTAAAAAATAAATATTAAATATTTTTCATATTGTAAAATATAGTGATAGGCTCATGGGTCGAGCCCACTTTCTCAAATAAGTGCCCAAGCCTAGCTAGTCCTCTTTAGAAAGAACAAAATGAGAAAAAAGACAAGGTTCAAAAAGTTGGATATTTATTCCATATCAAATTCCACATTCACCTTAGCCTTTTAACTGCCTCCAAACTTAAGAAGACCAAGAATTGTAGTTAAGAACAAATGAGACACATGTCAACCAAACATAATCTAACTTATCACTCCTCTTTTTACATTGAAAACTTTTATCTCTATTCTCTTACTCTATTAATCGAGATCAACTATTTTATAAGTAAGAGAAAAAAAAATAGTTGACAAGTGCCTTTGTTCTCTCTTCAGTACCTCCATAGCTCGAGAGCTATGGTTAAAGCCTATACGTATGTCGGCTACAGCTTATAGTATTTTCTAATCAAATCGATTGCATAATATGTATATATAGATAAAGTTTTATTTTGAGATGTGTATAAAAGATTTGATTTCCCACACCAGCCGGGGGACCCCAAATTAAGGAACCACATGTTCCCCATCTTTTGACTTGGTCACGCCCTCGCCCTGGCCCGGGGGTGTTCAGACCAAAGAGTATCTATCACCAAAAAGAAAAGACAAAAAATAGTTAATTGAGATTGTCTTGAAGTTTCATGTGTCCTGGTAGCATTTTTTTTTTAAAAAATAATGCATCTAAAAGGTTGTCCAACAACGAGGATAGTAATTTATCGCACGTATTTGTTTTTAAAACGTGAAGTCCATACTAATCCTATCCTTCTTGATCCATTTATTCTTTAAAAAAATATATTAAGATTGATGCACAATAAAGTATCAGACAAATGATGAATTAAAACTTTTAAGTATAATATATAAATAGTAATTTGTCCTAAACACGCATTGCTATCTTGTCATATTATTTGTCCTAAACAAGGATATCAATTTCTTATCATTCTATTTGTTTTTAACTTATATCCTCATTTGTCCTATGACAAATTGGACAAGCACGACCAAGGACTGAGATCTCATATTATTCATTTAGTTATTTCCCCACTTGCAATATCTACCAACACGCAACCTATAGATCTCGGATTTAATTTGTTCAAGTCAAAAGAGAGTGAGGTAAGTACAAGAAGGTGCATAACTAGTTAGTAAGAATAAATTAAGATAAATTAATTAAAAATCTCTATTAAATATTTGAGTACTTATTTTCTAATTTTTAATAGAATTATAATTTATTACATTAATATTATTATTTATTACAATATATGTTAAGTTCTGTTATAATAAGAATCTCCTCATGTTATACGATTAGAGACTATTAATTAATTATGTAATAAATTATATTGTTGAATCCAATACCTACCTTGTTTTGTAGTAGCCAACATGAGAAAAAGAAGGCAGCAGTACTATTGGTTGCAGGACCCAATCAATCAGCTGCGTGCCTCCAAAATCTAAAGTCTTGCCTAATTATAAGGTGGAATTTCCAAAGTGTCACCCTCAGTGTTAGGTTCATATTTGTTTCATGGACATACAAAAACCAATATTAATCATGGGCCCATATGTGGCTAGATACTAATGTAAAGCTAGATGGCGTATATGTGGCTTCTTAGGTGTCAACCATATTATATCCTTGGTCTCTATCCTATGTTATCCATCATAATCTTAGTCTGATAGCATATACTAAACCCATCCTACTAAAGCAATATGAAATGGCTCACTTGTGGGTAGTTCTTTTTGCTCACTGACACCAACGCGAGTCGTTCTTTTCCCTTTGATTCACACCACCTATCTGAACTTTCCAAATGTCTATTTTTCCTGTCGCCGTGTGGATAGAGCCGTCGCCGACATGCAGACGTTTCCTAAGCATAGCTATATAATGGCATAAGCTATATACATCATGATAGGTTCCTGTTTACTTGATGAGGAAGGGTTACAACGTATTATTCTCTGATGAACAATATGTTTTTTTTTGGTAGGTAATGTTATTATGAACTATACGCTTTGTCTAAAGAAAACTTAACGAGTCCTTAATTTCATATAGATATATCCAATGTATTATGCCGTCGACACTTAGATCTCATAATTAGTGGTTAACTTAAATATTTTCTTTCATATTTTTATATATGAGTTTGGATTCTGATCAGTATATGGAAGGACCGAACTCTATTAGTATTGGGGAGATTTTACATGTGGGATCTACTGTATTTTGTGAAAAAATATGAAATTTATATTAAAAAGAGTTTTTTTGAAAAATTCTTTCTCATATTGATGAAGTTTAATCTTCTTAGTACTGAGAGAATCCAAATTCTTTATACATCGAGTGAGAGGTACACGTTGAGATATTTACTTATTTTTTCAAGAGGTTAATATATACTAGTATTATTTGTTTTACCGGGAAGTATCTTTACTGATCTATCACAAGACTTGTTGGGACATTAAACGAAATAGACCGAGAAAAAAATTCCTAGAATAAGATAAGGTACGATAGTGTGTACCTTATCTTATATATATATATAGATTGGGTCAATCCGTTAGAACTCTTGTTTAAAAGTAGAAGGTCTCAAATTTGATTTTTTGGGAGACTTATCTGATCTACATACAATTCTTGAGGTGTGTAAGTTCGAAATTTTTTCGATTAAGTGGGGTAAGGGTAATACGGATACACGAAAAGTAGAGACTGATAAATTCTGATCTTAAAATCCACGAACATCAATTCTTAAATCCACAAAATCACACAGAATCTCGTTATCAATATAGCCATAATAATTAGAGTCATTCTAACACACACAAACCAAGGAGTACAACTGCCTTTCTTTTCACATAGTAAGAAAAGAGGAAAAGCTAGCTAGCTAGAAATTTACCAACGACTCTTCACACACCCCAACTCTCAAATAGGAATTGTGTTATGCCATGATTGTCATCTAACTAGATGCCTGAAGAGACATGATTTAAGTGTGCCTCTCAAGAGGTATTGTCCCCATGTTTGAGATTTTATCTTTTAAAAGGGCCCTCTTGGGAGAAGAAGTGAAACTCTTGCTGATAAGCACATATTTGTTCTCACTATCTTTCAATGTGGGACTAAAGAATACCTCTACACTGCCCATCTCTATTCGAGGTTTACGTACGTGTTCGATCATACAACTTAACTGTAAGCTATTTTCTTACTTGGCACACAATTAGAGATGCGTTGATCTGCTTCTTACATATAAATGCCAGAATCCTTGATGATGATGCTACTCGTAATCAGAGAGAAGCTGACTTGCTGAGGAATAGAAAATGGCATCTGCTTTGCTGCTGGGCATGGACGCCGAGGAACCAGTCCATGGCGCATCTGTTGATATGCTCTTCTTCTCACTGTCATCAGAGAGCTTTTCCTGCAGGGACTTGACCCTGCTGAACTGTGCACTGCCTTGCCGGCCATGTTCTTCTTCCAGTACAGATGACACTTCGACAGGCGTGTGGCCTTCAAGCATACTCACCACGGTAGACATTGCAGGCCTGAGTGTGGGGGTTGGCTTGGTGCACACAAGTGCCAAGTTCAACATCTGCAGCGCCTCTTCCACGGGGTAGTTTGTTCCAAGCTCGGGGTCTGCGAGTTCAAGGAGACTGCCTTGCTCTTGCAGCTCGTAGGCCTGAGATTTCACAAAGGAAAGGAATCACTGTGCCATATTAATGGGAATAAGGCACGGTATTTAAATCTAACTTTATCATCACATAAATGTCATAAAATCGACACAGATAGAGAGATTATTGTGAAGATAAGAGGAGATTGCCGGGTCTGAACGGTCAAGCAGCACTATTGATCGGGTGGCATGGTGTAATAGGTTAAGTCCAACTCTGATACCATGTTAAAGATCTGAACTCTTTCTATAAATAATGAGTAAGAAGGTGGCCAACATATTATTTGACGAGGGATTAAACCTCAACATACAACAACTAGCTGGGTTGTGGATAAGCAGAGAGTATGTAGACAAACTTTTTTAATTACGTTGGCTGTTGCAACTATGCAGAGTACATAAGATGCTCAGATTTTACTACTTTCTGAAAGCTAGCTGCATTCTGGTTTATTGTTTGCGCATGATGAAAACCTGCAGGTTGACATAAGAACTTACTAGGAATCATCTTACGTCTTTTAATGCATCCAATATGACTCAATCTCCTTCTCAGCTTGAAGATGCCCAACATAGACATGGAATTGTGATCAGAAAAACCAAGCGAGAAAGGTCCAAGAAAAGAGTGAATATTGGGATTATACTACGGACAGAAACAACATAAATAATAGAAGCATAAATATACCTTCTCTTCTTCTTACATGCTAGATTTGTACACTGATGCTTGTTTCAAAATTAGTCAGCATTACTATATATTTTACTTCAATTTTTTTCAGATGGTTAACTGTGCAGGTTTAATTTCAAAGGAAGGTTGCGTACCCAATCAAGAAGGTAGATAAGTTCTTCCTTAGGCCGATATTTGGTGTTACATCTTCCACTGACGGTCTCCAATATGACCACGCCGAAGCTGTAAACGTCTGCTTTGTCTGTCAAGTAGCCCCTTGTTGCATACTCAGGTGCCATGTATCCCCTGGAGAAGTGCTACTAATCAGCTTATGAAAGATAACAAGCAATCGCCAAATGCCCAAAAGTTGTCTTAGAAGTTATTGGGCATTTCAGAGGCTGCCACAGGAATCGAAAATTTTGTATTCCTTAATGTAGGAAGTTAATATCTAATCATTCTTAGCTCAGAACTTTAATTTGTCAAAACTAGAGAACAACTTTGTTCGATTAGATAAACTTGTTTGCAGAAGCTCAAATTCCAGCCACAGAGATTGCTTACATTGTTCCTGCTATTCGGGTGCTGATATGAGTATTATCCTCTTCATCAAGTTTGGCCAAACCAAAGTCTGATATCTTTGCATTCAGATCCTTATCAAGAAGTATATTGGTTGCCTTGATATCTCTGTGGACAATCTTCAGTGTCGACTCTTCATGAAGGTAGGCTAATCCCCTTGCTACATCTAGACAAATCTTACGCCTTGTTTGCCAGTCCAATTTTAACTTCACATCTTCTGGACCTACATGAAGCCATATAGTTCTTACAAACTTTAGACTTGCTTTGCACCATGAGAAACATTATAGCTCAAAATTTAGCAGAAGTAATACCATCATGAAATTTTAAAAGAAGCCTAGTTATAGTGGACAAAGGAGAGTAGCTGTAACAACATTTACCAAATAGAGCTCGGGCAAGGCTGTTCTTCTCCATGTACTCATAAACTAGGAGTAACTGTTTCCCTTCGATACAGCATCCTAAAAGCCTCACGAGATTTGGGTGCTGCAAAGCTGAGATCATGCCTATCTCATTCACGAATTCACGATTTCCTTGCTTTGATTTGGAAGAAAGTTGCTTCACAGCAATCTGAGAACCATCTGGAAGAGCCCCCTGATTTTTGCAATAAGCAGATATCATTGAGACTCCTATGATTAGAAGAAGTATGAGTTCAAAATAAAGGGTAGACCATACAATAATGTTGATTCACCTTGTAAACTGGCCCAAATCCACCTTCACCTATCTTGTTCGAGGGGTCAAAATTCCTTGTGCGGCTTTATTTGCTTGTAGCTGAAACAACTTGTATGCATCTCTAGACCTCTGAGTCCGATGAAAGTGGTGAACCATTCATTAAGTATCACGAGACATGAACGTTGTCGAGAGCTCCTGAGTATAATTGTTTAATTGTCATAATGAGGCATCATCAGCTATGTTCAGTTCTAGAGGGACACATCCATGCTTCCCATGATTTGATTCCCATAATAAGGCATCATCAGCTATGTTCAGTGCTGAAGGGTCACATCCATGATTCCTATTTGAAAAGGATAGCTCCATGTTGGAACCCCTTGTCTTTTGATGATCAAAAACACTTGTTATATTTGCTAACAAGTTTGCAAGTTGTATGCAGAAAACAGGACATTTCATAAGGGTAAAAAGGCCTTAGAAGAAGCTCATTTGTGTCAAGCTACTTAAGGAGTCGACCCCGGATATGCAGGAGTCGACCCCAGAAAAACTCAGTTTTTCTGGGTCGACCCCGGCTCTTCAAAGGAGTCGACCCCAGTTGGAAACCCAGCATGCAGTCCTTAAGGAGTCGACCCCGGAAATGCAGGAGTCGACCCCAGAAAAACTCAGTTTTTCTGGGTCGACCCCACCCTCCAAGGAGTCGACCCCAGTTCATTTTGTGCAGTTCTGGGCAACTGGAGTCGACCCCCAGTTTGTATTGGAGTCGACCTGACTCTTCTGGAGTCGACCCCAGCTAAAGTGGGAGTCGACCCCGGGTTGCAGAAGTTTCTGAAAAGTGCTTTTTGAGCACCTTTTTGACCAAGACCTCTTCTTGTCTTCTCTCAAACGGCTATCTTTGAAAAGGGTATATAAAGGACACCTGGGGGAAACCCTAGAAAGGATTTTCGTGGAGAAGTGTGCCCCCTTCCAGAGTTTCATCCAAAGCTTCTTCTCCAAGGATTTTCTGCCTTCCAAAGCTTCCATCTGCTACATCCCTGCTGAAGGCATCTTTTTGGGAGATCTTCTCATCATCAAGGCTTCATCAACATCTGAAGATCATCCCAGAGCTTGGCATTGAGTTTGCTTGTTTATTATCATCTCTTTCTATTGTTTATTGTTGGGTGAGCTAGGCACCGCATCAACTAGCTGTGCTTTGGTGAGCTAGACACCGGGTTAACTAGCGGTTTGTTGGTGAGCTGGGCACCGTTTCAACCAGCGGTTGTGTTCATCTCTTAGTGAGGGAAATCTCACCGTGTTGGTGAGGACTGGATGTAGGTAGACCAACGGGGGTCTTACCGAACCAGGATAAATCAGCGTGTCCTTGTGTGATTGCTTCCTTCTTCCCTCTCAGCTCTCCTTGTTTTTTGCATTCGTTATCATTTCTGCATTAGTTTCCGTTGTTCATTCAAGACAAGTTTTAAAGCCCTATTCACCCCCCTCTAGGGCTAGTCATAGTCTAGATCCTTTCATTTGGTATCAGAGCAAGGTCTCTAGTTTAAAGGGTTTCACAACCTCTAGTGTGGATTGACTATGGCTGGATTTGGAGAGCAGAGTGCTTTCACTGAAGGCAACTCTACGAATAGGCCCCTATGTTCAATGGCAATAACTATAGTTATTGGAAAGCTAGGATGACTATCTTTCTGAAAGCTATGGATTATGAGCTATGGAATATTGTGGAAAAGGTCCTTATGTTCCCAAGGAACCTGAAAAAGATTGGACTCCTGAAATCTTTAAAAAGTTGTCTATGAATGCTAAGGCAATTAATGCTCTATTTTGTGCTTTAGATGCTAATGAATTCAATCGTGTTTCTATGTGCAGCAGTGCAAAAGAGATTTGGAAAAGCTTCAAGTGACATATGAAGGAACTTCTCAAGTCAAAGAAACGAAGATAAATCTTCTTGTTCACAAGTATGAGTTGTTCAGGATGGAAGAGAAAGAGACCATAACAGAGATGTTCAAGCGGTTCACGGACATCACGAATGGGCTCAAAGCCCTTGGTAAAGAATACTCTATCCCTGAACTCAATAGGAAAATTTTAAGATCTTTGCCTATGTCTTGGAATCCCAAGGTAACGCAATTGAAGAGGCAAAAGACCTCTCACAAATTTCTTTGGATGCTCTCATAGGATCCTTAATGACCTATGAGATCAATATATCGAGGGACATAGATGACTCTAAGAAGAAAAAGAGTCTTGCCCTCAAAGCTACTAACGTGTTAAATGAGTGTGTCAGTGAGGATAGCAATGAAGAGATCGATGATGAAGAGATTGCCTTAATGACGAGGCAATTCAAGAAGTTTCTGAACAAACGTCGATCCAACTTCCAACCAAGAAACAGAAGATTTCAAAAGAGGAACCAAGCAAAAGGGGAAACTTCCAAGAGCGAGGAAGTCACTTGCTTTGAGTGCAGAAAGCCGGGACATATCCGCCTGAATGTCCCGAACTCAAGAAGAAGAAGGCATACACCAAGGGACGGCAAGACATCAAAAAAGAAGGCTCTTGCTGCTTGGGTGATGAAGACACCTCCACGGGAGAAGAAAGTGAAGAGGAAATCGCCAACCTTTGTCTCATGGCCAGATCCGACCATGAGGAGGTAAATTCTGAAACTTTTACATTAGAAGAACTTCATGAAGCGTTTAATGAGTTATATGAAAAATTTATTGAATGCAAACTTGAGAATAGATGCTTAAAGAAAAGTATTGATTTAATGACTCATGAATTAAGTGCATCTCGTTCACATGAATGTGAAAATGTTGATATAGTAAATGAGAATACATTGCTTA
Organism: Colocasia esculenta; assembly: GCA_014218235.1. Lineage (NCBI taxonomy): Eukaryota > Viridiplantae > Streptophyta > Magnoliopsida > Alismatales > Araceae > Colocasia > Colocasia esculenta. The sequence continues at coordinate 7,187,427 of CM024754.1, read as the reverse complement.
AGAAAAAGGTTGAAACATTAGAAGAACAAATGCCTAGCCTAAAAGATAATTGTTCTAACCTTCAAAAAGAAGTAGATAGATTAAAGAATGCCTTGTCTACTTTGTGCGTGGTCGTGATAACTTAGATGCGATTCTTGGTAGCGCAAAGGGGTGTTTAGAAAAGAAGGAATTGGTTTTATCCCTCAAAAATCAAAGCATAAGACTACAACTTCTTTTGTTGGGGCTAAGTTATCTAGTACTCCATTTGCTACATGCAACTATTGTGGTAAGAAGGGGCATAAAATTCAGAGTTGTGGTTCCGAAAGACATCCACAAGATCAAAACAATGTGGGTGCCAAAGGAAACAACCAAAAGTTGGACTAACTTGGATGGACCCAAGCAAGTTTGGGTACAAAAATCAAGTGTAAATCTCTTTGTTTTTGCAGGGCCACAGTGGTTCGATGAATAAAGAGTGGTACTTGGATAGTGGTTGCTCTCGGCACATGACGGGAGATAAATCTCAATTTTCCAGTCTTGAAAAGAAAAGCGGTGGAAATGTGACGTTTGAGATAATAGCAAAGGAAAGGTAATAGTATTGGTAACATTGGTAAAACTCCCTCTACTAGCATTGAGCATGTGTTATTTGTAGATGGATTAAAACATAACTTGCTTAGTATTAGTCAATTGTGTGATAAAGGTTATAAAGTAATCTTTGATGCATCTCATTGCATGTTAACCGATAATGTTTCAAATGAAATCAAGTTTGTCGGTAATCGAAATGGAAATGTTTATACCGTTAATTTGGATGATTTGAATGAGAAGGAGATTTGCTTTGTAGCAAATAACTCCAACCCATGGATGTGGCACCGAAGATTGGGCCATGCTAGCTTTGGAATCATTTCCAAATTATCTAGACGTGAGCTTGTGGTTGGTTGCCTAAAATGAATTTTGATTCAAATGGAGTTTGTGATGCTTGTGCAAGGGTAAGCAAACTAGAACTTCATTTAAACCCAAGAACATAGTTTCTACCTCTCGGCCTTTGCAACTATTGCATTTGGATTTGTTTGGCCCGACAAGAACTGCTAGTTTAGGAGGTAAGCGCTATGGTTTTGTAATAGTCGATGATTTCTCTCGGTTTACATGGGTTTTGTACTTAGCTCATAAAAGTGATGCATTATCTGAATTCATAAAGTTCTGTAAAAAGGTTCAAAATGATAAGGGTTATGTGATTAATGCTATCCGTAGTGATCATGGTAAGGAATTTGAAAATCTGCTATTCAATTCTTTTGTGATGATAATGGGTTCAGTCATAACTTTTCTGCTCCGAGAACTCCTCAGCAAAATGGTGTGGCTGAAAGGAAGAATCGGACTTTAATTGATATGGCCCGAACTATGCTTTGTGAATCTGTTTTACCTAGATACTTTTGGGCTGAAGCTATTAATACTTCATGCTATATCACTAACCGTTGTTTGATTAGACCTTTGTTGCATAAGACTCCATATGAACTCTACAAAGGCAGAAAACCGAATATCTCTTATTTCAAGCCATTTGGTGCAAGTGCTTCATCTTGGTAAATGGCAAGGAGGATATAGGTAAGTTTGATCCCCGAAGCGATGAAGGTATATTTGTTGGATACTCATCTCACTCTAAAGCTTTTCGTGTTTTTAATAAGAAAACATTGGTTGTTGAAGAATCTATTCATGTAATCTTTGATGAGACTAACCAAAGTGCTAGAAAAAGAGATGATGGAATGATGATGCAGAAATCATGAAGGATCAAGATTTAATCATTCATGACTTAGATATCACGGAGCCTAGTGAAGAAGCAATGGATGATCCTACCCAACTTGTTGGTGACGAAAACGAAAAGGAAGATCCTCCACTTGAAGATCTGCGAGTGTCCTCACCAAGTGATGAACTACCTCGAGCGTGGAAAATCATGTCAAGTCATCCAATCGGTAATGTGATAGGTGATCCGTCATCCGTATGCGAACTCGTAAAACTCAATATCAATGTGATTATATTGCTTTCATTTCTCAATTTGAACCAAAGAATGTTGATGAAGCCCTTCTTGATGAACATTGGTCTATTGCTATGCTTGAGGAACTAAACCAGTTTGAGAGGAACAAAGTGTGGACTTTGTCTCCTCGTCCGAATGACCATCCCGTGATCGGAACCAAGTGGGTTTTTCGAAACAAACTTGATGAATCCGGTGTGGTAACTCGGAACAAAGCACGTTTAGTTGCCCAAGGATATTCTCAAGAAGGGATAGATTATGATGAGACCTTTGCACCGGTTGCTAGACTTGAAGCCATTAGGATTCTATTAGCATTCGCTTGTTCCAGAAATTTTAAATTATTTCAAATGGATGTTAAAAGTGCGTTTCTTAATGGTTTCATTAAAGAGAAAGTCTATGTAGAGCAACCTCCCGGGTTTGAGGATCCAAATTCCCAAACCATGTTTTTTGTCTTCATAAAGCTCTATATGGTCTTAAGCAAGCACCGCGTGCATGGTATGAGAGATTGAGTCAATTTCTTGTTCAACATGATTTTAAGCATGGTTTTGTTGACTCAACTCTATTTATAAAGTGTGTGGGTTCAGATATTTTGCTTGTTCAGATTTATGTGGATGATTGTGTTCGGTTCCACTAAAGAAAAGTTGTGCAAAGATTTTTCTGAGTTGATGCAGGGGGAGTTCGAGATGAGCATGATGGGTGAGCTCAACTTCTTTCTCGGACTTCAGATCAACAAGTCATGATGGGATCTTTGTAAGTCAATCAAAGTACACGAAGGAATTGCTAAAGAAATATGGATTCAACAACACCAAGCCTCTTCCAACGCCTATGTCTACAACAAAATTGGATAATGATGAGCTTGGTAAGCCTGTTGATTCTAAGCTTTACAGAGGTATGATCGGATCTTACTCTATTTAACTGCAAGTAGGCCCGATATATTATTTAGTGTTTGTATGTGTGCGAGGTTTCAGTTCGCCTAAAGAATTGCACTTAATTGCCGTTAAACGTATCTTTCGGTATCTTGCTTCATCGGTTGATTTTGGTTTGTGGTATCCCAAAGGATGTTCCTTCGACTTGGTTGTTACACCGATGCGGACTATGCTGGGTGTAAGGTTGATCGGAAGAGCACAAGCGGAACATGTCATTTCTTGGGGTTGCCTCATTTCGTGGTCCTCCAAGAAACAAAATTCCGTTGCTCTCTCGACGGCCGAAGCCGAGTATATAGCAGTCGGGAGTTGTTGCACACAAGCATTGTGGATTAAACACCAAGTAGAAGACTATGGGATATGCTTGTCTAAAATTCCGTTGCTTTGCGATAATACAAGTGCCATAAATTTATCGAAAATCCGTTCAACATTCTCGCACTAAGCACATTGAAGTACGTCATCATTTCATTAGAGATCATGTTTCTAGGGGTGATATTGAATTGAATTTTGTTGACACCTCACACCAATTAGCTGATATTTTTACTAAACCATTGTGTGAAGACCGGTTTACTTCATTGCGCCGTGAATTAGGAATGTGTTCATCTTCTTTATAAACAACACATATTAACTCATTCCATCCTCTCTTTTTGACGATGACAAAAAGGGGGAGAACTTGTGTGTTTTGATGTTAGTTACGAGCTTGCATTTAGAACTTTACTCCTTTTGATGTGAATGCTTTTAAGGGTGCTCGTAGTAGGGGGAGCTATTTCTTTTTGATGATTGGGAGATTCAAATGAATTAGTGTTGTGTTACATGCCTTATTATGTTGAGAATTTTTGTGTGAAGTTGTGCTTTTAACTAATGTGCCTTATTGTGTTTAAACAAGTGTTTTGGTATCATTGATATTGCCCTAGTCTATGGCTTCTAATTCAGATAGCTCTCATTCTTTTCCTTCTCTGGAAGAACCACACAGAAAGCAAGATCAGCATTGCCAGCACACTCGAAGCAACTGCGATTCCAACTATAGCTCCAATTGATAGCTTCTTCTCTCCTCATCCAGCTCAGGTGTAAAATCTACATGGAGGAAAGGATTAAAATGATCAAGAGGACATCCAAGAAGTCATAGAGAGAGAGAGAGAGAGAGAGAGAACTATACATACCTGCAGGAATCACCGAAATGGCCGATATGAGGGGGCCATAGGATCCTCTATCTGGGATGGCATTCGTCCCTTTGCCAAGCCACTGGAAGTGGATTTCCAAAGTGCCTTTGTCTACAGGGGCAATAAAATTCTTAACAATTTCCTTACCAGTACCATTAGCTGCTACTGCAATGTTAAAGTCCGTCAAAACCTTCTTGCCCTGTCAAATGCAAATACTTGATTAGGTGAATCCACAAGAAGGAGCAGTGAAGTAAGAGCAAAGTAACAATCAGGAATCAAAAGGGGCCTCAGATCAGAACATTTTATAGCCAAAAAGGGAAGGATGCCAACAGGCCAGCTATCTTGCAGACCTAGATGTGTAAAAATACTATTGGAAAGCAATACAAGTGTAGATGAAAGCATTGATCATTTTAAAACAAACGAATTGCAACTGAAGAAATTTATTTTTCCATTTTTTTTTCTTTTGCCATACTGCAAACATTTGAAACACAAAATTCGTCAAAACCAATACCTTGAACAACAACCAAAAGTCTAAACTAAACTGACATGAGCACCCACATATATGCCTGTCCAGGGCACAAGAAAACGGAAACAGGTGACTTAATTACCTTGAAGCTGTTCTACGACTATAGCAGGAAGCATTTATTTTACAAGAAAGAATCAATTAGAAGAGTATGTATTCTCAGGAAGATTGAGAGTGAAACTTAACCTGAATTGATACGTCGAAGAAACGCCTTCCAAGCTCTTAAATGTCTGATCACTGGTGAAAACTATTTCCGCAAAGTGGAGTTTGACAGTGTAGTTCCCTTTCTGCATGCACAGACCGTAGTATTTGAGGGAGAGAGGATTTAAACGTGCTTTCGTGTACAATTCTGGATTTGGCATTCCCAGCATCGATGTGTTCTCTGCCATATATGGAGCTGTATCGTTCCCTACGAAATCCCCAGTGTTGCTAAAAGCCCAATTTCCGCTGTCAGAACGGAAATATGCTGATTTAGCCCCATCCTCACTGTCTTCTTCATACTGGTTGTTGTCAACAGTAACTTTTGGCCCACCACAGTTTATGAAAAGTTGGTAGTCTGTAAAATTGCAAGTTTCAATGTCTTATCATACAGCTCCGCAACCCAAGATTGTCATGAATTAAATGTTCAAAGACAGAGGAGAATCCTGCCCTCTTCTTGCTCGAAAGAAGAGGAGGAAAAGAGAAAAGGTGAAGCAAACTAGAAAGTACTTTTCGACCCACTTTTTGGTTTCCCGTCACAAGGAAATCTTTCTTAAGCATGAAGGTATCCTGCAAGGCAGAACAAACACTATAAACATCAGAGCCTTCATCCTTGCATACTGACATGAAGTAACAAATGTCAGTTTGAAGAACTCACGAGGGGTCTTGTGTCGATGAGAAACTGGCAACAAAGTTCCTAAAAATGCAGTGAGTAGTGTTCATTCACAGGAAAAAATGTTTGAACAGCACAAGCTTGATGAGGTGAGAAAAAAGAAAGAACAAAGAAAGCCTTGCCCTTACTTCTCTCCTGTACGGCAAGGTTGTGGTGTATAGTTAAAATTGTTGTAAGAAACATCCCTGAAGCAAGGAAATTTAGGGCATCAGCTGTTGATTTGCAGGCAAAGAAATATGCGACTGTCATAGAACGTGGCAAATAATGCTGGCAAAATTATCACGAGATAAAACTCACAGTTTTTTATTGTTGGACTCTGAATCAAGCGGGATTAATGGATCCAGTAAGTCTGTTGTTGGTAAATATCTGCTTATGGAAAATATAAATAGCCAATGCAAAACATTAATAAATAAAAAATCTAAAATATATATTCCACTGTATTGTTGGAAGAAACTCTAGCACTGTGTATATCAGACCATACATATATTCAAGACTGGTGAAGCCTCCTCCATCTGGTATTGGACCAGTCAAGTTGTTAAAGCTCAGATCTCTGAAAAAATAAGATCTGTTGATCAGATTTATCTAATTAATTTTGATGATAACAAATAAGTCGCCAGTAGCGTGCTCAGGTTCTAATTAGTTACCATGCCCTTAAGGGGGCTGATTAATTGTATGGCAGAGTACTTTAGCGGTGAATGGAAATTCACGCTTATCTTCTGGCGAAGGTTAATATGTTGAAAGAGTCTTTAATTAAGCCTAAGGGCCTGCTTGATAACACTTAATAGACATCTTATGTCTAATTAATTTTTAAGATTTCAAATTATTTGATAAAATATATGAAATAATATTTGATTTAATCACTTAAATATGAAAACCACTTAATTTTAAGCTATGGGAAATCAGTTTTTTTTAGAACAGCAGCCAGTCGCCCACGGGACCGTCGACAGCCGGTGGGAATACCACGGCGGTTGGCCGGATTCCTGCGATGATCGCTGGTGGCCAGCGTGACTGTCGGCCGGCGGCCGGCTGGATTCCAATGACATTCGCTTGAATCCGGTGATGATTGTCGGCGGCCAGTAGAATCGGCGACTAGTGTTGACCGCCAGCGGCTCGTAGGAATCTGACAATGCGACTGCGCCTAGTTCCAGTGACTTGGCTAAAAAAATTAATTTTAGAGTACACCACAAATTTTGTGGGTTAGATATTAGCTCAGATGTTATTAAGTTGGTTATCACATAACTTTTAATGAATGTCTTATATAATTAAGTATTTTTTTAAGTTTTAGATTTAAAGAATAGATGAGAAGTTAGATTTCAAACTTTAGACTTAAGTGTTATCAAACACATGCAATCTAAAATCATGTTTACCAGAGTTTCTCCGGTGAGTAATGGCTATTGGAACTAGTTACGGAACTGGTGTCCGGATCGGTGTGGACACCTTGATATATGAACCATTTCTCAGCACAGCAAGGAGAGGTGTTGGGACTAGTACTGTTGACACCAACGAGATTCTGATTTTGTGAACTTGCAATTCTATGGGCGATTTCTTACCAGATTGAGCCAAACATTTTGGGATGGCTGTTGGGCACATTATTAGACAAATATAACAATCCCATAAGTAAATAATGTAGATAAAGGAAGGCTGTGGTTAGGATGGGACAAGAGCGAGCTTACAATAAGTTGAACTTGGAAGCATTCTTCATTCATTTAGTGCAACCAATATTTTGTCCTAGACTAACTATGGAGACAATCGATCAGAGCCGGTCCGGTGATTTATAATCAGGTGAGAATTAAGAGAATCGGTCGAGCCTGACGTCTAAGCTAAGACATGCTTCTTGAAAATGGTATAGTCCAGACAAGTAAGAACTGCAAGATATCATGAACAGCATTCAGACCAAATGCACATGCAATATTGCAGTCAACTGTTGTTCGAGGACGATGAAAGAATATGAACGTGCAATAGGTTCTTGTCGATATATTTCCTTCTTAATTTCCCATGAAAAATGCGGAAAGATCTCAAATAATGATGACGTTTACCAAGCAATATTTGGAAGAATTATAATTAGCTATTTATCCGCGTCAATTTTTTTGAAGCAATTAAGGTATATATGCCCAAGGAATCATACAGGGTCTTTAGCTCTGGCATCGTTCCAATAGATTCAGGGATTTGACCAGATAGTGAGCAATTCCGGAGAACCCTGCAAGACGTTACCCAAGAAATCACATATCAGTGAAGTGTCAAGGAAAATAACCAATGCTTTTGTGGAAAAAAAACTTTAACAATTGAACTTACAGATAACTTATATTGTTCATATTTGAAATGTCGGGGAAGCTACCATCTGATTTCTTCAGATCAGTAATTCTTCTAAAGACCGGCAGAGAAAAGATGCATGCATGTTATCTCATGTTTCAATAGCTCAGAAAGTTTTTTGCTCAGTTTGGTAATAGAACAAAGCCCCACTTACAACTCAGTTATGTTCCGCAACAGAGAGAGCTTGGTGGGAAAGGACCCTCTAGAGATGTGCCTTGCATCTCCCTATAACATATTTGGAAAAAGTGTATGCCATGTTATAACAGTTATAGAGATCTAAAAAAAAAGCTTGACAAGAAACATGTAGATGGGAGCCCAATGGTACAAACAATCTTCGAAGCTTTGTCCAATTCCCTATAAAGCTGGGTATCTTCCCAGAGATGTCATTCCCATCGATCCTACTGCAAAGACAACACCAATAACAATTAATTACTGACTAACAAATGTCATAAAGATCGACCTGACTAATCCAGCGAAAAGAATACAAGAGGAAGAGTTTGGTGCATACAGATCAGTCAAGTTCTTCAGCTGACCAAGTGTTTCAGGGAGCTCACCAGTGAAGAAGTTGGCAGAGATAAGGCTGAAACATCAACTTATGATTATGTCACTCAAAAGGTTTTCGTACTGTCTTATGTATAGCAGGTTCAACAAATTCCCGAGAGAACAGCTTACAGTCTAGTTAAGTTCTTTAAGTTGCCAAGACTCGGAGGAAGAGGGCCTTGCAGCCTGTTGCTGTCCAGTGTCCTGCAAACAAAGTTTTTGCAAAGAGTTAATTTGAAGTCACATCCTCACCAATATTGATCATTTAGACGGTAAAACCAACGTTAATAAGAAGTTTGTGGGGCACATACAAAACTTGAAGCGTGGTAACTTCCCTATGGCATCAGGAATTCGACCTGAAAGCCTGTTCACAATAAGGATCTGCAATCATGCAGCAGAAGAATAAGTACCCTTAGCATCAATTGTTCGACGACTTATTGCATTGATAAAAGCTATATTAATTTTATTCCTCATAATTTGACTATTTAGCTCTGGACCCAAGATATATATTTAGCTTTTCTTAGAAGTAGGTGCTTCAATTATATATGTTTACAATAGAAGGACCGATAATTCTAAGATCAAGATGACCTATATATTTCTAGGAAATTGGATCCAGGACTAAATAAACAAGTTTCACAGTACCTACAAAAGCTAATTGTAAAAGTTTAAAGGAGTTAAAAGCTAAGAAGGACGATGAAATGAAGCAGATTACATGTTGACGAGTGGGAGTGAAGTCCAAGCCGCTGCAGGGATAGGCCCGCTGATGTAGTTGCGAGTGAGATCGCTGTGTTGTTCCACATGCAACGAACCCCCAAACAACAAAACAGAGGAGTGAGCAAACGTACAGATTTAGCACAGCGGAGGCTGTTCAGCTTCGCACAGCAGAGATGGTACGAACCAAGAAACTAAGACAAGAATCTTGGATAGATATTGCCCGGGGGCGCGGGGGCACTAGCTATACGTACGTACATTTGGGCGAGGGAAGTGAGGTTGCCGAACTCCTCGGCAGCACTCCCGTCAGGTTCTGCCCTTGAGCTCGCTGCAGACAAAAGGTTTGGCACAGGCGGAAGAAGACGCGAGTGTCACGTCAGAGATCTAATTATATAATGGCGAGAACTGCCTTCCCCAACAGACACAGGGGAAGCTGCATGGGCACATTACCGCTTACATGTTGACGACATGGCAGACGTTTGGTGCGGCGTTGCAGTCGCCGCAGGTGAGTTGCTGACGACGAGCTTGTCCGGTTCCACGGCACCCACCTGCAGGGGTCCACGGTGAGTTCCATAACGTCGTGGGTATCTTGAGCTTCTCAGCTATCTTCTTCAGCGCCGGCACTGCGCTCGCGTCCCCGCACAGATGTAGTAGTCAGAGTTTGAATAAAACAAAAAGTACTCATGAGTGCCACAAACCATTTTTATATGTCCTCTTTCAATCGATTACCGTCAAAAAAAAAAAACAAAAATATATATTCTTAAAAACTATATATTTTATGCGGAAATACTTGCGAGACGGCTCCGGAGCCATCTGAAACGGCAAGACAAAAAGAGAGGTGCGAGCCCCGACCCCCCCCCTCCACCTATATCTTGAGGCGGAAGTAACCTGTCTCGGTAGATAATTATTTTCCTCTTATGTATGTATTTAAATAATAGTTTATTGGTAATCTTTCATATATATATTAGTAAAAGATTAAGAGTTAACTCCCGCTAACAAGCTAACAAACAGTAGATTTACAAAGTACTTTCACGATTTTCCCTTGTTTTAGTATAAGTTTTAATATCCGATCAAATGTTCTTTTATAAAATGCTAAAATTTTATTCAGTTTGAGATAATTGAGAAAGAATTTGGACGTATTATTTTCTAGGGAAATTAATTATTGATCTTTGGTAGGGATCTGACATTATTTTCAAGTCTTTGTCAAGTTTTTTTGCGTCGTCCAGTCTCTGTTTTATGCATGATTTATTTTTAAGTCTCTGCCGTTAACCCATGTTATCCCCCCTTATCTCAAAAGTGTTAAACTGTGTAAGTACGTACTTACACAGATACATATGTAAATGCGGGCCTCTTTGATAATGAGATAAGGGGACTGATATAAGTAAATCAGGTATAAATTATTTGCGTTTAGGATTTTTTTTGGTTTGAGATGGGTTAAATGAGGGATAGTTATGTAGGGGATAATTTTTAATGTGATGTGATATGATGTGATGTGATGTGACACAGTGTGTATAGTTATCATCCCTTTATCCCTAATTGACACCATTACTTGTGTATAAATGTACACACACGATTTTCAAGAATACAATAATAATAATTAATGAGTTATCCACATGGATAACTTTTATCCCCCCTCCATGGGGGGATAAGTTATCACCCCTTTATCATGCTTAAGTTTTATCACCCCTATTTATCCTATCTCGGTTACCAAATTACGGGTGGTATAAAACCGGTGATAAAAGGGGATAAACCCCCTTATCACGTATGAAATCATGTAACTATAAAATATGTAATTACATACTTAAGCAGTTACACATGTAACTATGTAAGTACATAATTTTTTACGCCTTAAGTAGGGGTGTCAAGGGCCGGGCCTGGCCGGGCCCAGGTCCAGCCCGGTTTTAGATGATAGGCCCTGGCCCGACCCAGGCCCGGAAAAAAGCTCGGTTTTCAGGATATTGGCCCAGCCCGGGGTGATTTTTGATGGCCCGGCCCGGTTTTTTCCTGCGGGCGTGGGCAGGTGTGCAGTGTGCAGTGTGTGGGGGGAGACCAGTAGGGGAGCAGGGGGGCGACGGTGTGTGGGGGGAGAAGGGGGGACGCCGGTGGGGGGGGAGCCGGGAGGGGGGGGGGGGGGGGGGAGCAGGCTGGGCGCCTGGGCGACCAATGGAGGGGCGCTTGGTGTGGGGGGAAGGGGGTGGGGGGGGGGGGCGGGGCGGGGCGGCCTAGTGGGGGGGCGCCAGTGTGTGGGGTGGGGGGGGCGACCGGGGGGGGAGGGAGCGGTGTGGGGAGCAGCGGGTGGGGAGCCCAGTGGGGGGGGGGGGAGCGGTGTGGGGTAGCAGGTGGGGCGCGCGGTGTGGGGGGGAGGGGGGGGGGGGAGCAGGCGGGGCGCCTGGGCAACCATGGGGGGGGCGCCGGTGGGGGGGAGCGGGGGTGGGGGCAGGGGGCGACCGGGGGGGGGAGCGGTGTGGGGGGGGGGGCAGGGGGGGCGACCAGTGGGGGGGGGCACCGGTATGGGGGGAGTAGGGGGGCGACCGTGGTGGGGGAGAAGGGGGGCGACCGGTGGGGGGGCGACCGTGTGGGGGGTAGCAGGGGGGCGACCAGTGTGGGGAGATCTGTAGAAACCGGGCTGGCGGGCCGGGCCAGACAAAGCCGAAATCGGCCCAGGTTCTTGCGGGCCGGGCCGGGCTGGGCCGAAATTAAAAAATGGCCTAAAAACTGAAGCCCAGGCCCTTGTTATACCGGGCCGGGCTTCCGGGCCTCGGGACGGCCCGGTCCAGTTGACACCCCTAGCCTTAAGTTTGTAATTATTTCTTCTTGTAACTGTGTAACAAGGTATGAAGTAGTTACACAGTTAAATGTGTAATTGCATAAGTATATATTTACAGAGTTACGTAAGTATATAATTACATATTATGCAGTTACACATGTAATTTTATAACTATATAGAGATTTTTATAAGTTGTAACTCTGTAATTATGGCTTACCTATTTACAGACTTACATAGTTTCAGAAGGACTTACCTAGTTAAGACTTACCTAGTTACCAAAGGTTACAGGCTTACCTAGTTACAGAGTTACATATGTAATTCTTGTAACTGTAAGTATGTAATTCCTGTAACTACGTAAGTATGTAGTTACAAAGTTACATCTGTAACTCTATAACTACATATAAGTGTGTAATTACACATGTACATACTATGTAACTACACATGTAATTCTGTAACTACATACTCTGTAATTATACATGTAATTATAGAGTTACATAGTATGTAACTCAGAGACTCTGTAATTAGGTAAATCTCTGGTAACTAGGTAATTACAGAGATACAGAAAGACTTACTTGCGTAAGTGTGTAATAGTTACACATGCAACTTTGTAACTAGGTAAGTCCTGGTAACTAGTAAATCCTTTGAAACTATGTAAGTCCATTCTTCTTATAACTAGTAACTCAAGGACCTAAAAATAGTCCCCAAAATTAGAGACTGATTAGTAATTCTCCCAGTAAGTAAGTAAATATTTATTTCCATAAATTATTAAATATTTACAAAGTTACATGTGTAACTGTATAAGTATGTAATTACATACTTACACAGTTACAAGATTTACATACTTATACAATTACACGTATAACTGTGTAAATACGTACTTACGCAGTACACTTTTGGGATAACGAGGGGAAGAGGGGGAGAGATAACGGGGGTTAACAATAGAGACTTAAAAATAAATCCTGCATAAAGCAGAGATTACGACGCGCGCGGGAAAAACAGACAAGGATTTGAAAATAATATCAGATCCCTACTATATATGGACTAACAGTTAATTCTCCCTATTTTCTACTTACATCTTTAATAATTGTGGATGAAAAAAAAAGTTCCAAATAATTTGAGAGGTGATGGATCTAAGTAATCGTAGGGGATAAAAAATATCACAATAAAGAGGAGCTAATACGTACTAAGATTATTGTTTCGAACACTAGATATAGGACACAAACTCTTGTGCCGTAGTATAAAAGGTTTACATATATATACATTAGAATATTATTCTCGATAATCTCTGAAGTATACAACTCTTGTAAAATACGCGAATAAAAAGAATTAAAACTTGGGTAGTTCAGAGTTTAATGACAACCAAACTTCATATATCGACTCCAATTTAAGGCCGATAAACGTATAACAAGTCCATATGACTACCCTAAAAGAGTGAAAAGAGTATATATCTTTCTTATTATTCGAATAAAAATATTTGTCGGACTATTGATGAATAGTGATTTAAGAACAAATCGTAATTTCTATCAAGAGGAAAAAGACTCAATATTTCTTCCTAAAAATATATTTTCACGAAAATTTAAGACGATGGTCAACTTGAGTCGCTTGAGACCGGATAATTAATGAACATAGGAGTCACTGGGTTCCCATTATCGTTCCCATGATAGAATAACCATAGATTATTTTAATATGAAAGTACTTAAAAGAGTAGATTCTTGGTAGTTCTCTACGATAGAATATGGCGACTTTAACTTCCATAGGCAACGAGTTTACAAAGAATTTTAAAAAAAAATTATAAGGATGATGTCAAGAACTTAACTCTCACTAATAATTAGTATTTTAATATTAAAAAAATTAATATGAGAAGACTATTCTAAGAATGACCTTGCAACAAATTGAGATGGATATAAAAAAAACAATTCATTAGTGATGTGCACCCCTTTTCGTTAATGGGCCCAAACCATCGGCCCATTACCAAGCCGCTAGCGCCGTTTTTAGCCCCCATGGGCTGTGCGCAAGAGGCCAAAAGACCCATTCAAAGGCCACCAAGGCCCATCTGAAATCAACCCTCATCTCATCCCATAAAGTAGGGGGTGAGAGTAAGCATTGTGACACCTCCCAAAAGGGGTGCCCACAAATGGAAAAAGGCAAGTCTGCCATTTCTGCTGCGCAGGGAGCTGGTTGGGCCTGTTTTTGGCATTTCTTCTCTTCTAGAAGGCAAGGGGAAGAGAGGGGAAAAAGGGGCCAGCCAAGGGTTACGTGAAAGAGGGCAAGAGGAGAAGAGAAGGCTGGGTTTCCTCTGGTTTTCTGAAGCAACCAGCAAGAAGCAAGGAGGAGCCCTGCGTTTTCTCTCAAGAGGGTCTTCCACCCGTGAAGAAGAAAGAGGAAAGAGAGAGAGAGAGAAGAAAGGTGAGAAGAGAAAGCAAGAGAGAGAGGGAGTCCTTCTTGGGGGGGGGGGTTTCTTGTCTTGTCACATCAAGAGAGCAAGAGAGCAAGAGAGCAAGAGGGCTCCCACGTGGGTTCTTCCCCCCTCTTTTCTCTTGGTTTTGCAAACCTTGTACCTCCTTATCCCTTTCTTTATTGAAATAGATCATGAGCTTGTGCATTTAATGCTCTTCCCCCCATCCCATCTTGGGTTTTAAAAGTTTCTTTTATTTGCAAATGGGGTTACGGGAGGGATGGCCTCTCTATAGAGGTACATCTCTCTCCCCCTAACACTCCATATGAGGTCAAAAGGCTTCCCATACTCAATAAATGAGGTCATGGGAGCATGGGACTTCATGCTACATTCGATGCATGCATGGCATACCATTCTCTCCTCCAAATAGGCCACGTTTCCTACTGTTGGGATCTGCAAAAAAACCAGTGTTTTCACTGCTCTAACAGCCCTTCAAGAATCCCCCTTCGTGGTCAGCATGCACCCATGGCCATGGCCAAGGGGACTGAGCAAACAATGCTCATATCCCTTTGCTCAAATGCCATTTTCAAAAGACCCTTTCAAAAGAAATCACAGCATAGCTCGCCCTTCTCAATATAGACCATCCCATTGCGGTTTTCAGCCTCCCCTTTGTGTGTATTTCAAATTTGTACAAAAGCCCTTCAAGAGCCCCATCGCTACTCCAAGGGGGTTGGGCAAATAATGCCTAAATCCCTTTGTTTAGCCCATCCAAGTAATGGGTTGTAATGCCATCTCAATATCCAAATCACCCCGGCCATGAGCAAGGGCGTTCTTGGGAGAGAGGCGCTAACATCCTTTGCACAGGTGACTGGCTGCGCCGATTCAGCCTGGTTCTGGTTTCTGGCAGTCATGTAAAACCAGAACAGAGCTACGCCGATTCGACGCTGGCCATCACGTTGGCCGAGATCATGTGAGCAAAACCATTGCTCTACGTGACACCGGCTGATAAACAGTCAAAAGTCATAATATGAGACCCATCCATATCCCCGGATCGGACAACATAATGTTCGTCTTCGGACGGGGGGTTCACATGTGATTCATCGGCCCGTGGGTTGTTTGGCCATAACATTGCCCGAATCTCTGTAGGCATGCCTGGGGGATCGAGGTCATAGGCCGTCGGAGTTACGCCGTTTTACGACGTACACTCTCCCTTCTGGTGCCATCTCCACTCCTGGTGGATGAGCATTGCGCTTCCCCTCTATCACCATGATAAGGGGAATGCTGTCGAATTCCCCTGCGAGGGTCGAGTCGGCGCAAAATTCCTAAAAGAGGTCATTAGCTTCTAATTGAGTTGGCAACGTTGCGAACGAAAGCCAATTCGATGATGTCTATGATTTCAGCCGGGCTGCGCCGATTCGCCTTATCTCGTCAGCTGCGCCGATTCGAGGACGTTTGCGAAGCATGTTGAGCCATCAAGCTCCGCCGAACGAATAGAACTCCGCTCCAAATGCTCAAGAGACTCCAAACGGCAAATTAAAACCGTTTAATAATAAAAAAGAATCGTAAAAGCAAATGACCTCTTTTCAAACAAAAAAATGGAAGAAGAAAGTAAAAATCCATCCATGTTAAATGACTAAGTTCAACTCTTTTTCAAATGACAAAATCCCCTCGGGTTTATAAAAGATCAAAGGGTCAAATCAACCTTCTTTTAAAAGAGCAAAAGACCGTCTCATATTTTACAAAAGAACAAAACCAATTGAACTATTTTCAAAAGAGCAAGAGATCAATTAGACTTTTTTTTCTCAAGTCGTAAAAGTTGCATCACCGTGCATAAAAGAGTCAAACCAGCCTTCAAACAAATAAACGATCATCACATGTTTTGCAATAAAAAAGAAATCAAATTGAAATGACTTTCAACAAAAGACCAAATTGCATCTATTTTCAACAAAAAGTGAAAGAGACCACCTTTTCAAAATTGTCTTTCTCAAAGAGGACTTTAAAGACCGAATTGAACCTTTTTGTGGTAAAGAGGACCAATTAATAAATAGACAAGAGATTAGGTAGCGGGCTAAGCGAAAGGTCTAATGAGTTCGATTAGGCGTTCGTCTTGCTCCCTAACATTTCAGTTCAATTATGCTTCGCACCCTTTTATCGATGTTCCGTTTTAAGGTCATGAGGCTTTCTAATCTGGCGATTAATCAAGGGTTTTTCTCTTTCTAAAAGAGATGTAATTAACGTCGTTGCGTTCAGCAACGGCGGGATTTGGTCCAGGACCCGACCACTCACTTTCGTTTGACGAAGTCAGACGGCGCGCACAATAGACCTAAAGTCCTC
Organism: Colocasia esculenta; assembly: GCA_014218235.1. Classification (NCBI taxonomy): domain Eukaryota; kingdom Viridiplantae; phylum Streptophyta; class Magnoliopsida; order Alismatales; family Araceae; genus Colocasia; species Colocasia esculenta. The sequence goes on along the minus strand of CM024754.1, from coordinate 7,170,897 downwards.
TGACTCTCGAAGGCAACCATTTGGTTGTCACTTCGGTGACTGGCACGCCCCGCTGCGCGAATTGCCGATTCATCTCACGTCAATTTTGTCCAAGTGGCATTTGACAGATTTGGATTAGCAATACACGTGTACCCATGAGAAAATGAGAAAACATGATAAATAGATATTTTTTAAAGGTAAATTTCCCATCTCCACAGCTGACAAATATCAAAATTATAATACTTGTAAGGATTTACGAGGGACTCTCAATTAACAAAAAAATTTTCTTTACAATCCACAATCTTTTGTAATAAATATTTATCTTTTAATACATGGCTTAAGTATGGACAACCACGACTGGATTTCTCTGATCAATATAATACAACTCGTACCGCTGCGAGTCACCCTCCACCTATGTGTCCTCCTTCTCATACTCCCCAGACTGTGTTGCCCCCCACCACCCACCTCTAATCGCCCCCCACCCCTCCGTCTCGCAACCCCTACCTCTCTGTGGTCTCACCCCATCCCTCTGCTTCCCCCCACCCCCCGCCCACCTCTAGTTGCCCCATTCATGGTTGCCCCTCTCCTAAACAAATGACAACAAATTATATAACAGATGGAGAGGGAGCAACACTAAGAACTCCAAGAGAGCAAAGCACCGAGACCAAGCAGCGGTGAGAACTTCGATAGCGCCCCCCCTTTTGTCTCTCCCCCCTCCCCCTCATGTCGACCATATCTAAAGCCGTAAAATCTCAGACACATATAATATGATGACACGGCCAACCCTAATATATAATCAGATAACTTGATATTAATGGTTGTCATGACGAATCGGATTAGGTCGATTCGACGAATTTGAGCGGATCAGGGGTAAATCCAATTTGCAATTTCTGGATGGTCTGACATGTGTCAGGATTCCATCCCAGAAGTCTGATATTAATGGTGCATTTGGAAGCAACGCACTGCAGCAGAAAAAGTTATGTTGTTTTTTTACAATTCTATCCCTTAAAAAATTTCATCTCTAAACAGCCATCAATGAGGGGGGTACGTCTGCCTTTTCACCCCCAAAATCTCTGGGCACTGCGGAGAACAGCCTCCGAGCCGCTTTCGCAGTAGAGGAGAGAGAAATTTCTCTCTATCTATCTCTCTCCCCTTCCCAAAATCCAACAACACGGAAACCTATGTGCAGACCAGAACATTTGGATTACTTTCATTTTGTCAGAGATTTGGCAGGCCAAAATCGAAACGTGATGCCAAACAACGAGCCAACTATGTATTAAATATTTCTCATCGCGAAAACATGACACCGGCCAGCGACCACTCTCTCTCTCTCTATATATATATAGCTAGCACGTACCTAAAAGCTAGAGCTATCTTGCTCACCATAGCAGGACCCACGATGAAGGAATCTCGAACACCCTCTATGGAGAGTAAGCTATAAGTGTGTACCTTCCTTTGGGTCAAGTGTACTATTCTGAGCCTGGTCGACCGGAGATCTTGACAGAAGCACATGTGATCACGAGCAGGACGACGGACTGACCTCGGGGAACCCTCAGTCGGCCGAACAGAACTGCGCCCGCCATGCTCCTACCATCTTCCCTCGCGGCTCGCCCTTCCCTTATGCCCTCTCTTTCACACACACACACCGAGAGAAGAGAGAAGTAAGTGGCGCGGCTCTCTTTTCACAGACACATACACAGAGATAAAGAAAGAGAGAGGGGAGAAGGAGCGGCGGAGGGAGCAGAGAAGTGAGGTCATCAGAAAGCAAGTGAAGAGAGAGATGCTTACCTACGAGTTGGAGCTAGTGAAAAGAGAGAAAAGAGGGGTTTGCCAGCAGGAAGCTGCAGCTGCATATATATAATTATAAGCAAAAATATGATGTCACCGAGTCTCCGTGGAGTCGATTCACATTAATTAGATGCGGACGATTGTGTTCATGTCCGATGGTTGCCTGCCATCGACCTGCTGCCGCTCTGAATCTATCCTAAAAATGTTTGGTAATAATAATAAAGATAAGGCCGATTCAAATCAGGTCATTTTCATTGGAATTTTCATTTTAGAACTATAGGGACAAAGTTTTGGAGCCAATTTTGCTCTTACTCGTATGTCCTTTTTGCCATAATTCCATCTTGATTTGGTTTGAGTTCACCTTGATCCAGATTATATATATATTATTGTATGCATGCACGTATGCATATATATGTCAAAAGGGATAGAACTTGCTTAATATTCCTCGGGAAGTTTCAAAGGAAACATGCCATGGAACTTCGCAAGTTGATCACTTTTGACTGGAAGGCAACTCCATGTGCGTTCCCCACAACATTAATTTCTGACTGATAAGCACCAACTAACCGCTATCCACATGCAAGATTGTTACATTTCATAAGGGAGACCAAGACAGAGTCCATTCAATCCACTACAAAAGATGCAATTTTATTTCGGTTGTAAAAATATGTAATTTTGAGACCGAGTAGAGATCGAATATCGGTGACAAATCGCTGCAATTTTGCTACCGAATCAGATTTTTGCACCGATATATTGTTTCGGTGGTAAATGAGTCTCTGATTAGAAATCAATTTCAGATCGATTAGAGGTTGAAATCTTCAATCTCAATTTTGAGACCGATTTATCATGAAATTTTCAGTGATAAATCGGTCTCAAATTTTAAGATAAATTAATTAGGAGTCTCTGTCAAATATTTGACTTATTTTTTATTCTCTAACATAACTATAATTCATACAATAATATTATATCTTGTTACATTATGCGCTAAGCCCTATTATAACAAGGATCTTCATATTACAGTTAATGCCTACTGATAATTTACCACAATTTTTAATTATCATTTTCAAAATAGATTGTAAGTAATTAATATTTTAGTGAATGTTTTGATTCTACTTATATTATAGTAATTTAGTATTATGGATTTTATGTTTTTATATTAATTAATCGATATCATATTCTTTATATAATTATATAATTGATCAATAATTAAGATTTTTATTGAAAGTGAATCATACGACCTAATTTTAAATATTTTATTATATATTATAATATTAAATCTATATTATTATAATAAAACTCCATTTTGGCGCTGCCACAAACTTTTCATTCCCGCCTAAAGAATAAAAGGGCAACACATGCAACACAAGACTACAGCACAAAATTGTGGCTGGAGAATTGGGTAAGAGATCATCTTACGACTAAAACATGGTAAATTATAATTATTGTCAATTTTAAAAACCTTTTAAGAAACAGCATTCTTTGCCAATTGATTCTTTTCTCGTTCAAGCAACTTGAAAACATGACAAGCTAGAAAATCTTTCTTTTGAAACTGGCCTCCTAATATTGACGATCATAGTTTTAATTAAAACTGGCCTCCAGTATCTTGTTGGAGCGAAATTCGAGGACACTACAACAACACACTCCGTGGTCTAGTCGGACCACGGTCCCACGCTTGTCCTCTCGGCATGGTTCTAGAACGTACAAGGCGAGATAGTGAGAACGGACTAGCTAGATCGCACTACGCGCTCCAAATTAGTGGGACCCTGATCAACTAAGAGAGCGCTGCAAACGACTCGACGCCGCTGTCCAACACCGTTTTTTCCTCAGTTCGGAGAAACGCTCGACGGACGCACTCGTGTCTCGAGACCACCTCAACGAGCCCACGAAGACGGGGTCGCGGAAAATGGTAACAACCCAAAAAGCACATGCACCGTGCGCTGAGAAAAGTCCTCAAGTGCAAAGCCTCGGGTGAGAACTAGTAAGACGCAGTGCTAGGAAGTTAGCACAAGTGACACGAGTACGACATGAAAATTCAACGCGGAAGCGGACCTACTAAAGTACCTGACTGACGGTCAACCCTCGAAAACTTATATTGTCACCCCGGAAATCGTCGGCCCTCGGAACTCACCCCACGGGTGCCGAAAACCCCCGCACGATTGACCGGGTCAACCGGTCCACGGCCCTGTCGGCCCGATCGGAGCAGATCCGAGTGGGCCTGAAAATCGACGAACCCCGTACGATGACTCAAAAGATATATTTACGATCCCGGACAGTCGTCGGCCCTTGGAACTCATCCCGTGGGTGCCGGAACCCAGCGCGACTGTCCGAGTCAACCAGTCAAATGGCCTTGTCGGTCTGATTTGGAGCCGACCCGAACGGGTCTAAAAATCGAGGAACCCGGTATGACAGTCGTCAACCTCGGACTGGCCCACTGACGCAGCTGGGATGACCCCAACGTCGAAAACGACGCAAAAAATAACTCCAAAAAGCCCCAAAATGACCCAAAAGAAAAAAGAGGGCAAACCCTGCCAGCGAACCAATTATTATTCTCCAAAATTTAACATCTACATATTATCTTTACTATTAGATTAACAGATGGTTGAGCACATGCATCTATTAAATGTGACCTGATCGAAAGATGTATATTTTAAAAAATAAATAAAAAGAGTGACATAGCTCTCAAGTCTTCAATAAATTGTGGTGGGCGGTTTCTTCTTCTTCGTTTTTCTTTGCTGACCAATACTGTGTACTCCTGCAGCTACAGTTTTCATGGAGGCCAAAGAAAATAGTGGAAACCCATGCAGCAGGGGTCGTCTGGCCCCAAAGTTTTGTGACCATCTCAAGATCCTCACATCACAGAAAATAAGAAGAAATACTGCGTGTTATTTGTCAAAAAAAAGAAGAAGAGGAAAGTACTGCGTACTAGGAGGGAGAAATAGGGGTGGTGCAATAGATCGGGCTTAGACCGGATCCGTGTTGGTTCGGGTTCAGTCCAGTCTCTAATCGTTCGGCCCAAATCTAATTCGGCTCCAGACGAGGCCCACTTTTTTGAAGCCCGGCCCGACCCCGAAAGATTAGGTAAGGCTCAGCCCTATATTTTTTTTAAAGATATTCTTACTATTTTTTTATTTATTTTTACAATAAAATTAATATTTATTAAATAAAAAATAACATAAAATAAATATTAGATAAACTTATTTCTAGTGTTACAAATATGAAATAAATGTTAAGTCATTAAATATACTCCACGACACAATTTTCATTCAAAATTTTAGAATATTAGAATTATCACCGTGTTATTTATTTAAAAAAAAGAACCAAGCCACCTGGGCCGGGCCGAGCCAAACCCGAGCTTGGCCGCACCTTACTCTGGGCCGAGCCAGCCGGACTCAAAATTAAAAAATATAAATTATCCGGCCCAGCCTGTGTAAAACTGGGCCGGGCCACCGGCCTTCGGCCCGGCCCGCCCAATTGACACCCATAGGGAGAATAAGGTATGTCAAAAGAGTTGACAGATAGGAATGTCATTGAGCGAGTTGGTCGGGAGGTTCGGAATCTAACTCGATTTAATTCGGATTTGAGTCGAAAATTTATCCCGTTTAATTTTTTCGGCTCAGCTCTCGGCCTGGTCCGGAAAAGAATAGGCTGTGCTTGGGTTTTGTGAGGCCCGACCCGACCCAGTTCAGAATTTAAAATAAATATATTTTTTTATTAAATATAAAATTTATACTTAAAAAGTGAATTATATTTATTTTTATAATAAATTTACTCAAAAAAATAATCTTTTATAAATTGAGTGGTAATATAGATATAAGTAAAAAATATATTATTTTTTATAACAATTATATATTAAATATATTAAAATTATATAATAAAATATAATTAATAATTTTCACATATTTTTTTAGTCGAACCGGACTTTTCTTGATCAGCCCGAGTCAAGCCACCTTTATCGACCCTATTCCTTGACTTGGGTTGACTCGGTCTAAGTCCAATCCATTGACATCCCTATAAAGATGAGATCGAACAGCTTGTGAAGAAAGACACTTGAGAGAGAGACGTCCGAACAGGCCATGGTGACGTCAATGTTACGATATGGTCTTCTACCTGTGATTAGACTTCTTTACCTCTTCCATGTACGTAGTTTATAACTTAATGCGGGGTGGGAAGATGTTGATTTGGATCAAAGGTGAGGGCGAAAATACTGGAGGTGTGGGTTCACTGTTATATTGGCAACGAAGTTTACTAATTTGTGCTTAAAATATAATGGCTGGACATTTTTTTTTAGAGTACAAAGTGTTTCTCAAGAGAGGAGGTTGGCAGTGGACCTAGAAATTTTATCTAGGTCACCATAAAAAAAATGATAATTTTAAACTTAAATTTTAAAATAGATTAAAAAAATTAAAGTTTTCATTTTGATCCGCCAATGGGTTGGTCAGCGGGTAAGTGGCAAGTCCCACCTTGTTAAAATGAAATTTTGTAATATAATTAAAATAATATTATCCTTTTCTGAAAAGTCACTATCAATTTTATTGCGGATGTTACTCCCAATCTAGATATGCTTATGAAGATGCTGTTTTTTATAATAAAAATTTTCAGGAAGACCAGACGAAGATGGTCTTCGGAGATATGTAATTAAATTGAGAGATCACCAAGTTAAACGAGATCACCTTTTGAAATCCACCTTACACACCCAATTAAACCGGAAGAATGCAAATCTTCACTGCCATCGATTCTTGGATCTCATTCGTCCACGTAAGCCTTCTTTGAGGAGAAAAAGGCAAAAAAAGGGGGGCATTTTCGACCCATTTTAGTAATAAATAGAACGATAGCTGTCATCTATTCGCTACATCCTTTTTTTTTTCTCTCTCTCTCTCTCTCTCCAATTTAGTGAAGTTTAGATCCATATCTATCAAGATAATATATATATATATAAGATTTTTTTCTCTCTAAAAAAATTTAGGTTGACCCATATTTTTGACAGCATAATAAATACTGTAAAATATGGTGATAGATCCATGGGCCCGCCCACTTCCCCAAATAGGCCCGGCCCAAGTCCAGTCTCCTTTGAAAGGGCAAAATGAGGAAAAAGACAAGTCTGAAGAAGGAGATTTATTTCGGAACATATCTCACATTTACCTTATAAGTAGTCTAGTTGCTTTGAAAATAAAAACCATAATTATAGGTAAAGGTAAATACAACACGTGTCAGTTAGATATAATTCAACAAACCACTGCCCTTTTTACAAATAATTTCTTATCTCCTTTTTCGGATCAAACTTGATAACTCTGTGACTGAGGTCAACTATTTTATAGGTCAGAGGCACAGTAAGCAATTAATCGACAAGTCTTTGTTCTCTCTCTCATCTCCATTGCTCGAAATAGTTGTTTTAAACCTATGTATGGTCGCCTACATGTTGGGCCCCTTTGGATTGGATTGATTGCATCTTATTATATATATAATTTTTAAAGTAAATTAATTAACAGTCTCTAACTGTAACAAGAGAAGTTCTTATTGTAACTGAGTTTAACGTATACTATACAAGAGACAATATTTATTGTAATAAATTATAACTTTGTCAAGAATTAAAAAATAAGTTAAATATTTGATAAAATTTTTAATTTATTATTTTAATTTTTATTATATTATAAAAGACAAAAAGGTTAATTGAGATTGTCTTGAAGTTCATGTGTCCTTGTCTTGATAGCATTTTTTTTTAAAATAATGCATAAGTCCATTACTAATCCTATCCTTCTTCATTTATTCTTTTTTTTTTGTAATGTTATAAGATTGATGCCAATAACGTATCAGAGAAATGATGAATTAAAATGTTAAGTATAATACATAAATAATACTTTATCCAATACAAACCATAGCTATCTTATCATATTTATCCTAAACAAGGATAACAATGCTATTATTATTTGTTTTTAATTATATCCTCATTTGTCCTATGACAATTAGACAAGCACGACCAAGGACTGAGATCGCATATTATTTACTTAGATATTTCCCCACTGCAATATGTACCAACATGCATCCTATAGATCTCGGATTTGTTCTAGTCAAAGAAATCTTAAAAACAATTTCTGAGTCCAATGAGAAAAAAAGGGTACTGTTGGTTGCAGGACCCAATCAATCAGCTATATATGTGCTTCCAAATTCCAAAGTCTTGTTTAATTATAAGGTGGAATTTTCAAGTGTCACCCCAGTGTTAGCTTCATATATGTTTCATGGACATACAAAATTATACCTATATCCAAGGGCCCATATGGCTAGATAGTAATGCAAAGCTAGATGACATATGGGCTTCTTGGGTGTCTACCATTTCCTTGGTCTCTATGCTACATATATATCCATCATAATCTTTAGCATAAGAGATGGTGCTGATCTCCTACTAAAACAATATGAAATGATTCACTTGTGGGTGTTATTTTTGCTCACAATTACACCAACTCGAGTCCTTGTTTTCCCTTTGATTCACACCTATCTGAACTTTACTAAGTTTGATCTTTGGAAAGATATATCAAATGTCTATTTTTCCTCTCACCATGTCAATACAGTTGTCGCCGACTTGCAGACTTTTCATAAACATAATTAAATCATTTATCCGGACGTCCGAGTGAATAGTATTTCTCAATGACATAAACTACAATTCATGTCATGTTCCTGTTCAGTTGACTAGAATGGGTTACAATATATTATTATTCATCATAACCTTATCCCATTACAATGTATTATTTTCTTATGAACTATATATGTATATACTCTTTTTTTTTGTAGGTAACGTTATTATGAACTATACGCTTTATGTAAAGAAAACGAGTCCTTAATTTCATATAGATAAATCACAAGTGACCTTTTATAACTTTAGGGGACCATCACTGTCCTATCAAAGGTTTTTCCCTACGTTTCATCAATATTGCCTACTTTTTTTATAGGCAAGTATTTAATTGTATTTATATATCTAACTATGTACATGCACGCATGGTACAAAGAAATTCCATACTAAGATTGCATAATCACTGGGAGGCACAGAAATTAAGTTAAGCCACCGCTGATGTGCTAATATATTATTAGCATACTAATTAACAAAGTCAGGAGTTGCCGTATTAGCATACCACTAGAGTAAGATATTAAAGCATTAATGTCTTATTTTTTTCATTCCTTTAACTTATTTTTATTTGTTCAAACATTTTTTTAAATGCTAAATTACTAAATGTAACGTCGGAATATATCAGAATCTCAATTATCAAATTTCAGTTGGTTATTAGACACATGTATAGCCAATAGATGGTGTTTTAGGACTTTCGTGGGTTGAATTGATGTCTATGGGCCGAAATTTGAGGCCCATTGTGTCCATGGAAATCTAGTCGAGACACGATAGAGTTGGATGACCTATTCATAACGCGGTCGTTACTCCGGACGTGTTTCTTAGACTGCCATTTCTGGTCTTCAAGTGCATGCACGACATGTGGCACCCTTGGTCGTGCAACGTGTGGTGTTGCATTTGGTAACGTGGTCACTCGATTGGACGCATTACTATCAAGACATATAGCTTTGACGCGTTCTTTGTTGCATTCGATTTTATTCCCTATTTCACCACCTGAAAGGGCAGAGCCCTGTTTCAGCCCTTGAGCTCTAGTATTTTGGCTAGTTTCCATGGTTTGGAGCTTTACTCGATGCGGATTTGGTGAGAAGAAGGTGATTGGACCGCAAGGAAGTCTCACCGAACGTCATTCTTCTTGGAGGTTGGGAGATTTCCTTGATTTCTTGTATTCTTACTTTGTTCTTAAGCTAACAGTGATTAAATTGGTTTAATTGTGGTTGTGTGATTCCTTTTAATCAATTAGAAACCTATTCATATAGTTGGTTTTGAGATTTAAAGTGGATATCATCGTGAAATGAACTTTTATGATTATTGTGATATGTTTAAATGTGGAGTTTTTTGTGTGCCTTAGGAGTTTTAGTGGTTAAAGTTGCCTGGTTGGGCTGACTAGTTTGTGGGTTCTCTGTGTGAGACTCATGACATGGGTGTTCTGGTTGAGATCGCAGTTAGGTTGGTAGTCGTGTTAATGTCGTGGTTGGGACCCTTAACACATTAGTGATCGGTGACATGGTCTGTTGGTCGGATGCCTTAACACGGTTTGTCTCTTCGGTGCATTCTCCTTAGCTATTGCGGTCTATCGTATGGACACATTCTTAGGGTGGACTCTTTGGTCTATTGCACCCCAGTTCGAAGATCTGATGACTTGATTGTATTGTGTTAAGTAAGGATGGTGTTGGAATTTAAGGCTTGATGGCATGACAGTTTATAATGGTGATTTGAGTGGCATGATCATGGTTTATCGAGTTTGGTGGTTCGGCGTTTATTCTGTAATACCTCTCTAGTCAGGTACCTCAAAGTTTTCTGTGAGTCAGACACTTGTATGCTCGAGGTTAGTCCGGTAGGATGTGTACTGTCAAGTCTGTGTCATCTTCTGAACTATCCTACTCCTTAGTTTGAGTTGTTTGTCATAGACAGAGGAAGACGACAATAGAGCAGTGACTTAATTTATGTTGTGGTTGACTTTATTTTTGTCGTTTGTAGTGCACTCATGGTTGGAGAAATGGACACCAGCAAATATGCTGGGCCACACTAGTCCCTTCCCACATGCTTCACTCTAGGGGCCTCAAAACCCTTAGAGCTATGATTAGGCATAGGTCTGCAATCAAGATAAGCTGCAAGTGGTGATGGTTCGCATCCATATTTAGTTCTTGATTTTATGAGTGTTGTAATTTTTACATTTCATGCATATATATATATATCAATTATTACTAAAATAGAATCATATTATTGAGTTGATTAAAATTAAATAATCTTCCATACATATTGCATCATCCTAACAGTTGTTTCTATTACGCAAAATCTCTGATTTTAAATATTAAGATAGGCAAAATGGTCTCAATTTGATAGTTGTCTTTAATTTCAGAAGTTAATAATATATTTTGCAGGAATTATTAATTTATTCGATATACTTCCACATAATATTTTAAATTTAAAAAAATAAAATTAGCACCAACTTGGTACTACCCTTGGAGGGAGAAGCTGGCAAAGTATAAGGACGAGCTCTCGAAGGGGGTCTGGGGCTACTGGGAGCTCGGTGTCTGGAAACCCCTTTCCTCAGTGCCCGGCGCCGTGCTAGGCTCCGCAAGGAGGTTCTCCTCGCCGAGAGTACGTCCTTGCACACTCCAACCCCAAAGGCTTTGCCTTGCTTCCCTCCTTTTGTCACTGCTTTGTTCTCTTATGTTGAGGAATCTTCCTGGTCGCCGTGGGTTGTGATCTAAGGAGTGGCCGTACGACCCGCCGCGAAAGGAGATGAGGACCAAGAGAAAGGGACACAAGTGCGATCGCGTGTCTGCTGATAAGTGCGCCTCTCTCTTTTTCTCTCTCTCTCACACACACCCACATGCACCCCTTACTTCCTGTAGTCCAGATTTAGAGGAAATTGAGATGTTTTGCTGTGAGTTTTTTTTTTTCTTCTAGAATTGAAGTGTGTTTTTTATTGTGTTTCTTTCTATCTTCACAGGCGCGCAAATACTGCTGGATTGATGAAGAAAATGCCACAAATGCTGTTGGATTATAAGGTGGGTATTTACTATTTTGTTATATTTCTTAATTTTAGATCTGGGGACAAGTTGATAAGACTTTCATGGTTCAGTTCATTTCTCTTAGCCTGTTTTAACTGATCATATGATCTAACATCCAAGTAGTCTATTACCTGAGTCTTGGGTCTCCGGCGGCCTCCCCTATCTAGACCATAATACCATGAGGTCCGATCTCAATCGCTTACTTGAATGAGTTCTCTCCTTTCAATTTGCTTAGACCAAGATCCCCTTTTAGATGCCCTTTTTCGTTTCCATGGTCAACTTTCTCATTTTCTTATAGTAGCGTGCTATAATTCATTCAGCTTAAAAAAGTTTAAATTTAAATTATAAAAAAATAATAAAACAAATGAAATGCATGTCTATGAAGTGCATTGCCCGTCCTCGAGCGGACAGCAAGGTGAAGTGCAAGTGTCCACATGTTAAATTGTGTGCATTTATACAAACATTTATAGTATATATGATTACTTTGCTGCATGTTTATATATATATATAATTTTTATTTATTTGTTATGTACTAGCCTATTACAATCTTGGGGGTTAAATCCTTGACAATATCCTCATAAATTTTCCTTGAAAATTCTTGCAAATCTGTTGTCGTTGGGAGTAGAACTTTTGACCTCCGAGTACACGACGAAGTGCCCAATCAATTGAGTCACTTCTTGTGTGCTTGCTGTATGTTACATACATAGTGTCTTACGCACATCAAACAATATCTACACACAAGTACATCTCTTCCAATGCAAGTCTCTTTTAACTTTCTCCGAGGACACCTTAACACCTTTTCACCTAGCTTTGCTCAGTGGCGAGGGTTTCCATCTTGGCATTTTCTTTTCAAATGAGGGAGACGAGCCTCAAACCTGCCACAGTAAGTGAGAGTAAAGAAAGGGAAATTGCCATGAGGCCTCCTGAAATCAGCCACTTAATGGAGAAGATCCAAGCTAGGGCTTTAAATGGACATAATTTTTTATGCATATTACAAATGTGGGTTTTTTTACATATACATTCTGTAAGCTATCGATATTTTAAATATCACCCTGGAATCCTAATATTTAAAAAATAACCCCCTGCAATCTTCTCAAGTACAAAAGCAACCCCTTAGAGTTGCCATCCAAAGAGGGCATCAATGGGAGGAATCAACACACTTCCCATCCACCGGCATGCTCTGCTCAGATGGAAGACTGCTTGCCAAGGAATGGAAGTTAGAATGACCATTGCTACTGTGCATGGACAATGAGGAATTGCCATGCCATCGACCATCCACCGATATGCTCTGTTCTTGACTGCCACTGGAGAGCTCCTCAGAGGACTTGGCCTGCAACTCCTCACTTCCTCGCAGGATATGCTTCACGGACAGAGCCCGAACAGGCGTGTGACCTTCGAGCATACTAACCACAGTAGACATTGGAGGCCTAAGCGTGGGGGATGGGTTGGTGCAAACAAGTGCCAGGTTCAGCATCTGCTGCGCCTCTTCTTTGGAGTAGTTCGTCCCTAGGCAGGGGTCTACGAGCTCGAGGAGGCTCCCCCTCTCTTGCAGCACATAGGCCTGATAGTTTTAAACAAGAGGAAAGAAAGAAAGGAAAAGGAGTTGTTGTGATCATTAATACTAGGAAGAATGAAAGGCACCTATGATTACATTCTGCTTAAACTGACCAACAGTAAACATCTGGATCTTCACTAAAGTTTTGGATTGCATGCAGAGGTAGAGAAAGTACGGACACCAGTTTTTATATACGAAGGCTTGCACATATGGACAGAGTTGTATACCCTTTTTGACAGAAATATTTCTCATCTATAACATGTCTGGTGAAAACATGCACCCCTCCCCACAAGGCCGACGTCTCGGCAGCACAGGTCATCTCACCTATCATGAGCACTCGGCACATCACACTGTATGTCTCCTTCCACCTTGTGTGGGTCCACATTTTATCGACCCTAGGATATCTGCTCTGATACCAAATTGATGTAGGATTACTACCCTCTACCCCAAAATCTAGGTGTTGAGGCGAGGCGAGCCCACTTATTTGCATCCCCAGTTTATCTCTCCAAGTTTTGATGTGTGGCTAAACCTATCACAGATCTAGTGCAGCATCAGAATACTTTAACTCATGTCATTTAAGATACTGAATAGGGTCGTGAGATTTTAATCTGAGCCAACCAAAAGAATTCCCAACATAGAGCTCCAAGCATGAAATTAGACAGACCTGCAAGAAACTCCAAGAAAACAGAACTTCTGAATTTATGCTACAAATGGCAGATATCTAAATAATGAATACTAGCATGATGTAGTATTATTTTCTTTTTAGCTAATGGGCATGCACCTGATGGCTGATTAACCATCAAGCCATTTTCCTTGTATTTGTTCATATGTTTAATAATATATATATATATATATATATATATTTTTTTTTTTTTTTTCAGCGGCATACACGGAAGTTGTCATACCCAGTCAAGAAGATCGAAAAGGTCTTCCCTCGGCCAGTAATTGGTATTGCTCTTCCCACTGACTATTTCCAGTGTGACCACGCCAAAGCTGTAGACGTCTGCTTTATCTGTCAAGTAACCTTCATTGCATACTCGGGAGCCATGTATCCCCTGGGAAAGCAATACTTATCAGCACAATATATCAATGGCCAAGAGCTAAAAAATTCTATAAAAGACTGCTGGGAGAGCTTTTAAAGGCTGGCTAATCAAATTGAGTTGTTCTTCTACGTTTGTGTAGGTAATGATTTCTGAAAGTAACTTTCAGCTGTAAAACATCAACACTGGAGGACAGCTCCTTTGCATGACACTGACATGCACCCTGTGTGTCCAGGGTCTGTTGGTATCTCATTGTCAATGTCAATCACTACAAGGAAATGGATTAGGCATCTGTTCTTGACGTAAAAGAAACAACATTACTAAACTTTTTTGAGTTCCAAACATCATGGTATGCAGAAACCACAAAGAAATCATCCCACTTTAAAGCAATTTGCTTACATAGTTCCAGCAATCCGGGTGCTGATGTGAGAATTGCCCTCTTCATCAAGTTTGGCCAAACCAAAGTCTGATATCTTCGCATTCAGGTCCTTGTCAAGAAGGATATTTGTTGCCTTGATGTCTCTGTGAACAATCTTCAATGCCGACTCTTCATGAAGGTAGGCCAAGCCCCTTGCTATTCCCAGGCAGACCTTGCACCTTGTTTGCCAGTCTAACTTTAACTTAACAACTTCTGGACCTGTACATACCCATAATTGCTAACAATTGTTTTACACTTCACAGAACAAGCAGAGCAGGAATAACACTGCTGTACATGGAACACAAATGTAGAAAGATGAGTAGCAGTAGCAAGTTTACCGAACAGTGCTCGAGCAAGGCAGTTATTCTCCATATATTCATAAATCAGTAGTAGCTGCTTTCCTTCTATACAGAACCCTAAAAGCTTTACAAGGTTTGGATGCCGCAAAGATGATATCATGCCTATCTCATTCAAAAATTCACGGTTTCCTTGCTTCGACTTGGAAGAAAGTTGCTTCACAGCCATCATAGAACCATTTGGAAGAACCCCCTGATCCTCGCCATGTGCATACAGTTTAAGGATTTTCACGACCACAGTGAACTTGGCATTCAGAAAGAGAAAAAACTAAATGAATATGTCAGTGCATGGTTTTACCTTGTAAACTGGTCCAAATCCACCTTCACCTATCTTGTTCAGAGGGTCAAAGTTCCCTGTAGCATCTTTTATCTGCTTTAAGGTGAAATAGCCTGCCTGCAACTGTAGGCCTCTGAGTTCTGATGAAAAAGGAACGTGAAAAATAGTGCACATGTTTGGTCAGTACTGATGAGAGATGAAGATTGAAGTATTCATGTAGAAAACGAATTGCCGACTTGATTATTGTATCAGTGCCTCATCAGCTGTGCTTAGTTCTAAATGCCAGTTAATTACTACATATCACATTCGAGAAAGCTTGTCATTCCCCTTGGTCAAGCACCCTTTAGGAAACCCACCTTCTCAGTGCAGAGCTATTTTCCTTTTCTGGGGAGATAAGGCCTCAGTGCTCTACAAAAAGAACTGGCCGTGGAGTATACAGATATATATGATAGAAACAGAAATATACAATGTGGACATGACATGTGTGGCAAAGGAGGAAATCCACAGAAAAAACTGCATAAAGGAGTTCTACATCTCACCATCGTCCTTAATGCCTTTCCTTCTCGTGCAAAACCATATAAACATCAAAACAAGCATTGCAAACACAAATGAAGCAACTGCCATTCCAACTACAGCACCAGTGGAGAGCTTCTTGTCCAGTTTAGGTTTGAAGTCTACAAAGGAAGAGAACTACACTGATCAAGGTGTTGTTTAAGAAGTACAAAGCTCAAGATGTTGATAGAGGCTATACATACTCGGTGTTATGGAGATTGCTGAGATAAGTGGCCCATATACACCTCTATATGGAATGGAGTTTGTCCCTTTGCCAGCCCATTGGAAGTGGATTTCTAAAGTGTTACCATCCACAAGGGTGGTAAAATTCTTGACAATTTCCTTACCAGTCCCATTAGCTGCTTCTGCAATGTTAAAGTCCCTCAAAACCTTTTTGCCCTGTAGAAACGCCAAAGAACTCGTCAAGTTGATCATGGAAAGATCAGTTAAGCAAGGCAATGTAATAACATGGGATCAAAATAGTGCCTGAGAACAGATCACATGTACAGTCAAAAACACAACCGAGAAGAACTTAACATGTACACAAGCAAGAAGTAAACGACTTCAGCACAAGCCTCATCTAAAGACACAAGAACATTAGAGTATAGGATGAAGAGACAAACATACATTTACATCCACATAATCTACTACAGTGGCAAAGAGGAAACTGCAAAAAGTGCATATGAAAAAGCATGTATTCTCATGAAAACTGCAAGTGCAGTGGATCCAAATGACCTGAATGGATACATCAAACACTCGCCTTCCCACAGCAAGAAATGTCTGGTCATTGGTGAAAACTATCTCAGCAAAGTGGAGTCTGACAGTATAATTTCCATTCTGCAAGCACAGGCCATAGTACTTGAGAGAGAGAGGACTTAAACGTGCTGATGTATACAATTCTGGGTTGGGTATTGTCAGTGTTGATGTGTTCTGAGCTATATATCCTGGTTCTCTGTCAGCATCACTTATAAAGGCACCCGTGCTGCTGTAAGCCCACCTCCCACTGCCAGAGAGGAAATATGTTGATGCGCCCTGCCTTGATATATCATCTTCTTCATATTCATTTCTGTCAATGGTTTCCTTTGGTCCTCCACAGTTTATGAAAACTTGATAGTCTGTAGAATTGCGAACATTCGGACAAGAGATATCATTTTGTTCACATGAAAAGAGAAAACAAAGGGAAAAAGCAAAGACATTGTAGAAAAGGCCTTGGGAAATTTGCAAAAATAACCCTCTTATATGGATAATTTCAGAGCAGTCACTCTTAGATACATGTTGATATATATAACTCCACTGTAAAGAGATTTGAATTGTTCTTAATATCTCTACTTGTTAGTGCAAAAGTAACCCTGCTACATAATATATATTAAAAAAATAACCTCACTGCATAGACATAAGTACAAAAGTTCCCATCTATTAAATGCACATATCGTCTTATGCTTTTTGATGACTGTTAACTGCCTAGCCTTTTTGCACTTACTTTTATGTCATAGGGTTGTTTTAGCTAATATGTACATAAGAGTAGCATGTCTTCAATTACATGTAAGTGGGGTTTCCTTTGCAATTATTCCAAAAGCCTTTGTAGTTCATACCCACTTTTTGCTTTCCCAGGGCAAGGATGGCCCTTCCTCAAGCATGTACTATCCTGCAAAGGCATCCCAGATAACAGTAAATGGTTCTGGTAGGATATTTCAATATTTCATCTGTGCATATTGAGATGGAAGTAATGAGATCTCAATGCATATTCAAATAGCAATGGAAGAAACTTACGAGCTACTTTGGGTGGAGGAAAAGCTGGCAACGAAGTTACTACAGAGAGATGAGAGAATGTTAAAATCCCACAAAAGAGTTGGGGCAATATATACAAGTTGGAACCCAAGGAAAGAAAAGTGTCCTAACTGATTATTTGCATCACATCCTTCTGGTGCAGATGCGATGTCCGTAAACATGTTCTCAGAAACATCTCTGAAGAAGGGAACTCTTTGGCATCATGATGATGATTTGGCGTCAAAGGAAAGCAGACTATTGGCATAAAAAAATTAAAAAAAATTCCCATGAGAGAAAAATATACAATTTTTTTAGGCTTGTCCTTATCCAGAGAGGTATGGATCCAGTGAGCTTATTGTTTGTAAGGTACCTGTTCATGACCGCCATAGAATCATAATAAAAATGTTCAGCTAAGCATTGAAAGGAATGAAATGTTTGTGTTACCCTTTATATTTTGTCTGAATCAGACCCAAATTTACCTACATCTTGCTTATCTGTTCTCGTAGATTCTCAAAGCTGCTTGGTATTGCACCAGTCAAGTTGTTAAAGCTCAGATCACTGCAGAAAATTATATTAAAAAAAACTGGAACATGGGTATGGGAAAGCTAAGCGTAACATATTTATCTCCGATGTAAGGAAGTGGCCTGTGGTCACTTATGGGATGCAGGAACAGGAAACAAGATGCAGGAAACGCAGATCTTACTATTATTAATTTGCCTCCAGAGCAGTATAGAAAATGCAAGCATAAATTCATTCACTATCTAACAAGGGGCCCAAAACAAGAAGATATTGATGAGAACAGATAAGATATTAATGAAAACAGATGAAGTTGTTATTTCCTTGGTTAATTTTCTAGAGCCTGTTGAAAGATCATAGATATGGATGACTATGTATCCGACAGATCTCAAGAAGACTTTATCAACACCCTAACATCAAACTGCTGAAATAAAGCATGTTAATTTGAGGAACCATACAGGATCCTTAGCCTTGGCATCGTCCCAAGATATCTTGGTATTTGACCAGATATTGAGCAATTCCGGAGAACCCTACAGCAAGTTTCCCAGAGCAGCACATGTCAGCTGAAGCATCAAAGAAAACACCCACCCCAATTTGCCAAACATATCATTCATAAACCTACAAATGCCTCATCTTTGGCATATCCTTGATAGGAGGGAAGCCACCATCTGACTTCTTCAAGTCAGTAACTCTCCTACAAATCAGTGGAGAAAAAGGATGTCACCACATTGTATGTTAAAATCAGAGTGTCTTTGCTTGGGAAAAGAACAAAGCCACACTTACAGCTCTATTAAGTTCTGCAACAGAGACAAGGCAGATGGGAAGGGACCCTCTAGAGCCGTGCCTTGCATGTCACTGCAACATTTGAAAAATCATACTCCAAGCTAAGATTCATGAATCTTTGTTTTATAAAGGAAAGGCCAAGAGGGAAAAAAATGGAATGGCAAAAAGCATATGGACAGAGATGATTAGTGTTGCAACTAACAATCTGGTTAGTTTTGTCCAATTCCCTATAAAGCTGGGTATCTTCCCGGAGATGTCATTCCCATCAATCCGACTGCATGAAAGCGTAGCATTAGACATGCATGCCAATTAGACAAAACGATAAATATGTATAATCCCACAAAAGAATGCAACAAGTGGAAGAGTATGGCGGCATACAAATCAGTCAAGTTCTTCAGATTGCCCAGTGTTTCGGGAAGCTCACCCGTGAAGTTATTGGCATCAAGAAGGCTGCAACATCATCAGGCTTCATCACTAACTTACTTACTTGGGCTCCCCAGGTAGGCTACATTAATTAATCATCCAGGGGAAAGAAAAAGAGGAACTATATAAGACAGGGGAAACATGCGGCTTACAGTCTAGTTAAGCTGGTTAAGTTGCCAAGACTCCGAGGAAGAGAACTTGCAGCATGTTGTCCTCCAGGATCCTTCAAAGAAAAATAATTTGACAAAAAAAAAACGGGAATTTGACTCGGTTCTCATCATTAAACAATTAACAGTCGAACAAAACCCACGTTCATATATAAAAGGAAGGTGTAGTGGCAGTACAGCCATTGAAGCGTGGTAATGTTCCCTATCGCCTCAGGAATCGGACCTGAAAGCCTGTTCCCCATGAGGGATCTGTAATCGTGAAGAACAAAGTAATCGGTAACAGTCATGCACAGCTTACAGATTTGAGTGTGTGTGTAGGAAAAGGGATGCGGGAATGGCAGATTACACGTTAACGAGAGGGAGGGAAGCCCACGCAGCGGCAGGAATGGACCCATTGATGTAGTTACGAGTGAGGTCGCTGTTTGGTTCCACAACACAAGAAGCCACAGAGGAATATATGATCGATCCACAGAGCACACTAGCTAGCTGTTCAGCTTCTCACAGTAGAGTAGAATTAAAGATGAAAGAAAGACCAGAAATTTCGAAGTGGGCACCTACATCTGAACCAGGGAAGTGAGGTTGGCGAACTCCTCCGGCAGCATCCCCGTCAGGTTCTGCCCCGTGAGCTGGCTGCGCACATGGTTTTGGCCAGACACACACGAATCAGAGCAGACGAAAGAGAGAGATTACCAGGATCGATGCATGGATGGGAATGCAACTTGCATGCCGACGACATGGCAGGCGTCGGAGGTGGTGTTGCAGTCGCAGGTGAGGTTGCTGACGATGTACTTGGTCCTGCTCCATGGCGACCAGCCAGTGCAAGGATCCAGGCGGAAGTCCCACAGCGTCGGTGGTATCTTCAGCTTCCCTGCTATCTGCTTCAGCGCATCCACTGCGCATGCGTGCGTGGCCAGCGTCGTCAAAGTTAGAATTTTTTCTTTTATAAAGTTATATACAACCATCAAGAGCACGGTTACGGCTAATTTATCATTTTAATACTATTTTTGTTATTTAATTTTTGATGCCATCTTCATCTCATTTTAATATTATTTTTTAAATAGATCATAGGGATCAAAGTATATCAGGGTCATACATACACTTCGATCTGTCCTATGTCATAGCAAACTCAACATGGCCGATCCTACCAATCATGATCATGATCAAGAGAGAATTGACACCATGGAGGCTGGAGATAAAATTAGTAATATATATTGTATACATTTCTATAAGTATTGAGGGTGAAGATAGAACAAGTGAAAAAGTAAAGTAGTAATATCTTTATATTCACGTGGATCTAGGGGTGTTCATGGTTTAGTTTATAGGGATTTTTAGGAAACAAATCAAATCAAACTAAACTAAACTTAATTAAATTCGGTTACCGAATTGAATTCGGTTTGGTTCGGTTTAACTTAAATAAATGGGCATGTAGATCTCTTAGTCTTAAATAAGATTTTAACCACTTGTTTCTCTAATAAATCACTATCAAATAATATTTGAAATGAAGTATTAAATGTTGATGATCATATTAACCTCCATAATATATATTTTTACGTAAATATATTAAAAAAACTTGATAGATATATAAATATTAAATTTTTATTATTGTAATTTAGTTTAATCGGTTTGGTTTGATTCTAGAGGTTAGAAACCGAACCAAACCAAAATTTCTTTTTCAATTTGATTTGAAACCAAACCAAAAATTTTTATGTTCAAATCGAAAAATCAAACCGAACAATAGTGAACACCCTACGTGGATCAATCAATAAAGATTTATCTTATATGTGCACCTAATATATAGTAAGCGTTACTCAAATAAAATTAGGCCACGAAAAATAAAAGGAGAAATAGAGCCATGACGTTTCAGATCAAGGGTTGCACGAGGTCAAATTTAAGTTGGATATCAACTTTAATTATCTAAATTGCTTTCAAAATCAGACAGCGGAAAACGTGATAAAAAAGTGTGTTATTCTAATATTCCTAATAAAAATATAACGTTTGATAAAATAAATGCTTAAAGGTTACATAGCTAAATTTAAACATTAGTAAACCAGTCATTTATCTAACCATTCGCTTTCATATATAAAAGAGTGGTGTGTGGGCGCGCTCTCGAGTTTAAATTTCTAAAGTTCTTTTGCCAACATTTTTGTTCGACCAGCTCGATCAGGCCAATTAGTAATGCCAAACTTTAATAACGTACACATTTGCTTATGTTCACAAACTAGTTTGATTTGGGTTCATTATTATATCCTCTTAGTAATATAAACTAGGTTATTCATTAGCATTTGGGTCATATCTCACCCTTTTTTTTGGGTTGGTGCCGGGTATTGAAGTTGAGAAATGTTATGCATAGTGTGATGTGAGGGATTGTGCTCCTCACAGCGTGCCATGTAGAGGGACACGTCCCGGTGCATTTAATACGTCTTTTGATTTTTTTATCTTCAAACAATACATACAAATTCATCTAGCGCACAAAATATCTATTTAGTGCATATAAATATTTATTTTATGCACATAAATAGTATAAGAATGTACATAAATAGATGTAGTTGTGTGCATTCTTGTACTATTATTTGTGTGTACTAAATAAATATTTGTGTGCGTTAGATGGGTCTTTGTATGCATTGTTTGAGGATAAAAAAAATACAAAAAAATATATTAAATATATCAGGGGCCGTGTCTCTCTACATGATAAGCTGTGGAGGAGCACGGCTCCTTCACACATTATTATATTCTTGACTAGTCGAGAGCATAGAATTTCTTATCGAACTTAGATTTTTCTTTTCCCGCCTACAACAGGAGGACTAGTCACATCTTACCTGATAACTTAATCAATTAATACATAGATATAATAGACAAATACTTCATTTTAGTGATGTCTATTTATGGAGTGGTCCAAATGCACACCCCCCCACCGCAAACCCCACACCTAATGAGGTAATGACATTATTGAGTTATGACAGAGATTGCTTGGAGGATGCAGAACATGGAATGCCCATCTTATCTATACTAGTGCATGAATTAGCCTTTCCAAAAGAGAAAAAAAGGAAACACTGAAATGGCAGCGAGAAACAGCCCACATATATGGATATTTAAGTCAACATAATATTTTAGGAAAAAATGATTACCCGGTACCCACAAATGTAAGCACATCCACATGGAACATTTAACAAGATTTTCAGATTTCAAGTCAAGGTTTATACATTTGCAAATGCCTATATATAATCAAGGGAAAGGAACTCAGACATTCAGATATTGACAAATCAATTAAAGTTTGTTAGATTTGCAAATACATTTTTTAGGTCTATTTCTTTTACAAATTATCTTTTAGTCTATATTTTGAAGAAGAAAAATTGAAGACTTTTGCACGCCGACGATTATAGATATCATTTGTAAGGAGTGGACGACTCGATAGGTAGGCATGTAACCACTCCGCGTGACCAAGTGCCAACTACCTCGGATGTTGACAGAAGCAGACACAGAGGTAGGAGTGGAAGAGATGGTCCTCTTCCTCGAGGTTTCCTCACTTCCCCGACTGGGGATCTCCATTATACTATAGAGAGAGAGAGAGAGAGAGAGAGAGAGAGAGTGGGTACTCTATCATATACATAGAAGTCAGGACGTAATAGTGAAAAGTTTTACAGATATTATCAAACATTTAACCCTTACGATTGTAGTAGTATTTAATAAATAAATAAATAAATTGAGAGAGAGAGAGAGGGTTGGGGCTTGTTCAAGCTCTGCACCAATGACCAGCAGTAGAGGAGCTTGACAGGACTCGAACAGGCTGTCGGGTCTTGTCATCAATCTCAAACATTGAAATAGCTCAGGTCTAAAGACCTTATCCGATCCTCCCATGCACATACGGAGAGAAAAAAGATGGAGAGTTCTGTGTGTGCAGCCGAGGAGGGGACAATTAAGCCCACCCAGTAGCTTTGAAGCATGATCACAGTGAGAAGACGAAATGAAACAACGTGAACCCCTCGACGGTTCATGAGGAAGCAAATTTGTTTTGGGTGTGTACGTACGTACATGTTGGGTGGGGGGTCGCCGGGTGCACGTACCTTCTTGCTGGGGAAGGGTCTGGGCCTCGGATCGGAGGTCCTGAAAGCAGCAGCAGCAGCAGCACAGAGAGACCACCAGGAGGCGGCGGAACAGATGAGGCGGAGCAAGGGGAGGCCTCGCCTGCCGCCCCGACACCGCTGCCGGCGACGCTGCAGCTCTCATCTCGTCTCCCCCTCGGCTAGCTCTTCACCTCTTTCTTCGTCCCTTCTTCGAATGATATATATGGGTGTTTCTTGAGAGAGAGAGAGAGGTCAGGAAGATGGAAAACCAGAGTGAGAGAGAGCCTATATATGGTGGAGGTCGAGAGGATGGCAGAAGACTGAAGTCGAGAAAAAGGAGTGGAAGAGATGGTCCTCTTCCTCGAGGTTTCCTCACTCTCCATTGGTCAGGGTTTACCCACCCCATTTTGTTTTTAAAGCTTCTTTTCTATCTGTACACGGAAAGATTGAACTCCATCAATATTAAATGAGGTTTTGACGAGACTATTTATGTTTTACGAAAAAAAAAATTAAATTAAAAGATAAAATATTATTTTTTTTTCTCACAAAACTCCCTCCAATATATTAAGGGGCCCGATTCTCTTTTATATTAAAGTAACATTTGAAAACGATACTTAAAAGGAGAAAGTCGACCAAAGTCGATTAGACAATTGAAGCGGGTACGGCCGCGCTCCCCGTCTCCGACGTGTATGTGTGACGATGCGGTGGAATTGTCAAAAAATTAAAAATAAATAAATAAAAGACCTTCTACAGAGAACAATCTCTAACCTGCGTGGAATCTGAGAAAATGACGAGATTATTTTTCGGAACCGAAAGTGAGAACGGACGATGTGTTCGTCTCTCTCTTCAATGTGATAAACATTTTGTGCAAAAATCGGAGAAAAACTTTATTTATTTGGAACCGTAAAGATTCTGTCAGAATTTTTGAAAAGTGTGAATTTTTTTCACTGGACGAACCCTAATTTTAACAAGTATGCCATATTAAATAACACATTAAAATATATACTAATATTTCTCAAATTTTGTGGAGGTGACCACCCCTATGTCCTCACGTCAGCCCGAGCCATCGCTTTCGTAGCTGATTAGGATGGACGTTTTTGGTGTAGTTAACTTCCATGCGCGGATTAACGAGGTGGGACAGGACTCGACTGAGCTGCTGGTCTGGTCGCAAATCCTGCCAAGAAGTTAAAGCTAATTCCGCATCCTATTGCGCGCGATTTGTTCTTTAATTTAGGGTGAATGATCAGTTAAAAGATTATTGTATTAGCTGTATAAGTTAATATTTAATT
Source organism: Colocasia esculenta (assembly GCA_014218235.1). NCBI lineage: Eukaryota > Viridiplantae > Streptophyta > Magnoliopsida > Alismatales > Araceae > Colocasia > Colocasia esculenta. The sequence goes on along the minus strand of CM024754.1, from coordinate 7,146,299 downwards.
GACTGATTTGATCATACTTTGAAATACCCTTAAAATAATAAGTTTCTTATTAGGTACATTAAAGCATTGTGGTGTTTGCTTGAAGTGTTAAAATATTGTAGATCAATTAAATGCGTTAATACAACTCGTAGAATACCAAATAAATAAGAGAAAATTTACCACTTCCCTTGAGGTGTAAAAGAAGTAATAAGTCGATCATATGTTTTATTTTTCAAAGAAGATGCAAAGTCTTGAAGAAAAGGATCATGCTCGTTTACTCCCAGAGAGCACAGACAGAGTGCATAGACTTGGTGGTCACATAGCGCGACGCGGCTTCTTCTTATATATTCTTGGCAAGTGCATGCACATATTAATATATTATTAAGTTCAAAGAGTGGGTTCAATCGAATTTTTTATGGATTTTGGGAGAAAAAAAAAGAGAGTGTTTATAGGTCTACTGGACCAGGCCCAGAAGTCCAATGGGCCCTACCTCTTTAATAGGAGGAAAGGGAAGGGAAGCAGCCATTGATATAATTAATTAGTCTCATATCAACTATGATCTCCCTCCTCTTTGAGTCCCAACAATCTTTCAAAGTAGGTCAACCGGCACATGTAAAGAGGTCGGACATTTGGTGACTTCTACCAGTTTAAGACCTCACTTTCTCTCTCCTTCTCTTGAATCTTCTATTCTCCTCCGATCAAATTGAATCGAGTTAAATTGAGTTAGACTAACTTGACTATTAAAAGATCAACTCGTCGAAACTTTGTTCGAAAATTGACTGTCCTTAAGTACAAAGTATCTCGGAACCCAACTCCAAACTCAAGGCTCATAAGATCAATCCATCAACATCATCAAAACAACTGGTCTTATCAAGCGTGTTAACCGATGGAGTCTCATTGGTTGGTTGCTTGGAGAATGGCACCCTCAAGTGCGGTTACCACCTAGAGTCCCATGCACTCTAGAACTTTCGCAAGGGGGGAGATGAGTGCGTGGCTTGGGTCCCGAGTTTCTCCTCTCCCATGCGCATGAGAGAAATGGGATTCTCTCTCTAGAAAAATATTCTGCGCAAGTCTCTCTCTCTCTCCTCCTCTCTCTCTCTCTCTCTCTCTCTCTCCTCTCTCCTCTCTCTCTCTCTCACTCTTGAGTAAGACTTCTTATACGGAAGATCACCATCGGATCTCGAAGACGTTTAGAGCGAGAAAATTACAAAAATTAGACTATTGTAGCCTGTTCTCCATCCTCCGCAACGCACAAGATACACACTCCAATCAAAATCAATAAATAAAGTGGATAAAATATGTGTCAGGACTCGGGGCTTAATTTGTTTCCCAGGAGAGAGTGTTATATACGAAGAACGATTACAAAAGTTGTATGTTATATTGTAATATGTATGTAGTTGTGAAATCCTACTCTTACAAGTACCCATACGACTAATTAATTACCAAACAAAAATACGAGACAGCACGTCGACATAAAAGCATCTTCTCCGTCGTCTGCTGCTTTTACACTAATCAGTGATAATATTATGAATAATTTTTAAACTCTAATTAGAGTTTAATTTAAATTGGTTAACTAGCATTCCATCTCGTTAGGCGAGTTATATGGTGCCACACTTTTCGCTACGTCACATCGCCCCCATAGAAAGAAAGAAAAATATCACATTGCACATTAAAGTTGTGATATGAGAATAATGATATAATATTTATTTTTTATGGACAACAAAATAGATGTGGCTAAGAAATGAGATATCAACATTTCACGTATTTTGGGGTGGTTGGTTGAGACATTATTAAACATGACAAATATTATAGCAAGTGTTCCTCTTCGGCAAGTACCTAGCTAGAGTGCATGCAAGATGCGATGGCTGTTGACTCGGCTTCATGTTTCGGCAGTGGCGGACCCTCCTTATAGTCAGTGGGGTCACGTGACCCCACTGACTTGGAAGAGGGTCTTAAGAGTTCCTTTTTTTTGTTTATGTAAGTCAAATTTTTATGTAATCTTATGTAAAGTGACCCCACTGACTTTTAAGGTGACCCCTCTATACTCAAGTGACCCCACTGGATTAAGTTTGAGGATCCGCCACTGTGTTTCGGAAAGTCAGACACGTGGTGAATAGAGGTTCACTTTGATGTGTTACCCTTGGCATGAACTCCTAATATAAAAGTGAGAAATATTTGATGCACATTATTTCAGGATATCTAATATATTAAGATTGTAAATAGAATTCGATATTTTGATATTTCGATCTGATTTCAATAAAAATATCAATTTTAGAATTGAAAAATGATTGATAGTTTATCAGAATCGGTATCAGATATTTCAATAAATTATCAGAATCGGAATTGAAAATAATCGAAATCAAAATCGATATTAATTATTTCGATAACTTATCTATAAATTTAAAAAATAAAATTACTATGATAAGCACCTTAATTTATTGAAATTTTAATTCTGATAATATTATTAAAATCAAAATTTACCATTCTAATTCTATCGAAATTGAAATTATATTTTAATTATCAAAATCAATATTTTCGATTTCGAATTTGACCTAATTACAGCCCATAATTATATTAAATAATAAACATCAATCATAAGAGAGTGGATATCCAGTATCCACATGTGCACCAATTATTTATCCACAAAAGTTGCCCACGCTGTCTGTTTCAGTTGGTTGGTCTATCGGGAAACAAGGTGCGTGGTTTACGTATGAAGAGCATTAAATATGCATGACTTTGACGCATTTAATTAATTACTTTAATTTCTATTGTCATGATAACAATTTTGACAAGAAATATAGTTATAATTTATAGGTGAAATTTGTTTTATATATAACGAGGGATCTATAGCACCATAACATGATTTCAGTTTAGGTGAAGTATGAGAAATATGGCTTCCAATTTTACTAGTCAAATTATCTTTCTAGCTAGTAGCTAGCTCCATTTCTTCGAGTTAAGACCGGTACGTTATGGATTTGAACCAAAATAACCAAAAGATTATATGAAGTTTTACAACGTAATGGGTTAGCTGGGTCAGTATTTAAGTGAAATCGGATCCTCTCAATCCTATTGCAGGAGGGGATTGGGTCAGTACAAGGGGGGATGATGTATTTTTACATTTTTATCTCACCCCATATAATATTTTTTATATATTTTTTACATAAGGATAAAAGTGCAAAAATACATCATCCCCCATTGCATGACCCAGTCCCCTCCTACAAGGGATTGTCATATGGGAGCACTCATATATACATGCAATGTAATATATTTTGTATATTGAAAAAGATGTGCGATGAGATGCGACACATTCAGATGAAATGTGTCGCGTGAGGAGGGAGAGACCTCTCAACCCCCTCTGGATCGGAGTGTGTGCTAAAACTTTCTCTTGTATATTACAAGATTTTCTATGTAGCATTTGATATTAAAGTGTAAATGGAGCTCCCTAGTCAAGTATCTTGATTCCATTTTAAAAAGAAAAAAAATCTAATAAAAGAAATGGGGTTTTGCATATATACCCCTATAAATTTTACTTTTTACATATATATATCTTTGATCTATATCAATTATCTAAAATATCTCTTATCCACTGTCATAATTGCAGTTGTACACTTGCTATCACCGTCGTTTGATCTATGGTTACAAAGTATAGTTTGACAAGATAAATGTTTATAAAAGTATACATGTAAAAAAGTACTATTGTTGCACGATTTCCATTGCATCTACTACGAATATTCCCCCAAGTTGACGGCCAGTACCCAATCACAAGGGTATAATTGCAACTATTATTGTAGATAAACGATATTTTAGATAATTGATATAGATCAAGAGTATAAATGTAAAAATTAAACTTTATATATATATATATATATATATATATATATATTAGATCTATAAATCTGATCATATATAGTGGAGCAACTTTTGAAACAGTCCTCTTGTTGAATGGTTCACGGGGGCTGGTGCCATAAAAATCGGAAGACTATTTTGTCCACCTGACCAAGTGATGGAGGGCAGTTTTCAAGATAGTCGTCCAATTAATTGAGTTCCCACTTTTCCCTTTTTTGAAAAAAAAAAATGCAACCATTTTGTACTAGTGGAAATAGTTTATGGATATGATTACAAAACTCTCAACTTTTTTTTTACAAGAAAAATGATACTTCCCTAAAACTAGTACTCAAGAGACATTACATATGTAGTACATCACCTACCACAACAGCCATTGCGATACATCTATAAACTTAATTCACCAACCAAAAGAGGAAGATGCCACCACCATAAAAGTATCTGTTCCTACTTTGGGAGAGATAGGCTGTACATCAATCAACTAGGAAGAAAAAATAGTTTGGAAGATGCACACTGCCATTTAGTATGCAGAATATCTCTAATACACAAGCTTATCCAAATACTCCATAATCTCAAACTAGGGAGATCCAGTGAAGGACTGAAGAACACCTTCATTGGAGAAGCAATCTTCCAAAGCGAGGTCGATATTCTAGACCTGCGCAATCACAAGCACAACGCTATAGCACACAAATATTACGCCTCAATTGAAGCCAGATGAACTCGATATATAGACAGATCTCAAGTCGGAAGCCCAAAACTTGAGAAAGACGGGATGGAGGTCGAGGGGGACCAGGATGGGGAACTAAGCGAGCAGACCAGAGCCACCAGAGACCTAACATTAATGGAAGGCTAAGTTGGGAAGCAAGGTTCAGAAAAGAGACAAGGAAGAAGAAGAGCTGACCATAAGAGGTTAAAGGACCGGAGATGAAAAGGGGGAACATCAAGAAACGGTGAGATTTACAATCTAAGCTATAGATCAAGGCCAAACAGAGTGAAGAGAGGAAGGATGGCAACAGGAAACACAAAGGGAGAAGAAGGAGGTTTGGGAAGGTTGGAGGCTATATTGGGCTAGGAGACTGTGTGAAACGATGGAAGGTGTAGAAGGAAGAAAAGAGAAGGTGGATATCAAGGAAACACAGGGGATGACATGCAAAATAGGGAAACCAGGAAAGAAGGACAAAGGAGAGAGGATGGGTGGGGGAGAGCTAACTTTGGCGCTTCCCCCACGTCCCAAGCTCCGACGCCCAAGAGCAACGACGATGATGTTCTATCGGAGAATCGATGATTGTTTTGCCGGAGGATCGATGACAAGATCCTACCTCAAAAAGAAAAGATTTAATATATTTTTGTATTACACTTTCAGTGCAATATGATTAGATAATAATTCATGTGGCATCTAACAATTAAGTTATCACTTTATCACTCTTCATGTGAGGGGTGTCACATGAACTATTGCTTAATCATATTGTACTTAAAATGAAATATAAAAATATATTAAATCTTCTCCTGAAAAAAAAAAAGCGACCACCACCGCGACGCTCTACTAGGGTTTCACCTTGAGAGCTTCGCGGCACCCATGCGCCCTCCTCTTCCCCAGAGTACAAAACTCTCAATCAATGAATCATCATAAACACCAAAAATAGTAAGTGAAAGTATTACAATTCAGTGGAGTTATTTGGAGTTGTCCATTCTAATCACAATGAGACGGACCCCACAATATAGTGATGCGTTATGTGGTTTGTCCTATTGTATCTGAGGTAGACAATCTGACGGGTTTTACTCCGTTGAATGGTATAAGCTGTCCGCAAATAGTAACATCTACGTATAGAGACATTGGATGAACTGTGAGGTCTGTCCCACATACATCCGACATGTAACTCCATTGAATAGTAAGTTGTTCTCAAAAAATAATATATGTGATATATACGATATATGTGATAGGTTTACATATGGAGACACCTAAGTCAAGATGTGAGCAGTCAGGGAACAAGAGGTGCAGAGGAGGTTAGCACTGTGAATGTGCATTGTAGCCTATTGAGACGTGTTCCTTTTACCGTGAGATAGAAGCGATAGAATAGAACCAAACGTGAAAATTTGGTTTTGGAAACCATGCAAAAATTAAAATTTCTTGTTTTAAGAGGATTGGGTTTAGTTTTTGGGTGGCTTTGAACTTGGAGGGTCAAAATCAATTAGAAAGGATGCCATTCACATCGGTCAAGTGGCCTTGAAATTTTCCTTGATTTACGCCACTTCGAACACAAGAAAAATATCGTAAAACTATTTACAAAGTTCAAAAAGAATGAAATTAAACATTGTATTATGATTGCATCTTTCATAAATAAAAAGGGTCATAATTGCATCACCCTTTATGGCGCCTTAATCTTCTTAATACAAAAGGACTAACCTCTCTTGTAAGTGTAATTGGTGAAGATGGTTGAAATATTCTAGTACGGTCTTAGATATAGGATGTTTTTATTTAACGAGTCTAAAAAGAGTGATTTAGTAGTTAAGATCTTTCAAGATATACTTTAATATATAACTTGAAATCCTCGTAAAAAAAATATTCTGACTCTCATGTGCTCTTGAATTAATGAGATAAGGCTCTGATGATAATGATGATGATGATGTGCTCTTGAATTAGTTTGTCAGAGAATGTTAATTAACACTTGCAAGACAAGATAAGTGATCAAGAGATCAAAAGGCCTGAGCAACTTCTACTTGAAAGAAGCGATTGATCAGACACGAAGGGATTCGAACAGTTCAACCATGCATGCGCACTTTCACGTAAGGTGGTGGTGAAAACCAAACACTTTATAGCATTTGAAAGTTGGTGAAAGACTAGGTGAGACTTAAAGCTACGAAGATGGTTGGCTAGATCTGTGGAGCCATCAAATGTGAGGAAGATAGGTAGCTGGAGTATCAGGGGAATTGGTGCTTCCAAGATCTCATGGGTAAATGGGGCCTAGAAATCAGCATCATCCTCCACTAACCCCCAAGTTTTTGTTTCATTTTCGACTTAGAACTATGACTTTTTGTTGCCTTTTCTGTAGACGATGTCAAGACTTCCAACCCCCACGAGATCTTGAATTTGTTTGTTCAATGGAGAATGTCGGGTAACATCTACAAGGCAAGAAGAGCGATCAGGGGGCCCCAAGTGCAGTCCGGAAGAGTATTCTCTGATGCTTAAGTTAGGGAATTGATTAGAATATGAGGAAGAGAGGAGTTCTAAGGAAAGAGTTCCAGGACTATGTTCTTTTTTAGGTCTTCTTCCTTCGAGGCTGCAATCTCCCTTTTAAGCATTCGTCATAGAAGTTCTTGGGTGTGCATCCCCCATTTTTTAGCCATGTAGATGTGTCGTACAAGAGTAGGGAATTTCGGTGCCGCTCTCAAGATTCTTGGGTATGTTGCCCTTCTCCCTGGGAACTCTATTGGAGCGGGGGGGGGGGGGGGGTGGAATTCTTGCCACTCATGATGAGGTTTCATCCTATGCCGTAGGTACTTGTCTGGAGAGCATATGAATCCCCCATCTGAGGGGTGCCATCGCCAACCTCAGATGGCTCAGGGTATGGAGGGTGAGAGGCCTTGACTACCCCTAGGTGCATGTTGTACGACAACCGGGTCATGCCTTAGTGCAGTGGGGGACACGTCTAAGTGTCAAGAGGTGTCAAGAGTGGGATGTTGTACACCATACAAAAGAAAGTCACAACACGGCCTTGAGATGCCAAGGACTTTAGTGCTAGGTTAGCTCGAGGAAGCGAAGTTCCACGATGTGAGCTCCTAGGGCCAAACCCGCTTTGCCTTGCATAGGCCACGGTTGAAGTGCCAAGTCTAGTATGAATCAGTGCTAGCTCACGTGTGCACGGGGGCCTGGTGGTTGGTTCTTAATGGGCCAACCTGACTTTTGCTCTTCACCATGCACTAAGGGTGCATTTGGTTGTATGTAAAATATTTTTATAGGAAAAAAGTTTTTTCAAAAGAATAGCTTTTAAAGGAAAATAAAAAACATAATTGACTATTTGATTCCCATGTAAATATTTTTTCTAAAAAGATTTTTTAGTGCTTGTTTTCTAGTAAAATATTTTTCAAAAATAATCTTTAAAAAATAAAATAAATAATAAAAAGTACGTTCCGACAACCGACACTGAGCACCTAGCCAGCGCCGACTGCCAATCGTCGGCCAATGCCGTTGAGCGCCGGGTCCTAGGCGCCGACCGTCGATCACCAACCGCCGACAATCTAACGCCGACTACCGAGAGCCGGGCGCCGACCACCGAGTGGCTGACGCCGACAATCAAGCGCTAAATTCCAAACATCGGATACTAAGAATGAGAGTAGAGACTGTAATCTCACTCATAAAAAATTTACATGAAAGAGAAATCCAAAAAGATAGTTTATGAAGTTTCATCAAGGATGCCAAAATTCATAAATTTTTGATAAAAATTTTCATAGATTAACTTTTCAGTGGTACCAAAGAAGCTATTTGTATATAATTTTCCGAAATTTTATACTAATAAGTGAAACTCCAACAAACAATGCTGCTGCCGACACTTCCAGAAGCAATGGGGACACGATACAGAGGATGAAAAGTCCAGCATTCAGCATGAGCCAGTCGTGTTCTTATAAAAACAAATTGTGCTTAATCCTTCACCAATTGATCACACTCCTTCACCACTTAATGACTTCCATCTGTATTGAAGGCAGTGATTCCTTGATAGACCCAAGAGAGGAACTTGCTTCCATTACGATTCTTAAAATCAACAAAACAACTTTCTACCCTTTAAAAAACACAGCATACCTTTCTCAAATGGTGTCATTTTCACATGAAGGAGAGTGACTTTTTCTCGTCAAAGAACAAAAATTGTTTGGTCAACAGGCAGAGAAACTTAACTGAAGAACACACAAGTTCACACAATATGGATCTCTATATATACACTATGTAATGTTGTAAGAGTCTCCTTCCGTGTCAAAAAAAAAAATTTAAAAACTTATGGACCGATCCCAAATAAAAAGGAGAAAAAGAACTTGATCCTCGGCAACGCTGATGCCCAAGAGAATGTGTCATGGATGACTAACAAGTCGGTTTGTTCTGTGCATCCAAAAGCCTCATGGAGTCAGCTTTCCAGAATGCCAAATCCTCAGTGTTCCTCTGTATAATCGGAGAGGAGATTACTTGTTGCAGAATGGGGGGTCGCATCTCCCTTGCTACTTTTAATGGAGATGGAGGAATCGACCCACGGCCCATCCATTGATACGGTCTTCTGACTGTCATAAGAGACATTTTCAAAGGACCTGAATCGCATCTCCTGGCTTGCTTGTCGAATATGCTCCATTGGTGGAACTCTAACAGGTATCTGGCCTTCAAGCATACTTACAACCGTGGACATAGGAGGCCGAAGTGTGGGGGATGGGCTGGTGCATATAAGTGCCAGGTTCAACATCTGCTGAGCCTCTTCTCTGGAGTAGTCTGTACCAAGGCTGGGGTCTATTAGTTCAAGGAGAGTGCCCTGCTCTTGCAGTACATATGCCTGATATTTCAAAAGGAAGTTGCAATTGTTATCAAAACAATTTATAACAGAAGATCATCTGATGGAGAGAAAATAATGTCCAATTTATAACAGAAGTAAGGCCATTCACTTCCCACTCAGATATCTGAGTTGGGATTGTTATAAACACGAAGAGACATAAAAGCTCATGTTGTGGTTGAAGTGAAAGTGCCAAAGCACCATGAATTGCCTATTGGAATCCCGTCTACAAAGCAACTACTAGATATCAAAAGCTTGGTTAGAGTAAGGAAAAAAAAAATACTAATCAAGACAAATAGTGAAATATTAGGGTTCTTTCTGTTTGACTTTATCTATGAGACATGTAACCAGATTGCCTTGTTTTACAGAAATTCCAGCAGAGAGTTGAATAATATGAAGTCCGTCTTTTTCTCTTTGAAAATCATTTCTCCACCAAGGAATGTAACCTCTTTTCCTTGTATTTTAGTCATTATGCTCACCAAAGTGAAATTTGGCTTTGACAATTTAACCAGCTTCCCAGGTCAGGCTTTGAAGAACCTGTTGACCTGATCTTTTTCCAGGACAGGGAGAATCAAGAATAAATGGACACAGACATGCTCCAATTCAGACCCACCTATGCTTTTCTACCCTACATCACCTTTTGCCCATTCTAATCCAAGGCCAAGTAATTCAAGTATAAGTCATATAGTTCGGTCTTGAAATCTAGATGGGTCAGGTTTGGGCCAATCAACTTCCCACTATCGGCTTGACCTGACCCACTGCCTTGCTCTGATGGTCAATTCGGGTATAAGTCATATAGTTCTGATTCAAGTGTTCTTGTATTTTAGGCGTTTTTGTCCTTTGCCTTTCTCTCTTGGCCAATGACCAAGAAGGTGAATACCTTGTCTCTATGCTCCCAATCCTCCAGCCAAGAAAATAATTTCATCATGATATAACTGATCCCCTAAACATAAACATATACAGAACATTTTGTGAGACATTCTACCTAACCCAGTTCAATCTTGATACAGACATGAACGGCATGAGATAAAGAAAATCTCATACAGAAAATTAAGTTGTAGTAAGTTTTTTTCCACAAGATGACAGTCATGTTTAGGACTACTCGGTAGCAACAACTCAAGAAAAAATGTTGGTAGACTGAACACAGAAAACTTGCAGAGCTTCACTAAATACCTGCATTGTGTGGATGCAGAGCATAAAATGTAAATACATGCATTTTTTATGTCCATGTTGATAGCATTTAAGATCTTTTCTGATAGATTCATTTTTTCTTCTCATTTATTTCAGTAGGCAAGAACATGAGAAGAGACCTATAGAAACCACCTAATTTCCTCTCATATGCAGCATGGAGGATACAGTCCCAAATTCTCATGAAAACACACGCAAGTGAGATGAATTTGGCACAGAAAGATGATGTAGAATAGATTTGGAGACATTATTAGAAAGCCCATATTTGAAAACTCTACAAAAAGAGAGAACTACTTAAACACCAAACTATGCCATCAATGCAATAATATACACAAGATTAGCACAAGTATGGACTTTTGTTTTAGTTAATAGGCATGTGCACTGAGGGTCCATTCCAAAAATCATTCCCCTTCTCTTTTTCCTTGGATGTGCTCAAATGGTTAATAGTACACTTGAAACTGCATGAAACGTTGCATACCCAGTCAAGAAGATAGAAGAAGTCTTCCTTTGGCCGATAACTGGTGTTACTTTTTCCACTGACGATCTCCAAGATGACCACACCAAAGCTGTAAACATCTGCTTTATCTGTCAAGTAACCCCTCATTGCGTACTCTGGAGCCATATAACCCCTGTAAAATCATGACATCAGCATAAGAGATTTGTACATTAATTAAAAGTCACTTTTGACTACTACTTAACATGTAAGAGATGCATTGAGATTAATTGTAATTAGTTTGGGTGGTTATAAAAAAATCTATTTTCCTTAAAATATCCACTTTTAGCCCACTTTACGAAGCTACATTTTGGAGCTTTTTGGTTGGAAGCCAGAAGCAGCCCTGAAACTACATAAATAGCTTCCGACATCTTCCTCCACTCAAAATAAATGGGCAAACTCCAACAGCCCTGAAACTGCATAAATAGCTTCCAACATCCTCCTCCATTAAAAATATCTGGGCAAACTTCCAATAAACTGTCCAAAAGATTAAACCATCTTAGCTCACGTAAAGATGAAAACAAGTTCAACCACAGAATGATGAAACAGCATCAGTTCGGCATATACCAGAAGGACTTTGCTGATAGAATTAACGTTCCCCCTTTAATGAATCAGACTGCTTTTCTAGACCGTACATCGATATCTCTGGACTCCAGCAAGACAGAATGGCTAACTAGTAATATCTTAACCAGATGAAATTGAACATTGACCTGATGTTTGAAGCATTGAATGGCTTGAGTGATTGATCTAATCCTCTAGGAATAAACCAACATCTGTTGATTGCCTAAGACCATGTGATATTTCTACACAGTGTCAAAAACCTTCAGTAGCCAAGAGCTATATCACTATACCTTGAATGTCATGATTTTTTTATCCTTGTTTTTTATGGCTGATTTGATGTGTCAGTATAAAAGAATAAATCATGTACTTTTTTTCTGGAATTTTCCTTTTCAAGACAGTAGCATTTTCTTCCTGATTTAGTAAGCAGCTAGTAAGAAGCTATAACACAAGAATTTCCTTAGCATTGCTTTTGCTCCCTAGTTACTGGGTTTGTAGCTCCATAAAGACACCAGGTATGTGTTTTTCAGGACTCTCCAGCAACATACAGTTCCTTGACACACCACCAACATCTCCTGCATGTATCTGGGTTTTATCAGGATTTCACATTCATGTTAACCATGGTTCCTTGATGGCAACACAGACGCAGAAAGTAGGCAGGTATTCTACCACCAAAGGGCAACTAACAAACCCAAAACAGAATCGGCATAATTTGCAAAACTATAGCAGACTCATCTTGCACATAATCAAACAATCATGCAGAAGCTAAAAAGAATGATTCTGTTCATGGCATTTGCTTACATAGTTCCTGCTATCCGAGTGCTAATATGGGTATTATCCTCTTCATCAAGTTTGGCCAAACCAAAGTCTGATATCTTGGCATTCAGATCCTTATCGAGAAGGATATTAGTTGCCTTGATGTCCCTATGAACAATCTTCAATCGTGACTCTTCATGAAGGTATGCTAAACCTCTTGCTATTCCAGGCAGATCCTACGCCTTGTTTGCCAGTCCAGTTTCAACTTCACATGTTCTGGACCTATACACACCATGGTTGTTAGAACAGCTTCACACTATGAATAGTGTCATAAAATAATAGACAATTACCATAATGGAATCAATACAATATAGAAAGAAGAGTAAGAGTCAACATGTTTACCAAATAGGGCTCGTGCAAGGCAATTATTTTCCATGTATTCATAGATTAGGAGTAACTGATTTCCTTCAATACAGCATCCAAAAAGCCTTACAAGGTGTGGATGCTGCAAAGCTGATATCATTCCTATTTCATTTACAAATTCACGGTTCCCTTGTTTTGACTTGGAAGAAAGTTGCTTGACAGCAATTGCAGAACCATCTGGAAGAACACCCTGAAATGTTGTCATGTGCAGATCTATATTAGTATGCCATGTAGAGCAAAATTGAAGTTCAGAAAGATGGGGAAACCATGTGAGACATGATTCACCTTGTAAACTGATCCAAATCCACCTTCACCTATCTTGTATGCAGGGTCAAAGTTCTTTGTGGCAGCTTTAATTGCTTTAAAGTAAAGTAGCCAGTCTGCAACTCTAGACCTTTGAGTTCTTGTAAAAGTGAAACATAGAAAAGTGGGAAACACTGAATCAGTACACGGAGTCATGGACACAAAGCATTCCCATGCTAAATGATTGCTGATATTACTAGCATATTAAGGCCTTGTTCTATACGTTCAGCTCCCAAGGACACCTCTCATTGGAGAGAGCCTGCTAATCCCTGATGCCAAATGGATGCTAAAGGAATGCTCTGCAGCCCAGTGAGGCCACCTTATCTACAAGGATAAATCATATTGCCAAATCATGTGGCTTTATTTCTGCCCCAACTTTATTGGGTAACAAATTTCTGTTACATTTCCCTCCAAGAGAACAGCCCTTGATCTAGACACCCAAAGGCCTCATGGAAACCAACCCTTCCTCCCATCACTCATGGGAAAAAGGCCCACCAGTTCAGCAACCAAGTGCAAGACTACCATGGCAACTTTGAGATCTTTGTTTATCTTACAACAACCATGTTCTACCCAATCTAATTTAGTGACATGCCAATTAAATGAAAGCAACCCCCTATGTACCTATTTGCTGAAAATAAATATTGCTGAGACTTATCATAAATCTTCCTGCAGATGACTCGTCCTTAAGCAATTACAACAATTTACGCACAGCAAGTAGCCACACAACCTTTCTGAACGCAATCTACAGAGAAACATACTGCATTAAGTTACTGATACGACTTCTACATTCATGGATTGCGGAATCGGCCGATCTGGATCAGGATTGATCAATTCCATATTGGATCAGCCTAGTTGATCCGATTCCAGGGGGGTAGCCCCTTGGATTGTAGTAATTCCGGCCGAACTGCTGGAATCGGACAGAATCGCCGATCTGGGCTATTCTGCCAAATTTTTTTTTCTTGTATACATTAATTAATACATGCATTAAACCATCATTTCACATATACAAACTAATACATATGTATATGTATATATATATATATATATACACAAATTAATGTCTAATATGATTGTGTAGATTAATTTACATATCTATGTATTTAAGTACACAAACACATAAAGACATATATATGGCATATGATATATGTATTATATATCATACTAGATCTCTACCCGTGCGATGCATGGGGATGTTTTCAGATTTGACCAAATATTGATTTTAATTAATATATGTGAAGTTATATATTACAATATTTTTAAAATAGAAAATATATAAAAAAGATCTATTAAAAAATTGGTAAGATGGCTGTTATAGAGTGTTAAATAAAATTATTCTTTGCCCTATATGTTTAAATTGATAAGATCAATTTAAATTCAGATTTATATTTTAATTTAAATATGTTTAATTCATATTTAAATTTCAGATTTAATATGCTCATTAATTTCAAATAGATGAAACGGGTTCATATTTTTACATTAAAGGGAATGAAACAATAAAGGGCAGACGATTGTTTTGGCGAGATGGGGAGAGGGAGACGTTAGGAGAGTTTTGCTATGGTGGCGTTGGCTATTCCAAATTGGATATGTACAAAAAAAAAATATTTATATGTCAGATATGGTTTTGCTCTTTAATTTTTTTATATACATAATTTTTTGAAAATTTAGATAAGAATATATATACAAACAGACATAAAAATATAATATCCTTAGAAAGGGTGTCATCAACCGTTGTTTCAGACAGGACCATGTACAATAAAGATTCAAAATTATGGTATAAATGTTATATGCACGATGAATTTCCCTTACTACATCTGGACTTTCACATTAGCTTTTGTTTTATTTTTTTAACGGAGTACCTTGGACACCAACCTGTGCGTAGAACACAAATCAGATGGGGAGGAAGAAAGAGAGCCCGCCTGGAAGAAAGCAGCAGCGGTTGTGGACACGGGAATTTTTTTCTTCTTTCATTCATTCCCCCCCATTATGTATGGGGAGGTTCGTTTCATTTATCATGTTTTTGACTTTGTGTTGCGGGGCGTGCCAGCCTGCCTGCCAGGCAGAAGTAAGGGTCTGCGCAATGCAGAGAAAGAATTTTTACATATCCGTGAAACGGATGAGTGCGCCGTGTTTGATCTGAACTTCTTTGATTCCGTGCCTTTTAATCATCAGGCGATTGGGGTGGCGTGTGCTGGACCCCTGTCTCCATCGATCGGAACCGATGTTACATTTACATCGAGTTAAAAGCTTTAGATGTCGTATTAACACCTGTTTCAACCCGAATACCATTCATAGCATGGGCGGAGAGAATATATGCATCTGTAAGAAATTTCAAGACAACATTTTTGCTTTGTTTATTTTGAACAGAATGAGTCGAATAATAGGGTTGTCTTTTTGAAAAGATATGTAGCTTGTCCTGAGCAGGAACAGGCCCGTGTTAGCGAAATTATCTTCTGAGTATATACTCATTTCAGAGACAAAATTTTAGTTGAAACGTATACATATAAACGTATAGTTATGAACATACGAGTAAATATAGGACGGAATTTCCGTTTTGACGGAGTGTCCTTAAGGAAATATATACATATGATTGTACTTATATGGATATGTTCTCGGGTAGAACCCTGCATAGGCAGAGTTCAACTCAGGATTCATATCCGTATGAACATAGACTCACAATTATATGAGTATGTATTTGAGGATAATTCTGTTTAGGCAGAGTTTCCTCAAGAAAACATATGCATATAAACGTGAGATTATGATTATACAGATATGCTCTGGGCAGAATCCCTGCTCGAGCAGAGTCTCCTCGACGGAATATATACATATGAGTACAAGGCATCTAAACGTCCTACCATAGAGTCTTGCTCGATATGGAGGCATTTAGAGCACAAACATTCAAGGGTATTTAAACCACAGAGACTTGCTCGGTGTGGGGTATAAATATACCAAGAGAGAGAGGACAAAGGGTGTTTAAATACCATATGCCCATAGAGACTTGCTCGATATGGACGGTATTTAAACCCGTGGATCCCCACAGAGACTTGCTCGATGTGGGGTATAAATATACCAAGAGAGAGAGAACAAAGGGTGTTTAAATACCGTATGTCCATAGAGACTTGCTCGATATGGACAGTATTTAAACCCCTGAATCCCCCACAGAGACTTGCTCGATGTGGGGTATAAATATACCAAGAGAGAGAGAACAAAGGGTGTTTAAATACCATATGTCCATAGAGACTTGCTCGATATGGACAGTATTTAAACCCCTGAATCCCCCACAGAGACTTGCTCGATGTGGGGTATAAATATACCGAGAGAGAGAGAACAAAGGATGTTTAAATACCATATGTCCATAGAGACTTGCTCGATATGGACAGTATTTAAACCCCTGAATCCCCCACAGAGACTTGCTCGATGTGGGGTATAAATATACCAAGAGAGAGAGAACAAAGGGTGTTAAATACCATATGCCCATAGAGACTTGCTCGATATGGACGGTATTTAAACCCCTGGATCCCCACAGAGACTTGCTCGATGGGGGATATGGCGCGAGGGAGATGTCGGAGCCGTATACGATGGCGATCTCCCGCTCTTCTACACGTTATCGGGCACTCCTCACTCCATATTGAACAAGGAACGAACCAATACCTTCACTCCAAACCAAGAACTCGGAAGAACAAGTTGAAGGGGATTGGAGAAGGGAGCTTTCTATTTCTGAAAATTGAGAACCAGGACCTTACAAGGCTTGGAGGGACTGGTTTACAAGGGTTTTGGGACTGGTTTACAAGGCTTGGGGGATTGCCAACCAGCAGGGATTTTTTTTTTGGGGACTTTGCACCTATGGGGACTGGTTTTTTCAGCATAAGGGGGGGTTTTCTGGGGCTTGTCCTCCATTTTCAGAAGAGGGGGTGCCTCCCCTTTTATAGGGGGCTGGCTTCTCCTCCCCTCCCTGCATAAACAGGAGAAGAAGGAGGGGGGAGAACCCCCATTTCGGTTGGGGGGAACACCCCCAACCTGTTTAACATTAAACAGGTTGGGGGTGTGAACACCCCCAACCTGTTTAATATTAAACCGGTTGGGGGGGTTCCCCCTCCAACTGTTATATAAAACAGGTTGGGGGAACCTGTTTTATATAAAACAGGTTGGGGGGGTTCCCCCCAACCTGTTTTCATGTAAAACCGGTTGGAGGGGGAGCACCCCCCAACCGGTTTTACTTAAACAGGTTGGAGGGGGGTCCCCTCCAACCTGTTTTTTTTTTTTTTTTATTAAAACCGGTTGGAGGGGGAGTACCCCCCAACCGGTTTTACATAAAACAGGTTGGAGGGGGGTCCCCTCCAACCTGTTTTATATAAAACGGTTGGAGGGGAGTCCCCCCAACCGGTTTTATATTAAAAGGTTGGGGGGGCCCCCCCCCCAACCTGATTTACATAAAACCGGTTGGGGGGGAGCACCCCCCAACCGGTTTCATGTTTCAGAAGTTGGAGGGGGGGCCTCCCCTCCAACCGCCCTCTCTTCCCCACATCCCCTTACACCTAAGGGTTGTTTTGAAATGGGGGGGAGGATGGCCTATAATAGGCTATAAGGGGCTCATTTAGGGGGGACTGGTTTGTTGAAATCCCGCACCCTTGCTCGGAGTTTGCCGGTGAAGAGTTGCATTCGCATCCTCGGAGCTTCTGTCGCCGGCTTGTTCTTGTGCTTGTACTTGTACTTGTACTTCATGCTTGGTCTTCATGGACCTCGTACTGCCGGATTTCTTCCGTACACCAATTGTGCGGAGTGTCATTCTATTCTGAACTTTGGTCTTTTCTGGAGGGCTTAATGCCAATGGTATTTATAAGGCTTCTCCCTTGGCTTGGAGGGGGACTTCAGTCCCACTTTTACCTGCCTTCAAGGCTTAAGTTGCTTGTCTTCAAGTCTTTTCTCTTTCTTTTACCTTGTCTTCAAGGAACCAAATGCTTTGCTTTCTGAATTTTCTGTCTTTAAGGTGTGAATTACCTTGGTTTTAAGGCATGCATCACTTTGCTTCCAAGACATCTTTCTAGGTGTTTTAACCACTTGGATCAGTATAAAGATCCATGGGCTCTTTCAGCTGGGTATCCCTCATAGTTCAGAAATTCCTTCAGTTCAGAAATTCCTTCTAGTGGATATTCCACACACCTTAAAAATTCAGGAAGTCCTTCTATTGGACATTCACATATCTCCTATTCGGAAATTCTTTTAGTGGGAACTCCACACATCTTCAGGCCTCCCGGGTACTTCTTTTGGTAAATGTTTATCATGCCTTTTTGGGGTTCAACAGCGGCGCAGGGTGGGCGCAGAGAACAGCACGACAGGGGCGAGCTTGCACTGCGGCGGGGGCGGCGAGCACTGCTGTTTAGGTGTGCACGGCGATGACTGCTGAAAAGGGCGGAGGCGGATGTGGCCGGGCCAACGGCGACGGATCAGCACGCTGGGGAGCAGGGGTAGTGAGCACGGTGGGGAGCACGACGATGGCAAGCGGAGGCGGACGCGGGGGCGAACGACGACGGGTCCGGTGCGCTGGTGGCTGGGTCGGCGTGCTGACGGGCAGCACGGCGACGGTGAGCGGTGCGCGTGGACAGAGGCAGGCGGAGGCGACAGCAGGCGAGTGGGGAAGACAGACGTGGCTGTGTCCAAAGGATGTTGGGCGACTGTGATGTCATTGGAGCATCGTCCTCCACCAAACACCTGCCCTCTGAGCAGTGTCAGTGGCGTCGTCCGGCGAGGGAAGGGCCACTGCTGCCAAAACCCCTCCCCCCTGTTTTTGTTTTGAAAAACCCTGCCACGGCGATGGCACTGCGGCAGCCTCCCCCCCCCCCCCCCCTCGCACTTGTGAGCGGCCCATTGCGGCGCCCTGCCTGCCTCCCCGCGCGCACTGGTGAGGCGCCCACCGCGGAGCCCTGCCTACCTCCCTGCCGTGCAGGTAAGGTAGCGCCGCAGCAACCGCCGACCGCCCCCCACGCGCCCTGGGCAGTGGGTGTAGCCTGCGCGGGGGGGCAGCGCCGCGACGGCTTGCCTACTGCGCGCCGCGCAGGGGACGCGGATGCGTGCTTGCAGCCTCTGCGCCCAGCACCTTCGCCCAGTGCACCGACGGCCCTGTTGCAGCCACCAATTGATGCGCGGTCGAGGTAACTACAGCGCCCAACACCCTTACACGACAAACGCCCTGCGGCAGCACCAACTTTCTCTCCAAACGGAATGGAAAGAAAGAATACCAACACGGAGGAAAGAGAAGGGTGAGAAGAGAGAGAGCGTTGGAAGAGAGAGAGAGAGGGAGCGTTGCGAAGGATATAAACAGGGACGTGTTTGGTTGGTTTGAAGAAGCGACCGTTCACAGTTGAAAGGCAGAGAGAGTGGGTGAGAGGAGAGAGAACGCGGAGGAAGGAAAGAGAGAGGGGAGAGGTTGCTGATGTGGTGTTCTAGTTGGATATACAGGACGTGTTGGTTGGTTTTTAAAAACAGAAAACGGCGGTTGAAAGGTAGAGAGAGTGGATGAGAGGAGAGAGAATGTGGAGGGAGGAAAGAGAGAGTGGGGAGGGGAGAGGTTGCTGATGTGGCACTCTAATTTGGCAGGACCCAACTGAGTTTCAGCGCACACACACACACATGCATATGATTACATATTCAATTTTATGCATATATGTATTATGTATATGTCTACATTATTGTCATATATATATATATATATAATATATATATATAACTATATATAGTACATAATATTATTATAATTTATATTAATATATGATTGTATATTGTCTGTACATTAACACACTACATAATTAAAAGTGTTCATTAATATGATATTATATGTTATAAAGATATATTATAATTATGTCTGTACATTTAAGATAATGTTTGTATTTACATTTTATTGTATACATATATGAATGTGTAAATTTATATATATGATTACATAAACATAAACACACATGTAAGTATTGCATAATATATATAGAATAGTATATTATATATAATACATGATTGTATACATTAACACATATCTACATACATACGTCATAGTTGTCAAGGTGTCCACCTAGGCAGGAAGGTGCCTAATCGATGGCTAGGCGACAGTCTGCCTTATGGGGATCCAAAAAGGTGGCCCAAATCCACGTGACCTGACCTAACCGCGTAGGTTGATCCGCATGTGTGTACCCACACATCGGAGAATTCAAGGCCTCAAGCTCCATCTTCCAACACTGTTCACAATCTACTGATTGCGACATTTATAAGAATATACATATTAATTATGTTTGTTCATTAGTCAATAGGTATATATGTATATGATTACATATATATTTTGTGTGCATATATTATATATATATATATATGAATGTGTAAATTTATATGTATGATTGCATATATCATAAATATATATGTGTAAATATTGAAGACATGTTTCCAGACTTTTTCTGATTTTTCCTTCTTTTTTTTTAAGTTCTTTTGGTCTGGCCAATCCAGGATTGGCCAGACTTCTGATGCATCGGCCAATCCGGTATTCCGGCCCATCCAATCTGGATAGGATTGGGATTGGCCCAGGGATCGCCCTTGGGCGATCTGATTCTTTTTTCCTTGTCTACATATCGACAAAACACCATTCTAATCACCTTAAGAACAAAAAAAAGCTCTTCGTTCAGCAGGAGAAAATGGGAGTTGAAGAAGTTCAGATTCTTTCTAATTGTTTGAGAAACTAGAAAGCAGAACAGGGAATATGGATTTATACACGATATGTGGCTAAGACTCCCCAGATAAAAAGGTTTTCAATGAAAACTGAGTAGATATATAATACAGAAATATATGCATGCATACATTTCTTTCTTAAAAGAATTATAAGTATATGACAGTAGAAAAAGTTGTTTTTCAATGGAAGGACTAGGCTATTATCTTACCACTATTCGCAACATCCTTCCTTCTCAGGAGAAGCCACAAAAGAATTGAAACCAAAATTATGAAAGCACATGAAGCAGCAACAATACCAACAATAACACCAACTGGAAGCTTCTTCTTTTCACCCAGATCAGGTTTAAAATCTAGAAGGGTAAACAATTAGAAACAGGCAATGGGATGTTTAAGAAGGAGAAAGATACAGATATTTATATACATACTTGGTGTAACTGAAATTGCTGATATTAGAGGCCCGTATACACCTCTCTGTGGAATGGCATTTGTCCCTTTTCCAGCCCACTGAAAGTGGATCTCCAAAGTGCTACCATCTACAAGGGTAGTAAAATTCATAATAATTCCTTACCAGTTCCATTTGCTACTTGTGCAATGTTAAAGTCCTTCAAAACCTTTCTGCCCTGTAGAAACATAAAAATCCCATCAAGTGGCACACCAAAGATCATTATTAAATGAAAGGAAAAGGAGCAACCTGGAATTTTTAAAAAATTCAGAAGAGGTCCTCTTTACAACCAAAGAATAAAGGATTAGAACAAAATAATAACTTATTGTATCTTAGAACAATTATTAAAATGAAAAGATAGAATTTTGGTCCAACATGCTCAAACTTCAAAATACAAATAGCATCATGAATGACAACCAGAAGTATGAGTGGGGGTGACAGAAGCATTAAGTGCCGACACTCGAGGAATTCCGGATTAGATCGGGGTCCGGGATCGGGAACCCCCCCTCCGATCCTGATCTGAAATCGGATCGGCTCGGCCAGGATCGGCCGGGATCGTAGGAATGGATAGGGGGATGGCCGGGATTTCATATAATCACATGTAATTACTGCCATTTCAATTCAAAATCGTGGGGGAGATCTGGATCGGCCCGTTTGGAGCAGAACCAGATCAGTTATGACCGATTCCAATCCGGATGGGGCAATTCCACAATCCATGCGGACACTAGCCAAAGGCATAAGAAAATTTCATGCTGGATGAACAGAAAAATGTGAATTTATCTTTTGGGTAATCTACCATAACAGTATGAAGTTCTGAATCATGGAAAGTATGTGTCTCACAAAAAATTGAAAATATAGTGGGCTCAATGACCTGAATTGATACATCAAATACACGCCTTCCAATGCTACTGAATTTCTGGTCATCAGTAAACATTATTTCAGAAAAATGGAGTCTGACTGTGTAATTTCCTTTCTGCATGCACAAACCATAGTATTTGAGGGAGAGAGGATTCAAACGAGCTGTCATGTACAGTTCTGGATTAGGCATTGTCAACATTGACGTGTTTTGTGATATATATCTTGCTTTGCTATCACCCACAAAGTCGCCAGTACTGCTATAAGCCCACTTTCCACTGTCAGAAAGGAAATATGTAGATGTACCCTGTGGTGATGTATCCTGATCATATTCATCATTATCGACAATCAACCTTGCACCACCACAGTTTATGAAGAAATTGTAGTCTGCATAATCGCAAAATTCACATTGTCAGTTACAATGGCAAATTAATGCTTGCTAATTCGAGTCCTTCAAAGTCTTAAAAGAATCTCCTCTCTGCCCCCTAAAAGATGGAGCAGAGGAAAAACACACCGAACTGTATATACCCACTTCTTGCTTTCTGACTGCAAGGAAGGTCCTTCCTTAAGCATGTAGCTATCCTACAAAGTGAAAAAAACACAGAAAATGATTCAAATTCTTCATCTATGCCCAGTGGAAGGAAATGATACATCTCAATGCTTATACATAATCTCATATTAAGAATGTATGAAACCTACGAGTCATCTCGTGTTGAAGAAAAACTGGCAATAAAGTTCCTGCAAGCCAAATAGACTGTCAACTTCAAGAAAAAAAATCAAATAACATAAACTGGAAGATAAGGGGAAAAAACACCCTTACTGGTCTCCTTGCCGACAATTGCTAGGTACGACTCACTGGTGCTAACTGTGAAATTGTTGTATGAAATGTCCCTGAAAGATAGAGCTTGACAACATCATCATGATGTTCTATAAAAAAAACAACTGACAAAATAAATGTGGAAATTTATGAGGCAAAGCATACAAATTTTCTTTGCTTCTCAGTATCCAAGAAGGTATTGTTCCACTAAGTTCATTGCTCGTAAGATACCTGCAAAGAAAAGGCAATATCAAACATGGAACTATCAGAAAATATGGTAGTCATGTATTTTAAAATCAATATATTTGCCTTCATTTTTTATTAAGTTCAAGCACTATGTAAGTCGGACCCATGTTCACTTACATATAGTTTATTGCTGTCAGGCTCTCAAAGTTACTTGGTATCGGACCCGTCAAGTTGTTAAAGCTCAAATCTCTGCAAGAAAATTGTACCAAGCAAATAAAATAGATGGAAAACTTCCACAATTTACACAGTCTACATTGTTTACATGGTGAGTATACCTTTCAAGTTTTATGGAAGAAGTATTATTTCTCATACCCCAATAATCATGTGAGGAAATGCCCTTTGGGGACATGAAAGGACATGGGAGGAAGAATGAAGTATATTAAGCACATGGTAGGACCTTTTTAACACATGCTCTTGAACATATTTTTAAACAAAACATATGAATACCCTGCAGTGCTCAAGCATAAATGCTCATGAAGTTCAAATCTATCATTAGACTGTGCAGTAAGCTACTGGTATTGAGTATGATGGTTACACTGAACTCACAAAACTATGTGAAAATGAATGAACTTCTTATTGATATTTTATTATAAGACTCCATGGAGCTTAGTGAACAAGCAAACACTTTTGTTAACTCTTGATAAAACAAAATGTGATTTTATTTATCAAGATTCAAGACTTCTCTATTGGATTTATTAGAAAAGGATGTTTTCAGAACCATACAGGCTCTTGAGACCAGTCATTTTTCCAATATATTCAGGGATCTGACCAGATATTGAGCAATTCCGGAGAATCCTGTAGAATGCCACCCAGAAAAACACATATATCAGCAAAGCATCAGAGAAAATATTCAAGGTCACTGTAAGAATGTTCTTCATAAACTTACAAACTTCTCATCTTTAGCATATCCTGAAGGGGAGGGAAGCTACCGTCTGTCTTTTTTAAGTCAGATACTCTCCTGCAGAGAAGTTAAGAAGAGGAAAAGATGTTACTCCCAACGCATTAACCAGGAAGGTCTTAGAATATTTTGAAACAGGTCATAGCATACTTACAACTCCGTTATGCTTTGCAAAGTATTAAAGGTGGCTGGGAAGGGCCCTTCCAAAGACGTACCTTGCATGTCACTGTGACATTTGAACAAGTATATTTCAAATTTTTGCTGAATTATAGCAGCCTAATCCTAAGAACTTAAAAGAGCAGTGCAAGGAGGGGGTGGGTGGGGAGGGAGTGGGAGTGGGAGTGGCTAATCAGTGTTTGTACTGACAATCTTTGTAGCTTTTTCCAATTCCCTATGAAATTAGGTATCTTCCCAGAGATGTCATTCCCATCGATCCTACTGCAAGCACAATTTAGGAGAAGCTCAGGCAATAGACAACACTTTAGTCCATAAAGGAATGCAATACCTAGAAGAATTCGGAACATACAATCTGACAAGTTCTTCAGATTGCCAAGTGTTTCTGGAAGTTCACCAGTGAAGTTGTTGGCAGATAGAAAGCTGCATTTTTAAACAAAGTGGATTCAGTAGTTGGTCCAGCAACCACGGATTCTTTTCACAATCAATGTAATTAGTCACTTCACTAACCACAATAATGTAACTTACAAATCTTTCCCTCCTCAAGAAGGAATAACAACAATCGGAGATGCACAAGATGGAGAAGAAAGGAGACCAGTGGCTTACAGTCTACTCAAGTTGGCCAAGTTCCCAAGGCTTCGAGGAAGAGAACCTTGCAGCATATTGTTCTCCACGACCCTTCAACGAAAATTTCGAATAAGGTTGCCACTCTATGCAGATTATTAAAAGAAATTACAAGGTAGTTAGAGGATATGGAGGCAGTACAAGGACTGAAGCGTGGAAATGTTCCCTATCGCATCGGGAATCGGGCCTGAGAGACGGTTGCCCAAAAGGGATCTGCACATGTTGCCGCAGGCTTCAGCAATTAGTAAGAGCCATCGGTGGACCAAAGAAAAGAGGCAACGGTAAAAAGCATGCCAATAACAGTTTAATTACATGCTGCGGAGGGGAAGCGAAGCCCAATCAGCGGCGGGAATGGAGCCATTTATGTAGTTGCGAGAAAGGTCGCTGTTTGTTTCCACAAAACAGTTGGTAAATTAACAAAACACAACGTTGTGCAGCTTCTCGCACAGCAAATTAAGGAAGAAGAAAGACCAGAAATTTCGAGCCTGGGCTCGTACATTTGGGTCAGGGAAGTGAGGTCGCCGAACTCCTTCGGCAGCACGCCCGTCAGATTCTGCCCCTTGAGCTCTCTGCACACGCCGTTTTGGCCGGACAAGACGAATGAGAACGAACCCGTCGCAGGCGCCTCCGAAGAGGAGAGAGGATGGGAATGCCAGAGGCGATGGGAGTGGAAGCCGATGAACTTACATGACGACGACATGGCAGACGGTGGTGGTGTTGCAGTCGCAAACGATGTTGCTGGTGACTTGTTCCGTGGTGTTCACCGACCAGTTGCCTATGCGATCGCAAGGGTTCAAGCTGAAGTTCCATAGCGTCGTTGGTATCTTGAGCTTCGCAGCTATCTGCCTCAGCGTGTCGACTGTGTGCGCTCCCGGAGAGGAACCATGACGAAGTTACAGAAGAAGAATTAGAGAGAGAGAGAGAGAGAGAGAGAAGCAACCTTCAGAACATGGAGCAGTTTTTTCTTGAAGCAATATGCTTTAAGATATTTGAATAGTAGGATTAGGCACAAAAAGTAAAATATTAACCACCGATATTCCAACTATGGTTATTGTATTTTCTAAAATATTAAAGGCTTTGCAAATTGCAACAATGGGTAGTGTGGAATTTTTCCTTTTTTTCCAATTTGTATAACATGCAACTTTATTTCTCTCCGATTCCACTTCTTTCTATCATAAGTTATTCTATTTACTGCTTTCCTCTCTCCAATTTCTAGTTCACGTTTAAACTTTTAAACAAGATACTTATTTGTTGTAAAATACATATTTCATGTTATTTAACATTCCTTCTTCGGTTTGACATGAAACAACATATGAAAGCAACACTTGTTTCTCAGGAGAAATATTTAGAAGCACAAGTAGGTTACTCGGTGTGAGCCCCTATTGCCATCATAATTGCGAGACCCTTTCGCTTCTGCCTAAAACCAAGCAGTTAGATTTTTTTTCGTCTGGACAATAAATATTTCTCGTCACACAAATACAACAAAAAAGATGGGCTGTTGGGCCCCAATATCAGAGTGGGGGGCAACTAAAGGCTTCGGTCAATATGGGCTGTTGGGCCCAAAAAATAAAAAGACAAGCTTGCAAGCAAAAACAGCGGGCCCATATAACTCGAGAAGTTGGCTGGTCGCACACGTAGCTCACCAACTCTGCTTTCACTAGAATGCGCAATAGAAGAACATCGTATACGATGATGTGGCCCCAGAGAACATTGCCATTAGTTTATATGCATGAGATATTGGGAAAAAGTGGGCTCGGAGCCAATATTCTTGAGATGGGAAATTTGTAAAAAAAAAGGGGCAAAAAATGTTAGAGGGAGAGAGAGAGAAAGAGAGAGAGAGAGAGGTGGGGATAAGGAAGATTGCTGAGGGAAGTTCCTTGTTTGCCCTTTGACAGAGAAAGATAATGGGAAGGAGATTTCACGACGTTTCTTGTTCATCTAAAAAAATTCGATTAAGACAGAGCAACCAGCATCTCTTCAGGTATTCTCCACTAAAAGATCAATCTATGGAACAAAGATCTCATAACAATTAATTAGGAAGAGATGGTATCAGGTGAAACAAAAGGAGACAAATCATGAAATGCGTTTATCATAAGAGAAATGGGTGGTACGAGGTTGCAGGGCAGGTTGAGGAGGCAGAGGTTTGTGTAGGCTTGAAGGGTGGGTGGAGTTGAGGAGATGGAAGCCTGTGGGATGCTGAAGGGTTGGAAAGAACAGGGAAGGGCTTCTCTTCATCTGCTAGTACTCTTCTTCCTCTCACCTGCATAGCCGAAGGTCATGTGAAGGAAGCAAGAGCCCGAGCAGCAGCGACTGGGAGGACAAAACTTGTTACCACTTGCTTAAACCAGAACGAGAAGACAAAATTCAAAACTTGTTACCACTTGCTTAAACCCAGGACGAGAAGACAAAATTAAGGACCTTTCTGTTATTCTAACCAAGACCCGGAATCGAACACCTTGGGAGCAGAGCCAGGAAGATGACTAATCGTGTGGGTGGGGTGGGGGGTAGCCTGTGGGCGTATTCATACACACCTTCTTGCGGAGGCAGGACACCTTGGGCGTCGCACTGGAAGCTGCACCTGAGAGCCAAAAGAAGGATGAGCAACAGAGCTCCGGCGATCCTCGGCGGCGCGAACGCCGCAGGCACTGCTGCTTCTCTCATGTCGACTCCAAACCTCTGCTCCTTGCTCTTCCAAAAAATAAACCGATAGCGCAGGAAGGAAAGCAAAGGACGACTGTGTGATGACTGAGATCGACAGGAAGGAAAGCAAAGCCAGAGATATATCTAAAATCTACACACGCGGAGGGAGAGACAGAGAGAGAGCTGGGGAAGAAGACGAGCGCAGTTTTGGCTGCAGAGGAGCGTATGTAAGGAGGGCCAATGACCTCATACCTTCGCGCCGGAGACCGTTCGGTGGCAGCGCGACGCCGTTATCTAACCTTGACGACGTCATCTTGTTATCTGATTGGCCCGGCACCGCTTAAGAGACAGGCGTTGCTTGGTCAACGAGTACAAAGTGGGCGAGCGCGGTCAAAGTTTCGATGGTCATCCAAACCAGTTGGCAACTTCTTCCAGACAGTGACCGGTAAATAGGGCTGCCGTCGAGATGTAGTAGTAGTAACGGGAAATACTGAAGACCACTCCGTAGAATAGTTTGGTGCAGGGGTATTGTGTTCTTATTATTAAAAAGTTTTATTTTCTTTGATAGTATTGTCAGCCTTATTTCGAAAACAAGGAGGACATATATTAATCTTAAATTTAAATAAAAAATATGTAATACTTGATAAAAATCTCCGACCAAACAAGATTCATGTAGTCGATTCTAAATAATAGAATAAGACTCTCACTATACGATTACTTATTTAGTAGAAAATTTGTCATAAAAAGTATTTACGATGGTTAACCTTCGTCGCAAGTTTTGCTGTAATATTTCGTCTCAAATATTTTTTTGCGATAAAAAAATCATTGCAAAAGAAATATTTATATCCACATATAATAAAAAGTACGGTTACTAAATTGTCGCAAATAAATTATTTACGACAGATGTAACCGTCACAAATTGATTATTTGTGATGACTACGAGCCGTCACAAAAAACATTTGCAATGGCTAATCTTCATCGCAAATACCTCTATCTCAAAAAACTTTTTGTGATGAAAATTGTCACACAAAAATTATTTACGGTAACGTAATAAAAAACGTAGTAAAAGAAAGGGTTTTTTATTTAAATAATCATATTTTATTATTTAATCATTTAAATAATTACATTTTAAAATTAATTCTCAAAATAATCACCAAGTTGTCACGTCGACAACCTGGTGACCGGGAGACCGGATGTCAGCACGGAGTCGGCATAGGTCAGCTTTGGAGTCGGCATTGCAAATGATGACTTTGGAGTCAGCATTGGCATTGTTGACTCCGAAGTCGGCATTGCTAAGGCTGGCTTTGGAGTCGGCAATGGCAATGTCGACTCCATTATGTTAAAAAAAAAAAAAACCTCCTGATGGCAGTCAACTGCCCGCATGGCGGAGCGGTCGACCGCTTTTAACAGGCGGGTGCGAAAACGCAGCAGGCAGAGCGGTCGACCGCCTGGGCGGAGGAGCAGTCAACCGCTCATGGAGAGGACTTTTGTTTGCCAAGTAAAATGAACTTTTCCAGCATCCTCAGAATTAGGTAATTATTGAAGATCGTTATGTGATAGGTTATAACCATTACTTCAAAGTTGAAACTTCAAAAATGAATGAGAAAATTGTATTAGCCTGTCAAGGCCTAAGATACCATTCACTATGGGGATTAATGACTTTCTCGCAAACTCAATGTTGATTCATGCAGGATTGCAATGATACAATATAAATTCCTTGTTTAGGAATTAAAAACTGGTAGGAGTAAGAAACTAGGAACATAAGAAACGCTAGATTAATAGCCAAAATATTTGAATGTCATCCAATGATACTACTCCGGCAACCCAAAATGTTTGTAGATGTCTAAGTCACATATACATCATGTCTAAATCACAAATACATCAAAATAGCATATGTATACGAAAAACACAACTAAAAAATATCAAGTACACAATATATCTCAAAAAAATTGTGGAAACCATCTCTTCTTTCCTTTCTAGATGCTTGACCTCGACCACGACTGTGACACTGCTCCTATATCTCACCCTGTGCATCAACCTTTGTCTCCGACTGTGACTGTGTCTCATGCACTAAGATAGCATCACATGACTCTGACTGTGCTGTCTCAGAATCCATGTCCTCTGATATACTGCTTAATGTCTCCCCAAGTAGATCAAACTGACTCTGCTATGGTAGTGTGCTAGTCGAACCTCTGTGACGTCGCTAGCGACGATATGTACCTACTGTAGACTGTGGTGGCTGTGTATCTGGTATGCCATCATCTGTCAGTATATGTGAAGCTCCTACGTCATACAGACCATGATGTGAAAATGTCATAACATCTGGAGAAAACTAAGGTGGTCATGCATCATCTGGCTGTTGTGGCGTGCCTGCACATGGCTCTAAAGGTCCTGCATCTGTGTAGATGAATCTGTCCGCTGAACCTGAGATAGCACACTATCAATGTACATCTGCATAGCTATATATCTATACTGTGTACTATCCGATATCATATCATTCTCAAGGCCATCAATAACCATCATATGTAAATGTTTCATACCTTCTACCAGACTCCTCTCTATGTGATCACGCGGCTCATAACGTATATCATAAGTGAAACCTGGCCGACCAATGTACCGCCTGGTGATAGACCAATACCAAGACATATACTCCACTCTACCAATACCAACAGTGTCCTCATATGGTGGTATAATGTAATCTCTCTGATGATGCCACATCTGTACAAAATGTGTAAAATATCTAGCCCAATCAATATGCCCACGTCCCTTTCGGGTGACACGGTCTAATGCATCAACAGGACCAGGAATAGGTTGTACTCTACCAAACTGTCTAAGTACTCTATCTGGAACATGCATCTCAGCAATAGAAAAGCAAAGAAGAGGAACCCGAGACAACCAAAGATCAGATACCTACCTCAAAGTAGCTGGTAATATCTGCAATATATTAGAAGTGTATGGCTCCCACCTAACCTATGTTGAAAATGCATGATGTAAGTGTAAGTGTAAGTACTATATCCTCTGTGTACAATACAATAGGTTTCATTATGTTTACTTGATAGTCCTCCTGATGATCAAGCTCTGATCTATATAGTCTCAAAACATGTCGAGGGTTATTTATCTCTACTCTCGGAACATTTCACCTACAATTTATTTGTGCGTTAGTAAAATTTCTATAATTAAATAGTCATACAACATTCTGAATTTACCTGTGACCCAAATGTATGTCCTGTGCCAAAGGATGCATCACAATATCAGGACGTCTCACATGTAGTTGCTTCCAAGACCACAACTACAAAATAAATCAAATATTTAGAAGAGGCAATAAATTGTTAGAGGTAAAATAAATATGCATTAAATGACAAATTACTTGAAGAAGAGTCAATGAACCACAAATGGCCTTGGCATCCGACTTGCATGCAATGGACAACTGACGATAGAGATAATCAAGTGTCGCACCACCCCACGAGTATCTACTAGCTCGATCAAAGTCCTCTAGAAGCGGTAGATACATAAGTGGCACTGAGTTTCCTGTCTTATCACTGAAAAAATAGTACAACCCAAATTATGTAACAAGTATGCTCGTGCATGTCGTCTAACAACCTCTACTGATGCATCCTCTGCGATAACTACAAACCTTTCTCGCAACCAAGATAATTTTACAGAACATCGTCTCATCATATCTGGGACATCACCTAAAAGTGTCATGCAAACATCTGGCCAACCACCCAAACTCCTATGGTGCTCCCAACATTTAAGAACTTCTGTTTCCTGGAAAAAAAAATTGTTAACATTAAATTTATGCACAAGTAACAACAACAATAATTTAGCAATAACAATACCTGGCCACTGTAAACCATCTGTGATCTATGCCCCTCCTGTGCGTATAATACAGAATTATCTATAGGACCTGGAAGTTGGTCCATCTCTGCCAAACCTATATATAAGAATAATTATAAGTATATAAACAACAGACATAAATATGTGTAAACAATATGTGTAAACAACAGACATGTATATGTGTGAAGAATTATAAGTATATCAACAACATACATAACACTTACTAATTGTGAAGAATTATAAGTATATAAACAATATACATAACACTTACTAACACGTACAATACCTCTTTCATATTGAGGTTTATGATCCTCAATACGTAAGACACCATCATTATAACACATTAAAGAAATATTTGAACTAGTCATATCTGTCATTTATAAGATAAATAAATCACATTTTTCAAACAAAAAATATTTAAACAAATCACACTTGTCAAATAAAAATATTTATACATCAAATTTATACATATCTAACATTCATAAAAAAAATTAGCATCAAATAATATAATAAAAATATTAACCTGGAAAAATGAACGTACCTGTGTCAAGAGAGGGTGGGGGGTGGTGAGAAGAGGGTGAGGGGTCGCGGCGGGCTGAGGGGGGTGGTGGAGGAGGAGAGGAGGTGGTGGAGATGGGTGAGTGGGGCGGGGGAGGTGAGGGAGGAGGGGAGGAGGAGGCGTCCGGAGGAGGCGGCGTCGGGTGGGGGGGGGGGGGGGGGGGGAGGTGAGGGAGCAGGCGGCAGAGGCCAAAATCACGTGGGCGACAGCGCGGCGAGCTCCAGCGTGCGTCTGCGGTGGGGTGAGGAAGAGGGAGGGCTGGGGCGAGGGTTTTAAGGGAGACGGTCGGTGTTGAGAATGCTGACTTCAGAGTCGGCATTCCCAACGCCGACTCCGAAGTCGGCATTAACAATGCCGACTCCAAAGCTTCGAACCCAGTCTCCGGTCACCAAGTGACTATTTTGGGAATTAATTTTAAAATATGATTATTTAAATAATTAAATAATAAAAATATGATTATTTAAATAAAAAACTCTAAAAGAAACATTTGTAATGGCTATTAAACTTGTCGCAAATCAACTATTTAAGTAAATTTATTGTCAGTTTTATCATGAAAAATAAATAATTAGACTAGGTCCTTTTTACATTAGGTGGGAGATGTTTAATTAAGTAAAAGATTCACAAGTAAATTAATAGATAACAGAAACAGTTGTGATAGAAAATATATAAGATAAATTAATTAAAAAATTATAAAATATTTGACTTATTTTTTGTCTCTGATAAAATTATAACACATTACAGTAAATATATATCTTGTTACAATATACGTTAAATTTTATTACAGTAAAAATTTCTCATGTTATAGTCAGAGACTATTAATTAATTTACATTAGAAAATATGAAGAAAAAAAAGTTTAAGACTGTACGTAACATTCATCCATACCCTTAGCCTCTTCTCGTGGATCAAATTTAGTTAGTGCCTTTAAAAATTAAATTATTATTTTTTATCGATGTGAAATAATTAAATTCATAAAATAGAAATCATTATTCCTATACACACGCATGGTTAAAACATAATTCGAAAATTAAGAAAAGACCCACGTACGATCTGTTTATATTAATATACAATACTTTAAGATCCCCTCATGATCTTTTCATACTGCCGATCCTTTTAACGATACACATAACAATTAAAAACACAAAAAGGTTGAACCTCATTTTTTTGTTTTAAAAAAAATTTACATGTAATATTTTTTCACAAGATCGTGGGCTAGTTTTTTCACATAACACAACAAGTTGAAGGCGGCGATCCCCGCCGATTTTCAGACGGCCGGTCGCCGCCTCTTGATTGAAGAGAAATGTTGTGCCGGGAGCATAGGGAAGCGCAATAGAGTCGTGTTCCTCCATAGCGCGTCATGTGGATGAGTAGGACCCCAACGTATTAAATGCGTCTTTTGCTTTTTCTTTTTTTCACCTTCAAACAGTGCACACAAATATCTTTATAATGCACACAAATACCTATGTAGTGCACACAAATACTACAATAATATATATAAATAGTATAAAATTTTATGTGCATTCTTATATTATTTGTATGTATTATTGTGGTATTTGTGTGCACTACATAAGTATTTGTGTGCACTAGCTAGATAGGTATTTGTGTGCACTGTTTGAAGCTAAAAAAAAACAGTGCACATAAATATCCTTCTAGTGCATATATAGGTATTTGTGTGCACAAGATAAGTATTTGTATGTATTATAAAGATATTTTATGTGTACTATTTTGAGGGTGAAAAAAAAAAAGTAAAAGATGCATTTAATGTGCTGGGCCCTGCTCCTTCATATGACGCGCTGTAGAGGAGAACGACTCCATTGCGCTCCCTGTGATAGCATTTCTGCTTGATTGAATGGCCGACACTCCTTTCTTCGGAAAACGACAAAACAGAAACAAACATATATACTTATCCAAACAGAAGGCTGTGCGCTGCAGACTGCCTTCGGAAGTTTATGGTTCATAGAAATATTAGAAGGGTCGTAAAATTTTATGTTTTAATCATAGGATATTCATATGGTAAGAACAATTATATAGATAATTGGGCATTTAAATATTTCTCTTCGTATACTTGCTATTACTTATGTAGAACCTCAGGGGTCCAACAATTAATGGTGACATCATGGATATATATCATGTATGCGATTGATGTACGTAGGTAACAGGGGTAAGATTTGAGACGATGTATAAAAAGAAAAAAAATTGTCATTTTTGCACTCTTATTTTGTAATTTTATTGTTTATATAAGCACTAATTAAATAAAGATGCAATTGCAATTTCACCGGTCGCTATATAATTTAAATGTGTTACAAATATTGCTATTTCTCTTTAACCATACCAAACTTGCAAGTATATATTATTGTAAGTTGTAAATATGACTGAGGTGCACCACGTAGGATGTCATGCATTCCTTAGGAAGGAATAATACTATTAAATTTATGGGATGATTAATGCACATATTTTTTAATTTATAATTATATATTTTACAATTTTCCATATATATTGACATTGGAAGAATATATATGTATATATACACATGCTAGCTAGAGGCTAAATATTTTAGATCATGCCTAAGTTTATTAGATCACCCACGTTAAGTGGAGAACAATCCACTCTCGCAAAAAAATATTTAATTTGCAGTCACCTCTTATTCAGTGTGGGATTATTTTAATATCAAAAACATGTTTCTATCTTAAAAAAATCTAAAGAAAATAATATAAATATAATAATATATAGCGCGCACTGATGGCATGAGGTCAACTGCTAGCTTCTTTTTAAGTATTGTTACATGCCGGCAACGCTGACATCAAAGATAGCGTCTACCTGCTAGAACACTCGATCTTGCGTAACATATATACTAGATTGTGTCATAAAGTAGGGGCCGGCTCATGTCTGACAGGCATAAAAAATGTCAGCGATGAGAAGTTTAATTAGTGAAAAAATAGCTGACAAATTAGGACACGGTAGAGTGCCAATTTACAGACAGATGTCGCACGTAGGAGGCCGGTCCACGAATCAATTTCAAACTAATTAAGTAATTTGAATAAGCAAACCCTTTTTTATCTCATAGATAAATAATTTTTTTATAGTTTATCTCATTGTATCTATTGAAAGTTATTTATCGAAGGCTATCAAAAGGTGCAAACTAGCTTTAAAAAAAAAACGAGTTTTTCCTCTCTCTTTTTACCCTATTCAGCTTGATCCAGTACAGACAAGTGTAATTAGAGAGAGGATCTCTAAAGCTAGCTATCAAAAAAAAAAAAAAAAAAACTTGCACATGTGAGTTTTCATAATAAATGAGTCCCCGCTTTTAATTATTTTAGTTGGACATTGTATCAAGAACATATCTATACTAATAAATTATTCTCTTATTAATTATGAGTCATAACTCATAAGTATTATGCAACATTTTGAACTTAGAAGAAAAAAAGCATTTTTTTATATATGCAACATATTTTTGGCCATAACAAGAGGAATAGACACAACTAAAGGAAAAGATCTAGAGGCTAGCTAGTTCGACCTAACCCAAGTCACCATCAACCCTAAGCCGAAAGGGATCAGCATGAATTGGCTTCACTAGGAGATT
Organism: Colocasia esculenta; assembly: GCA_014218235.1. Lineage (NCBI taxonomy): Eukaryota > Viridiplantae > Streptophyta > Magnoliopsida > Alismatales > Araceae > Colocasia > Colocasia esculenta. Next base: position 7,110,863 of record CM024754.1, on the reverse strand, counting down.
AGAAGCTCTGATATGTGACTTTAATGAAAAAAGGGATACCCAAATCAAAAGATGCTAAACAGCTTGCACGTACGACAAGAACTGCTCAAATTCTCTATCTGCCAAGTTGGGCGATATCAATTCAGGAAGAAAGGGACATATCTGTATCTTTGCATCTGGAAGTTTTTAATCAGATGTCATCGACCCCTCCAGACCAGCTCCTCCAGGGATGATATTAGTTGTCCTCTCAATATATAGGGCTGTAAACAGATCCGGATAATATTCGATTCTGATTCAGATTCGTATCTAGTTAAGCGGATATTATCTGTTTAACATATATTCGACGGATCAAATTTCGGATCTATACGGATAATATCCAGATAATAAACGGAGCGGATACGGAAACGAGTGATCCGCTCCATTTAAAATTCGCTCCGAAATCGAATAAATGATGACAGTTAGATCTTAGATCTAATGGTCCATATATAATATATATAAATATATAAAAAACCCTACTGTTTCAGCTTACTTGTAGCTGCAACATGCATTTGATATATAGTTGAACTTTAATTTGTATAAACTTAATTAAGAACCTTCTTTTTTCCTTCTTAAGCCATCGGGAGGATTTTAGGAGTCGATAAATAATCGAAAAAAACTCGTATCATCTTGAGGATTTCAAACAGTGACAGACCAACATAGTCTCTAGTGGAGTCCAAAATCTCACTGGATTAAAAAAAATATATTGTGGATGTAAATTTTCATCATTTAAAATCTCACTGAATTAAAAACACACAGTTTATAATTAAATATATTATTAAAGATCCCATTAAATTAAAATTTTACATCCGTCAATAATTCCGTAAGTTAATAAGTTAGAGATGCAGATCAATTCGAGGACTCGGACTTCTGACCCCAAATCGTAGCAACAATAAAGACACGCAGTTTCCAACGAGCTTTTTTGAGATCATTGGTCGAACACTTAAGCCGCAATTAATGCATGAAGTGTTCGTCGATCGAGACATGCAATCTGTGTCGAATCAGACAACTTGCAAGGACCATATATACGCAGATCTTTCTGTGTTCTAGTTCAATTTTTTTTTTAAAAAAAATTATTTGTTTTATTTATTCTCGAAAATAAACTCTCTTGTTCTCAACGCTTGCATATATGCACGTGAAGGATGACCACCAGTGGCGGAGCCAAAAATATTGGAAGAGGGTAATTAATAAGATAATTGTTCATGGGTACTCAATGCAAGGGGGGTAATTAATAAAGTAAAAAAAAATTCACATGCCTATCAGAAGAAATTTTATGTAAAAAAAAATTTAATAAGAAAAAAAATTATGTAAAAAAATAAAGAGGAGATAATAATAAAATAATTATTCATGAGTAAAAATGGGTAAAAAAATAAGGGGGGCAATTGCCTCCCCTGGTTCCGCCATTGATGACCACCCATGGAGGTATATATATATCTCTGCGACTTGGGGCATCATTAGGACAAGAATCCAGCTGAGATTACTTTGGAGTGTGTTTGGCAAAAATTCAGATTAGAGGTTAATTATATACAACTTTTAATTTTTATCTTTAATAGACGAATACAATTATATATACAAGTGGCTGTAATAACTTAATTTATATATTTAACTTTTACTTCCATTTTAGAAATAGGACTTTTGGTTGAAAGATAAAAATTATATATGATCCTGAAACAGAGGTTAAAAACATGGGAGTGCGCAGGTGATCAATCCATCCCGATCGAACATTACTCGATCGACGCGTTCAGTATATACTCCGGTTATTATTCTGTCGCGATATCAAGATATATAGCTAGCTAGACAGGGTAGGCGACCATGTATGAATAATTGTCTGACGGCAAAACCCGGGGCCTGTTCGATAACATATATGGTATTTATTAGGAGTATTTATTATTTGGTTCAAATCGAAAAATCAATCGAACCGAACGATTCGATTTGGTTTGGTTCAATTTGAACATGTAAAATTTTTGATTTGGTTCCAAACCAAATCGAAAAAGAAAATTCGGTTTGATTCGATTTCTAATTTTTAGAAATCAAATTAACCGATTAAATCGAATTATAATAATAAATTTTAATTTATATATATCTATCAAAATTTTTTAATAAATTTACAAAAAAATATATATTATGGAGGTTAATATGGTCATCAACATTTAATACTTCATTTCAAATATTATTTGATAGTGATTTATTAGAGAAATAAGTGATTAAAATTTTATTTAAGACTAAGAGAATCTAAAGACCTATTTATTTTCAAGTTAAATCGAATCAAACCGAATTTAATTCGGTTTGGTTTGGTTTGATTTCAAGAGATTTCGATTTAGTTGAATCCAAATTTAGTTTGGTTTGATTTTCTAAAAATTTCTATTAAACCAAACTAAATCATGAACACCCCTAATATTTATGTAGTTCATTTGGCAGTGTGTCTGAAGAATGTCTCGACTAAATTTTATTTTCTAAAAAAAAAAATTTTAAACTCCTCAAATTTAATAATCGTGAAGATGCTACCTACCTTTTTTTCCCCTTCAGCAAGGTGAGGTCGGCGATGGAAGGGGTGAGAATGCTGCTGGTGGCCGACGGTGCCACCCAACTGTGAGCAGTAGCAGAGAAGAGCCCGGCCATTGCTCTCTCTCTCTCTCGTCTCTCTCTCTCTCTCTCTCTCCTCTCTCTCTCTCTCTCTCTCTCTCCTCTCTCTCTCCTCTCTCTCTCTCTCTCTCTCTCTCTCTCTCTCTCTCTCTCTCTCTCTCTCTCTCTCTCTCTCTCTCTCTCTCTCTCAGCAGTAAGTTCCAACATCCACCTCCACGCTCTCTTTTAGGCCTCCATGGCAGCGATCCATAGATGTGCATGCATCATTTGGATAGAAAACGTGTGTATTCAGATGTTCTAATTTATCTACCATACACTCCTCTCTCTCAAGATTTAAGATTTAAGTGTTAAATTTTTTCAAGCCAGTCGAGTTAAGATATGAAAATTAAGATTTATCAAGCATGCATCATGATCTTAGTTATACTTTATATACCCTATCACTGGTGGACCCTCCTTATAGTCATGTGACCTCACTGATTTAGAAGAAGTGTCTTAAAAGAAGTAGAAATTCTCCATATTATATAGATGTGTAAATGAAAGGTGATCCCACTGAATTTAAGGGTGATCTTCCATAATTTAAGTGACCTCACTAAATTAATTTTCAAGATCCGCCAATGTACCTATGAGACGTTCAAAAAAACTTACGAGAATGATCGATGCATGCGCGTACGCAGAAGTTTACTAAAATCATGCGAGAGCATCAGCATGCTGCATGCACAACTCCGCGTACGTAGTCTAACGAACAAAATTTCAGCGCAAGTGTTTTTCACCCCCGCTGCAGACTAAAAGTAATTACCAAAACTGATCACCTTCGTCGTTTGTATATTTGTGAGAGTGTGATAAATTTAAATTGTGATCAGTGACATGACAGACTACAATTTTATCTAGTGAAATTACTTTATTAATTTAGTGAGGTTACTCTTTTTTAAAAAAAAATCTAACCAAATTAATTTAAAGAAATTTTTCACTCACTAATAAAATTTTAAAATTTTAGTGGGGTCCCAAGACCCAACTAAATTAATATATGCTAGATCCACCTATGATTGTGACTGCATGCACCTGGTCTGCGTGACAAGGCCGCCCCTTGATGCGAATCGCAACTTGCATGCCCAATTGCCATTTAACTTTGATTATCTAAACAGCTAGCCTCAAACTGTTTGAGATAGAACTAGGCTGCAGCAGCTTGATTCATGAGGTATATATCTCACCAGATGTAGATAAGGAGCCCAAGGTATTCTCCCTGCTTTCAGATTTTTTTGTCCAAGATTTTAATATTTCCAACTGGTGACCTGATCTAAAAGATTGCCCATTAATTTTCTTATATGATTAACATGCATGGTGAGCAATAAATATTTGCTGCAAAAGAACTACCAACACATGGTGTATGTGTGTGTATATATATTATATAATCCTAAGCCCACACCCCACATCGAGGAAAACCATCAACTGCATGCCGGATTAATTTCCTCACTTAAAAAGAGGCCCCATCTCATAAACTGATGTGCATGCTAGGGGAAAATATATATATTCATGTCATTCAAACGTTTAATTTTCTAAAAAATGAGAAGAAGGAACACATGCACGCACACACATATACATCTCCATGCATGCCATTAAGGCATTAACTCGAAGAACAAAAAATCAGGTATATCTAACATGCATGTTCGGCGCAGACAAGAAGAAGATTTGTTCAAATTATAAATTTCTCTGTGTGAACAGCGGACGCAATTTTCTTTCAGAGCTGGCAAGTGGTTGGTCTTATCACATATCTGTTCAATAGACTTGGTTTTCGCGCCTGGTTTCAACACGTAACAGCCGCATTAACTTACAGTGAGGAGGAATTTGACTTCAACTTTATATATATATATATATATATATATATATATATATATATATGCTGGGGTGCGGCGCCGCCGTACCCCAATTGCTGCCGTTGGATTACCATCCAGCGGCAGGGCTGCTGCCTTTTTTTTTTGTTTTTTTTTTTTAATTTTTTGGCAGCCCCTGGATGATGATCCAACGGCTGCGCTGGGGTGCGGCGGGGTCGCACCCCAGCATTTATATATATATATATATATATATTAAGATGCGGCTGTGGCCCTGTCGGCACATATTAATACATGTTATATATATAATATATGTTGACTAATGATGTACTAGTTCATTATTTTAATAATTTTGTATCTCTCTTATAGTTCGTGGATATATAAATAGAATGTACATATAATATTCATCTCAAACATTGGATTTTGTTGCACATAACTTGATAAATAATTAAAAGACGTGCCTTGCTGTATGTATATATATTGATGATAAAAAGTGTCAGCGAATGAAAAATTAATAGCATAATATGCTTTCTAACACATCATCATCATCTGTTTTATAAAGTAACAAGATGTAATCCACCAACTCTCATGATTCTATAACGAGACCATCTCTGGAACGTCACAGCCTCTAACATGACAATTGGTGGCAAAAATGCAAACCATCATCTCCACATACACAATAATTAATGATTGTTGCATATTAATTTGCTTAAACTATCATATAATAATTAGTTCGTGTCAAAATGGACAAGATATGAGGAAAAAATACTTAATATCTTATCTCTATTTTTTATTATACGTAAAATAGCGTACGTGTCCTACTAATCTTCCTGCACAACTAAATGTGCAAAGAAATATTACTCCAATTATAATATAAATTATTCGATGCATACGACCAAAGTATTATTTCACCTCGCATCCTAATAAGAAGTCAATTCTGACATGCTTCCAAGTTTTTTTTTTGTTCTGAGAGGGGATCAAAGTGCAACTCGTACGGACGTGGAGTTGTTTTCATCCTCTTTGACGGGTTGGTTGGACATGACGGTGTAATGTAAAGGAAAGTGGAAAATTAGTAATACACCCCTGCATTCTTTATTAATAACGTTATATCTCTACCCTTACCTAAATGAGAAACGTTTTGCGTCCGTGTGCACGGACAAATAATTTGTCCGTGCGCCCGGACCAGGGCGCACCTGGGCACCGCGAGGCTGCCCCAATTATGCGGCGCGCCGGCCGCCCAATTGGGCGCGCCCTGGTCTTGTGCACGGACAAATGATTTGTCTGTGCGCACGGACACTAAACATTTCTCTACCTAAATACACTAACATATCCCTAAAACCATCAAGAAAAAGCCTGAACTCCCCTATACCCTGTAAATGCAGTAGCACCGAAAGTAACACCTAAAATCCAACCTTTAGGCAAATAACAACTCTGTTTAGTAAATTTTGGGCGTATTATGGTAGATTAGATGAGTGATAGATTTATATAATATAATACACATACTTATAATATAAATACACATACTACTAGTCTTTTTTCGATCGGTACTAATTAATGACTTGATATTTCATGTCATGGTACATATGTAGTAGGTAGGAGAAGCCCTTCACATTGGTATATATCTATCAATATATTCTGATGCGACTAGGAAGAAATTAAATTCTCCAACATTCTCATCCTTCTACAACAAAATCCCAAACAGCTTAGCGAAAATTCCAAAATCTTCAAACTTTGGGGCGATTCTGTTTCCACAAATAAAGTGCTAATGCCAACAAATCCCATGGTTATGAATAGAGTGAAGTATAGATGGTGGAGAGAAAATTACCCATGCACATCCTTCTCTCTATTGTTGGTTTAATGATGTTCTCATTAGCACACAATTGCACTAGTTAACATTGACAGGGATCATAGTTTGGAAAAGGATAGAGTGGGAGGATATGATACATCATTGGAACTAAACAGAGGTGTGGTATTTATATGCTGGCATCATTTCCTGGGGTTCTAGAAATCCTGTGGATGCTGAGTTTAATTGCCGTGCATTTGAGAAGGAAGCAAAGCTGGACAGATGATTCAAAACTTCTGCCTTTTGGTTAGGTGATGATTGGATACTTGGAGTTAGCAGAGGCTCCTTTGCTGATAAGGAGTTGGGTGAATGGCAGCACAGAGATACTTGGAAGAATGCCCGACTTTTGTACTGTAAACTACATCAGTTCATAGAAGAACATGAACTTTTGTTGAAGGCCTAAATTAGGTTATTTCATTATAATGAAAATACAAAGGGGGGCAAAAGCCTGTACAAATCGGTTGGCAAAGCCAAACAAGAAAACTATGAAAGGGAACGAATTGAAAACGTAAGATAGATACTAAAAACTCTTGATACTGAATAAAATACTCCTAAAACTCAGAATAAGTACGGCGAATAACATTTCAAAGACGAACGCCCGGACGTTAAGAACAACGATCATCTTCTGCATCTTCAGATTCTTTGTCAGATGCCTCATATTGTAATTTTACTCTAGATATATAAATATATTTTCTATCTTGACACGCTCTGCAACTGATCACAAAGCTTCAAGATTAATTATATTGTAAGGCCGAGGCCGGGCAGGAAGAGAGAGTACGTGGTACTAGTAGACATATTCTAACTCCCCCTTTAACTTGGACGTCAGAAGATGAATTGGCTGCATCCTTGTGATCATCTACATCAGTATAAGACGGCGGGTTCAGCTCATCATGCTGTTTTGCAGACAGTGAATTATGGAGCGCATCTTTATAAGAATAAATATATACCTGGAGTGCTTTCAATCTGCTCAGGCTGTGGCGTTGACCCTTTTGCATCTCGAGGATCTTTCATGCTAGGCACCTACTGTAGCTGACGCACATGGGGCGGGCGAGTCGTTGCCCAATGTGCCCGAAACATGGGCATCCACAGGAGCACCACATTGGGCCGAGAATGCCGTTCCCATCAAGGGCTTGCCCACTAGGCCAAAGTCCGGCTCACAACCTTCTCCGTGGTCTTCAAGAAGAACATGAACTTACTAACTGGTTAGCTAGCTGCTCCTCCACAAATGCCAGATCTTTTTGACACTACTTCGTGTCATGATCAGAGGGGAATTGGTTTGCTTACTGATCAGGTATGGAAATTAAGAGGGATCTTCTCGGCTGCTGTGCGTGGACGAGGAGGAATTAACACAATCTCCATCCGCATGTGTCACCTGGACACGATATTCCATAGATGGAACTCGAACAGGTGTTCGACCTTCGAGCATGCTCACCACAGTAGACATGGGAGGCCTACGTAAGGGGAACTTGTTGGTGCAAACGAGTGCCACGTTCAGCAGTTGCAGAGCTTCGTCTTCGGAGTAGTTTGTGGCAAGGACGGGGTCTACAAGTTTGTGGAGACTTCCCTGCTTTTGTAGCATATGGGCCTGAGAGATTACCCACAACAAATTATAAGAAAACAGTATATATATAGTTATTGTCATTAATCTTAGGAGAATAAAGGAGATATAATTATTAGTCGTCAATACTATAGTCCATGAATTTGTTTCAAATGGCTGTAATTAAAGTGCATGAATTCTTATAACTGCGTGAAAGATTGCATACCAATCAAGAAGATCAAAAAGGTATTCCTCCGGCAAATAATTAGTGTTGCTCTTTCCAGTGATGATCTCCAACGTCAGCACACCAAAGCTGTAAACGTCTGCTTTGTCTGTCAAGTAGCCCTTCATTGCATATTCAGGAGCCATGTATCCCCTGGGAAATCAATACTTATCAGCATAAGAGATAAGCAAAGCCAAATGCATGCTTAAGATTATTCAAAAAATTAATGTTAGGTGGTCTGACTTCTGAAGGTTGCTGAACTAAAATGGGTTTTCCACTTTGCACTTATCTACATGGCCACACTTAAATGCTACTCACTAGAAGACCTTTCCATTATTAAGTGAGAATGGAGCATCAGGTAAAAATACCAAGAGGGGCAGAGTGATGAATATAACTGCCCATATTAGGTATGTTTCTACTAGGTTTCCACTTTTTGATGTGCATATGTATGTTACATGTTAATCTTAGTTCATTGCTAACTATGCACAGCAGTAGGTGCTCAACATCCTTGGAGTTCTTGGACAGCTAGTTTACCAAAAACTCAACAAATATTGAGATCGTAACAATTCCGAAATAACTAATCGTTAGGAGGAAAAACACCAAGAATATAATTAATTCTATTGCTCGGAGCAAATTAAGGCTCCTTATAGGGAAGCTACATAACCTGCTCTAACACTAATAAACCATCTAGCTTTAACTAAAATAAAGCTAAGTTGAATCACATTCTGAATCAAAGGAAATTAATGTCGGCAGTTCTGTGCATAGAATAGATATTGCTTATATAAGCTAGAGAGGAACTTCTACCATAAAATCAAATTTTCTGTAAAAATTGAAAAGAAGTTGTTCCAGTCGTAGCATTTGCTTACATAGTTCCAGCTATCCGAGTACTGATGTGAGTACTACCGTGTTCATCAAGTTTCGCCAAACCAAAGTCCGATATCTTTGCGTTCAGATCCTCATCGAGAAGGATATTTGTTGCCTTGATGTCTCTATGAACAATCTTCAGTCTTGACTCTTCATGAAGGTAGGCTAAGCCTCTTGCTATGCCTAGGCAAATCTTACGCCTTGTTTGCCAGTCCAATGTCAAGTTTATACCTTCTGATCCTGTAAACATCATAATGATCATGTTACATCTGCATGGAATCAAGAACTTTCACGCAATAAATAGAACAGGCACATTGCAGAAACAAGAACAAGTAACAAAATTTACCAAATAATGCTCGGGCAAGGCTGTTGTTTTCCATGTATTCATAAATGAGGAATAGCTGACTTCCTTCAATGCAGCACCCTAAAAGTTTTACAAGGTTTGGATGCTGCAAAGCTGATATCATGACTATCTCGTTTACAAATTCGCGGCTTCCCTGCTTTGACTTGGATGAAAGTTGTTTCACAGCAATCAAAGAACCATCCGGAAGAACCCCCTGAACTCTCGCCATGTGCAGTTACCATTAGGAATATTCCCACACTTTCACTGAATTTGAAGTTACTTAATGAAGGAAAACCACACGAACACCTGAACAAATGGCTCACCTTGTATACTTGTCCAAATCCACCTTCACCTATCTTGTTTGAAGGATCAAAGTTCCTTGTGGCAGCTTTAATCTTCTTTAAGCTGAAATAGCCTATCAGCAGCTGAAGATCTCTGATTTCTGATAGAGAGAACAATATGGGAAAAGGTGGACACTGTCAGTACTAGAATGAAGAGTCCCCATGCAAAAGAATTGGTATGTGTTGACCATGCATACCAAGGCCTCGATCATCAATAATTATCTTAGTCCAGGCAAGCAATTTTGTCAGATATGTTGAGCTCATTATAATTGATCATTTTAGATGATTGAATCATACGCCGAAGTCCAAGGAGCTCCCTAGCTATATATGTGTACTTGTCTAGATATGTTATGTCTCTAGTTTTTTGTCTTACTATGATTAAAATGCCATCCTGACCAACCGAAGAACAGACGAAGCAAATCCTTCGTTTGGCAGGTACAAGTGAGGATCGATCAGAGAAATCCATATCAGAAATGTATTCTTTTCTCTTTATTATTCTTCGACCAAAGGTTTAAAACATATATAATTGGAGATTTGGGGGTATGTTCAAACACGAACATTTCATGAAGGTATGGTCTGTGTGATCCCCTAGGTAGAAGATCGAATTGGCAAATGAGTTCACTACATGATAATATGCTGCACATTGCGTATGCCAAAGTAGAAAAACTTGCTTTGCAGAAGAAAGAGTGTTATTCTCTCACCATTTTTCTCAATGTTTTTTCTTCTCGGCCAAAACCATAGGAATATTGCCAAAATCAGCACTGCCAACACACATGAACCAACTATGGTTCCGACTATATCAGCAACTGGGAACTTGTTCTCATCCAGCTTAGGTCTAAAATCTATATGAGAAAAAACATTAGAATCATCAAAGGGACGAACGTTTAACGAGCAATGGAGCTAAAGATCTCATATATTACATACGTACTTGGTGTCACTGAAATTGCTGATATAAGGGGCCCATGTACACCCCTATATGGAACAGCATTTGTCCCTTTGCCTCCCCACTGGAAGTGGATTTCCAAAGTGTTATCCTCCACGAGGGTAGTAAAGCTCTTAGTGACCTCGTTACTAGCCCCATTAGCAACTTCTGCAATGTTAAAATCCTTAAGGACCTTCTTGCCCTGCACAGCAAAGGATTCAGCCGGTGGATAAAAAATAACAATAATGTGAAATCAAAAGAAGGCTTATAAGATCAATGTCATCTTTACAGCATAAATGATGGGGTCACCAGTAACCACATAACTAATGAAATGCAGGTATAGTTCTTTAAGATATTATGGCAGTGACAAGGAGTAGATATATATAGATGAAAGAATGACCTGAATCGATACATCGAACACACGCCTCCCAACACCGAGAAATGTCTGGTCATCGGTGAAGATTATCTCAGCAAAGTGGAGTTTGACCGTGTAGTTTCCGTTCTGCAAGCAGAGACCATAGTACTTGAGAGAGAGAGGACTGAAACGCGCTGACATGTACAACCTTGGATCTGGCATTGTCAACACCGACGCGTTCTGTTCTATATATCCCAGATCACTTTCGCTCATCAGGTCTCCCGTGCTGCTGTAAGCCCATCTGCCACTCTCAGAGAGATAATATGTTGATGGGCCCTGTGGTGATGTATCACCTTCGTATTCGTTGTTGTCAACAGTCACCTTGCTTCCACCACAGTTTATGAAAAGTTGGTAGTCTGTAAAAATTGCAAATTTGACATGTTGTCTTAGTAATTAATTAAGATTATCCTCTCATTTACCAAAAGAAGAAAAAGATAGAGCACACTGGTAATAAGTATGTACCCACTTTTTGCTTTCCCACTACAAGGAAGTCCCTTTCTTAAGCATGCATCCAAGCTGCAAGGCAGAACAAACACATTAAGATTCTTAATTTGTCTGTGCATATTGGAACAAAGTTAAAAGATTTCAGTGCATATTCAAACTAGCGATTGCACGAAACTCACTGGTTATAACTTTGATTAGATGAGAAACTAGCGACGAAGTTCCTAAAAAGTGAGATCAAGAGCGTTAAATTCATGGAAACAACTGAAGAGTACAATTAACGTGGACAGGGAAAAGGAAAGCTTGGTCTTTACTGGTTGTCGGCACGGCAATTCTTTGGCGCAGATGTGATATCAGTGAAAGTGTTGTCAGAGACATCCCTGAAGAATGGAACTTCATGACATCATGACGATGATCTATGGGGCGTAACAGATCTGTCAACGTAAACTATGGCAAACAATAACAAGAGTTCTCATGAGAGGAGACATACAATTTTCTTGTGCTTGTTCTAATCCAGATAGGTATTGATCCAGTAAGTTTATTGCTGTTAAGGTACCTGGGTATAGACAAAGTGTCAAGCATAGAACTTTGACAGAGAAAACAAAAGGATTCCACTGAGCTATGTTCGACCTATATATATCCACTTACATCTTGCTTATCTGTCCTCGTAGATTCTCAAAGCTACTCGGTATTGCACCCGTCAAGCTGTTAAAACTCAGATCTCTGCAAGCAGATTATAGCAAAGAATTTGGGTAAAAGAAATGGAAAGAAAAAATCTCAGTGCGTATCCCAGAAAATCAGTATTTAGTTAAAAATACCTCTTATTTTAATGTCATGTACACCCTCCTTACAGGAAAAAAAATAAAAAAGAATGTCTAATTACTCTTTTTGATGTTGTCCAAGAGGCAAATGTATAAACTAGCTATATATCTACTGGAAGGGGGATATTCTTGGTGTTGGGAAGTGCATTCATGATATGTTTCTGGCCAATGAGGATATTCATGATACTGTTCCAACAAGTATTTTTATAAAAATAAAGATTTATCAAGGCTCACCATGCAAGTATACATCCCAAAATAAGCATCACATATTCCTAAATTTAAGTCAGAGTCCTTTGGGAACATGGAGAATTAATACTGATGCTCAAACATGCTCTTAAGAAATGAAACAACATGCACAACAAAGTCTACAATTCTGTAACAAAATGCACAACAGTCTACAGTTCTGTAACAAGATGCACAACAAAGTCTACAATTCTGTAAGGAGAAAATCCTGAAAGCAATACAGCATCTCGAAGCCTCTATAGTAATCTGTCACTAGACTATGTATAACTATTAACAGCACTACAATATGTCATATATAATGTCCGACATGAGGAAATATTTGAGACCATAGAGAAATGCAACGTGCTGATATTATATATCTTCTTCAGTTTTTCCTGTAAGTATATATGTCAAAAGTTCATATATATATATATATATATATATATATATATATATATATATATATATATATATATATATATCTTATGAAGAAGAGAGCAATTTAACGCCAAAGTGTTGAAACAAAGTATGTCCGAGGAACCGTACGTACAGGGTGTCTAGGCTTGCCATAGTTCCAAGGTATTCGGGGATTGGACCAGACATTGAGCAATTCCGGAGGATCCTGAAATAAGTTACCCAGAGTGCATATCAACAAAGCATCAAAGAAGACAAGTTCATCCGTGCTTCTCGTGAGACATCATTCACAAACTTACAAATTTCTCAACAACATATTCTGAACGGGAGGGAAGCTACCATCAGCCTTTTTCAAGTCAGAAATTCTCCTAGATGCCAGAAGAGAAAGGATATGTTACCTCACGGTACATTAATTCAGAAAGTCTTTGCAATTATTAACGTTAATTTGGATACAGAGAAAAATCACACTTACAACTGAGTAATGGTCTGAGGGAAGATCGGGAAGGGACCCTCTAGAGATGTTCCTTGCATGTCACTGTAAAAGAGTAGACGCCTCTATAACAACCACATGCATAATATATATATATATATATATATATAATATATATATATATAGAGAGAGAGAGAGAGAGAGAGAGAGAGAGAGAGAGAGAGAGAGAGAGAGAGATGGCAGTACTGACAGTCTATCCAGTTTTGTCCAGTTCCCTATAAAGCTGGGTAACTTCCCGGAGATGTCGTTACCGTTAATCCTACTGCAAACACAAACGTCAAAGCATGCATTATTTATTAAGGGGATTAAAAAAACATGTTTAGGCTCACGAATGAATGCAACATTGGTGAAAGAGTTCGGCACGTACAAGTCTACCAAGTTCTTCAGATTGCCAAGTGTTTCGGGAAGCTCACCGGTGAAGTTATTGGCAGAAAGAATGCTGCATGCAATGTCATTATGCTCCATCAACAACTTACTTTGTCTACTTAGTACTTTAGGCCATAATTAATGATCTAATTAAAATATTTATAAGGATCAGCAAATTAACTCCCACGAGGTGTAGGATTAAAGAAAAACGGAAGCGCGCGGTCAGCTTAATTACAGTGTAGATAAGTTCGCTAAGCTACCCAGAGCCCGAGGAAGAGAGCCTTGCAGCATGTTGTCGTCCAGGACCCTTCAAATAGAGTTTGGAAAAGAGAACTAATTAGCTCAATTTTCGTCGTTTGACATTAAGAGATTCTAGCATTAACAGATCACTAATGTACATGTTCATGATATAAGAAGAAACAGTGGCCGTACAGGGATTGAAGCGTGGTAATCTTCCCTATCGCCTCAGGAATAGGACCTGAAAGCCTGTTTCCCACAAGAGTTCTACAACCATGCAGAACAAAATTATCAGTAACAAATGCACGGAATTTTAGAGGAAAGAAGAAAACGAGCAAAAGAGCAAACTGCAGGGCAGGACGACATGGTACATGATGCGGAGGGGGAGCGAGGTCCAAGCCGTGGCAGGAATGGTCCCGTTGATGTAGTTGCGAGAAAGATCGCTGTTTGTTTCCACAAGACAGTTGAGGAAATCAGTACAACTTTTCAAGCACAGCATTGTTCAGCTTCTCACAGTAGCTAGAAAGGAGCAAGAAAGAACAGAAATTTCGAATCTGGGCACGCACGTACATCTTGGTCAGGGAAGTGAGGTTGCCGAACTCCTCCGGCAGCACGCCCGTCAGGTTCTGCCCCCTGAGTTCGCTGCATGCACCCCACGCGGTTTTGGCCGGACACAGCGAGCCGCAGCAGACGAAGAAGAGGTGAGAGGACGGGAATATATATACATTGCTGCAGGAGCATGGGTGGGCGCGGGAGTGTTGCAGATGGTGTGGGAGCTTACATGTTGACGACATGGCAGACGTTGGTGGCGGTGTTGCAGTCGCCGCAGGTGAGGTTGCTGGAGACGAGCCTTGATCCGATGGTGGGCACCCAGTCGCGGCATGGATCCACGCTGAAGTTCCATAGAGTCTGCGGTATCTTGAGCTTCTCAGCTACCAGCTTGAGCGCCGCGACTGCGCAAGAGCAATGAGTTCCCCGCCGTCATCAACTTAGAAATTTCAAGTTCCAACGATCGGACTTATCAGATACAGATATGGCATATTATGGGGATATTTTAGTGAAATTTTCGTTTAAGTTTGTAATTTTGTTTTGGTAAAAAAAAAAAGAGTAATGCTATGCTCCCGCGTGCCGGGAGCATAGCTGAGCTGGAGGGGCCGCGCGCCCCTCCGCGCGCGCCGCGTGGAGGGCGCGAGCCCCCCCCCCCCCAGCATTTAAACTATTTTTTTTTTTTTACAATTTGTACACACAAATGAATATTTGTGCACACAAATACATCATTTGTGCACACAAAAGTACACAAAAACTAAAAAAAAAAATACATTAAATGCTGGGGGGCCTGCGCCTCCACGCGCGGCCCTCCAGCTCAGCTATGCTCCGGCACAGCCGGGAGCATAGCATTACTCAAAAAAAAAATTTACTTGTACGTCTGAACGAGTACTTTTACAAAAAATCGAAAGTTTTGTCCATGAGGCCATGATTGCTTCCAAATACATTATCCATGTTTGTTTTTTTTGAAAAAAAAATTGAACTCTAAAGTATCTTATTGACATTTGAAACGTCTTTTAGCGCTTTTTAAAAAATTCCAACGTCAACTTTTTATCATGTCACTTGCCAAAAACTTCTTACCATTTCACTAATTTATATCACTAAAAGCTAATACTCGTCACTTTATCAAACGATCGAGAGGAGAACGTACACCAGCCTTTTGCCAGATTGCCAGAAGCCGACAAGAAAACGAATACAAAACAGAGTTAATAATTTGCTCTCCGTAGCTCCTCCTGATTCAGGGATATCAAAGTACCTCCCCGTCCGGGGTTTCATGCTGGCCGGGATCAGATGAGTGGGGAGAAGCAGGCGACGTACCTTCTCGCCGGTCAAGCGTCCGCGCGTCGGAACGGAGGTCCTGGAAACAGCAGCACAGAGCCACGAGCAGGAAGGGGAGGAGCGGAGCTCCGGGGATCCTCGGCGGCCCGGAAACTGCCATCGATGCTGCTCTACTGCTCACCTGGCTTCCCTTCACCTCTTCTTCCCTTCGTCGAAGCAGCAGCAGCAGGAGTGGGAGGATTCAGGAGAAGCCTGTTCTATACATAGGGGAGCGCCGTTATTTTTGTCGTTGGAGGTCGTCGTGGCGGGTTCAACGGTGTCGGACGTCCACGGCGGCGCTCCGTGTGTTGAAGGCATCCGCGTTGGGAAATAGGTGAATCATTGATGCGTGCGTGCGTGCGTGCGTGTGGAAGTGTGCGCGTGCGAGTTTGTGTGTGTTTGAACAATTTTGAGATCCAGATAAATATTGGTAATGTACTAATGTAGGCCAAAATTAATGGCGACATATTATAACATCAAAAAATATATATCAGAGAATTAAGATGTAACATCTTTCTACAGCTTATAACATAGAGCAATGTTTAGTGCCCGCTAAGGAGGGACAATAAACATGATGTAGATTGTACTCTAAATAATTTTATTAATTAAAAAAAAACTTGTCAAATTTTTAACTAATAAGATTATTTAAGTACTGATCAACGAGTGGTTTAGTGGCAGTCGGAAGTTTACTTACGAAATTTCAAAAGAATTTTGTAAAAATGACGTCAATTAATGCATGATTCAAATTTTGTGCAATGTAATAAATTAATATTTTAATAAACAATTAATAAAATTATTTGAAAGCAATCTACATCATTTTTATAAGAAAGACTTGTTACTCGTAAAATAATTAGTAAATTTTGCTCAATCCTCAATTTGATTGATCAGAGGTTGGGCTCCACATTTCAGTGGCGTGTGGGACTCGACCTCCCGACCAATCAAATCGAGAGTTGAACAATGAACATTTTCTCCATCTTTATTGCCCTCTTTAGAGAGCATTAAACATTTCTCTATAACATATTATGATTGGAAAATTGTTTTTTTATCAGTGCAGATGTTTAGATAGTACTTTTGAAAATACTTGAATACTCATTTCCTTTGTCCTTGGTAAAATATATAATTTTGAATGATCTCGATGTTTTCTTTTACTTTTTTTTTTCAAACTTAGAAAGAGTCCAAAATGACCAATCCGAAAAAGCCCAACTTAGATTGTTTTGCACAGGGAGAACCAGTCCCAGTCAGCATACTTGGAAGAAGTCTTCTTAGGACATGGGAAGTAGGGTTTGGGTGTCACAAACCTTCGACAAGACTTTTGTCTGCCATCGAAGTGCTTGCGAACTCTCTCTGATGGGAAAGGTATATATCACGTTTAGGCATCATTAAGTGTGAGATATAATTAATTTCACACATTTTGGATTTTTTTTCTTCCGAAGGACCACATCTATCGCTAGGACTTATCTCTTCTTAGGTCTTGTCACCTATCATTGCATAATCCCAACGATCGAATAAGGTTTGAATCTTTGATAACGCTGTTCAAAAGGAGGAAGGGAACTTAGACTTTGGAGCCGAGCAAGGTTGAGGAAGTCTAGCCATAGAACACATACCATTTCTCTTTTAAGTAGAAGGTGCATTAAATTGTGGGACCCATTTTGTCGTGTTACGGACACACCCACATGTGTCTTAATGAGTAGGCACTTAAGAGTACTCATAAAGAGAGAGATGTGTCAAGCATTCGAACACAAATACAACTGAGTGTAGATCCATAAGATTTTTTTTTTTTTGGTAACCAGAAAATCTCGTCTCGTGTGATTTTGTGGGTTCAGAGATTGGTGCTCATGAATTTTAAGATCAGACTTTGACAGTTCTTATTTTTTATGTAACCGTATTGTCTTTACCCCATTTGATCGGAAAAATTTCGGATCTACACACTTCGAAGATTGTATGTAAATCAGGTAAATCTCTCTCTAAGAATCGAACTCGAGACCTCTTATTTTTAAACAAGAGTTCTACCGATCGACCCAACCGAAATCCTCTAGATTCATAAGACTCACATTTATTTGTATCTACAGATGTGAGTGATCGGGTGTAAAATATTATCTACAGATGTGAGTGATCGGGTGTAAAATATTTCTCCTTCATAGGGATCGGTGAAAGCTCAGTAAACGTTAATGGTGGAGACGTAGACCTTGTCGTCACTGAGAAGCTCCTCAACCGAAGTGCATTAGTTGGTGTTGTCCTACACTGTAGCCAGGTTTAATTCTTCTGAACACCTGCTGTGAATCCTCTGGTTTCCTGTCGTCAATAAACCCCATGGCCGACAGGTTAGGTTTTTCAAGTAGATCGTCTCTATGGCCACCCAGATCTTAAAACTTGAACAGTTGTTGTTATGGATCCCTGAGCTGTGGTCCTCTATGCATGCTTGGACACAAGGCCCATTGCTTGTGAGCTATTAAGAGATGGATGAACTGGTGTCGATAGCATTAGTGTTGAAGAAGACAAGTCTTGATTCAGATTTTCCTGCCATTCTGATCACCAAAGATGCAGATTTAGTCCTGTGTTTTTTCCCTGGAAATTTTTTTTCTTCCAAATTTGGACCAGAGTACCCTAGTTTGCTTCTGGATGTTTGATAAGGTTGGCTACAGTGCCATGGAAATATTTGGCAATCACCTTGGGCAAATTAGAATTCCAGGTTCCTTAATTTTCATATGTCGATCTTCTCTTCCCAGTACTCTAAAGTTCCCAAATGAAAAAAATCTCCATAGATTCCCCCACAGTCACTTTCAAACCATTAATGTTCCAATCCAAAGGCTGCTGAGCCAGCGGACAGGAATTGTGTTTAGACATTGTTTGGTGGGGGTGACCTTTCCCTGAAGGTTGAGCATAATTCTCTTCCTACCTGAAAGCTTTGCTTCACCTTTCATGGTGATGTATCCCAAAAAAAAAAATCTTATTGAAAGGACAACATTGTATATGCCCAGAATAAACTCTTCCCTAGCAATCATACAATGGTGAAATAGTGTTAGTGGTGTGCAAAACATATTCTCCTACTATTCATTTAAGAGGGGAAATTATGTGCATCTGAAATTTATTTTCTACATCTATTAAGAAGGGCTTATAAAAGGATAGCTTGGTGAGAGAGAAAGTGAGTGTCAATTTTGACTTCTTGTCACACCCACAATTGCTTTTGAGTGGGAGGGGGAGTTCCCTCCTCCACCCGGCACATCTACTAATGTCGGGTCTCGCGGCACACCAAGATGGGCGGTAAGACAAACTCAATTACTTTTACATAGCTCACGTCATTGAAGGAGTCTCTCCTACTTTTTTTTTTGTGGAAAGAGTTTTTTGCACGTGTAAGTATTATCTATTTCAAACACGTGATACGAGGCCTAATAAATTCTACCCACATATATGTAAGACAAAAAATATCTATCCATCTTAAAACATGCGAGACTTTTCTCTTCTTTGGAGATGAAAAGGGCCCAAACCTACATGACACACGATGATACAGGAAGGAGTACATCGCAGTATTCTTCCTTGTATCATCCCCCCTCAATGCAATAGAATTCCGAATGGATCCAAGGGGTCTCCTTTTGCATTTATATCCTCCAACAACTTATTTCCAGTCCTGTGGGGGCTATCTAGGAAGTAGGAAGTGGTCAAGATAAGATAGTTGGCCTTCCACCCATGATTGTGCTTGTGGGGTGTTTTTCATAGAGTTCCTTTTGCACATATACTCCTATAAACAATTATATGTGTTGTATGTATACCCCTGTCAATTATTCCCATAAATAAAATGCAACTCCATTAGCATAGCATATTGTATTTTGATGAGCTCTCTATCAAAATAATGTACCCCAATACTTTTCTCAGGCTTAAGATGTTTGTTTCTAGGGGCTGCTTTAGCTTTTAGTCTATGTAATCTTTTACAATTAGCTTTTGATTTGTATAACTTGATTGTTTATTTTTGAGCCTATGACATGCACGTCCTTCAAGACATATTTGGTATTAAGATAGTTCGTAGATAGAGTGAAGATATTCTCAAAATTTTAAAAATATCCTTAAAATTTTGAGGATATCCTCTATCTATTCCTTATCTATCTTGATACAAGGACTTCTACGATCGGTTTAGTTTCTTGAGCTCAAGACTACATAACAAAGTTACAATGATTAAAAGTTGATTGAAAAAGATTATAAAAGGTTAAATTCTAAAAAAAATCATTATTTCTAAGAGGCCCTCTGAAACCAATAGGATTCCTTAATGCAATCTATGTCAACCTTATTTTAAAACTAGTCTAGCAATAATTATTTATCTACTACCACATAAAAGGTGATTTTACGGGTGAAACTTTTATTATCTTATTATTTTCTATGAATATTAAGAACTTATATACAGCAAACTAAAACAGTCCAAAATATTAATGTTCATAATGGTATTTATCTCCAGCGCTATGCTTAGCTTTTCAGCCTAAACAGGGAGATTGGATGAGTAAACTGTAAGCATACTGATGTATGGCCTGTCAGACAACAATTTATTTTGAATATTGTAGAGATGTAGTTTAGTGTAAATAAATGTGTGCTTATAAGTAAAGACTCATTCCTTTTCTTCCAAAAATTCTTTTTCTCAAAAAAAAAACAAAACAAAACAAAACTTCAAATGAGCATAATACCCCGTGAGAGGCACACTGAAATTTCATACATCAACATTAACGTTATATGTGAAAACCAATCAATTAACGACCTGACAACTCTCTCTTTTTCAACTAATAGAATTGCTTTTCAAGAAATCCCCATCTTGTAATGAGCATTTTTCTTAAATAAAAGAGGAACTTCCACAGACTAAAAACCTCTGAAGAAAGAATAATGAACCTTCATCAGAGGGAAACTGCAATACTCCATCTACTTAACTATCTTTCTTCAAGTTCCTATGTGATCAGATATGGAGTTTTATGGGACAACATGCACATTCCCTGCTGCTCCATGTAACCAGAGAGAAGATTACATGTTGAGGAATGTGCTCTGCCATTTGGGTGGACAACCAGGAATCAGCTAATGACCCATCCATCATCGGTATGTGCTGCTTTCGACCTTCATGGGAGATGATCTCCAAGGGCTCGAACTGCAACTCTTCTCTCTTCCTCAGTCGATGTGCCTCATGGATGGAATCCGAACAGGTGTCTGACCATCGAGCATACTCACCACTGTAGACATTGGAGGCCTAAGAGTGGGGAAGGGATTGGTGCAAACAAGTGCAAGATTCAACAGTTTCTGCGCCTCTTCTTTGGAGTAGTTTGTACCAAGGCTTGGGTCTACAAGTTCAAGAAGACTGCCTCGTTCCTGCAGCGCGTAGGCCTGAGATTCCAAAAAAAGAAGAGTTTGTGATTATTTCTAGCAGTATAAAGAACACATTCAATCATACCCATATAAGAAAAACGAACAGGTAGCAGTGCTGTAGTGAAAAAAACATCTAATGGAGGTGACATAACATCCATTTTGCCATAAACTATGGGTCACACATTTGCCACTCATGTGAGTTTAATTTTATTACTGTACATTGGAGATGTGACAGCACAAACATTCTGTTCCCATTAGAACTTTTGCAGCCAACCAAACTATTATTGCTGCTATTTTCCTACAATTTGGTTAAATGGTTAATAATGCATAATTCAACTATGTGGAAGATTACATACCCGATCAAGAAGATCAAAAAGGTCCTCCTTTGGCCGATAATTGGTGCTACTTTTTCCACTGACGATCTCCAATGTGACCACACCAAAGCTGTAAACATCTGTTTTGTCTGTCAAGTAACCCTTCATTTCATACTCAGGAGCCATACATCGCCTGGAAAAAACAATAAATATCAGCAGGGGAGGTTGTAAAGGGGTGAGGACGAAATCAATTTTCTTTCTTCTGCGTCATATAGAAAGTAATAATATTTAGACAGATCTGAATATGGAATGGTATCATTACTGATGGACTACCGTGGAGAATCAGTTTAAAGACACTAAGAGAGGAAGAGTGTGACGCAGGCAACAATTTCTCACAGTAGCTATGTGTTTCTATTTTTTTTAACATTACCTTATTTTTTGAAAGTGGATATGTGAAATGGATTTTTTGATCCATCACAATATTTTAAAATTTAAAAGTTCTTTTATCATGTTCTCATGTGTGTGGATGTATATTGCGAATCCAAGTCCCGTCAAATGCTACTTGAGCGATGGCGACGTGAGATGAATCGGCAATTTACATAGCGCAGGCGTGTCAGTCGCTGAAGCGACAACAAATGGTTTGCCTCCGAGAGTCGAAGGGCTTTAGGTCTGTTTGCGCGCTTGCCTAAATGCAACGATGTTAATTACATCTCTCTAAGAGAGAAAACCCTTGATTAATCGCCAGAATAAAGAGTCTTGTGGCCTTAAGCGGAAACATCCGATAAAAGATGTGCGCAGAAATTAAATTTGATTACGCCTAATGTGAGACGACCAAAATATAATATTCGACGCATTTTTGTTATTGTTATTGTAGGATTGTTTAAGGAGTTGAGTTAATTTCAGTATATTGATTTGATTTGTTTTTTTTTGTTCTTTCACAATGTTTTTAATCATGTTTAATCTTTTATTGGATTGTCTCTTTGATCTGTTGGTCTTTTAGTTTGATTTAATCTTTTTGTTATTTGATTTGATAAGGATTTTTATTTGATTTCAGACTTCTCTTATTTGTTTCTTCGGACTTATTTGGGTTTACAATTTATTTAAACTTTTATTCCAAGTTAAACTGCTTAGTCGGGATTATTTGATTTGATTTCTTTTGTTTAGGACTGTTTATATATATATATTTTGTTTGATTTCTTTTGACCTGGATTTTTTTTGAAACATCTTCTTACTGTATTTATCTCTGACTTAAAATTATTCATATTTTCTCAATGTTTGATTTAAGATCTCTTTATTTTGATATGAAATTATCATGTTGCATTTTCAAACTTGATTTGAAATTGTGGCATTTTATTTTAGATGATTTGATTTATTTAACTCTTTTTTATATAAATTGTTATTTGTCCCTCCTTTTTTTAATTATTTGAGTTGATTAAATGAGAGAGGCGATGTGTGTATATGAGTGCATGCTCCCAACTGAGGTGATATTTTGTCTTTTCTCTTTTTTTTTTTTAACTTGTTAAAATGGGGAATCGGTATGAGGGTTTAACGTGTGTGTATATGCATTAAATGAGGGGAGACAGAGAGAGAGGGATGTGTTAGAATGGGGGGAGACGCATGTATGTGTGTGAATAGTGCAGAACGGTGGGTTAGTGGATGGAGAGATAGTGTGTGTAGAAGGGTATGTAGAAATGTGGGTAGATGTGTGCGTAGTGCTGGTTTGCTTGAACGGTGGCCTCCATGCCCCCCACCGTTCAGCTCATCATTAACCCACCACACACACCTGATGTTTAACGGTGGAGGGAACTGTGCATGTGCACGTGCATATGCTGAACGGTGGAGCTTGCCTGGGAGCTTGTGCATATGCAAAGGGGAAGCTGAACGGTGGCAGCTATATCTATAAGCATGGGCTGAACGGTGGAGGGTGTTACCCCCACCGATCAAGTTGAACGGTGGCTCTGGTGGAGGCATGTATGCACAGAGTGGGTTGGGTTTAAACGGTGGCTCCCAGAACCCCACCGATGAAGCTAGACGGCAGCCATGTGAATGCGAAATGCTGATGGCCAATTTGAAACCGTTTATTCTTTTGATATTCATCGGTTTTCACCTTTGTCGTCATTATGACTATTATTATTATTATGTCATTTGTTATTATTGTTATTTTCCTTGTTTGTCTTCGCATTTGATTTGTAATCGGTTGATGTGTACTACGCCGACATCTATTTATTTTTACCTGTACACACATGCATAAATATAATGCAAGTCGATGAAATGTCAAACGAAGAAATAAAACTTAAATTTAAATTAGCGGAAACCCGATCATACAGTATAATCCGATCTGATGATGACCAACCCTACCCACCATATGTCGGGGTAGTACCTAAAGACGCTCGCATATAAACCCGAGGCAGCGCCCACAGGGCAATGTTCGCCAGACAATGGCGATATAATATTTGCCAGATGCCGGATTGCAACATAAATTGCCGGTGATTATATCGGCACAAACGGATTCGGAAATCATCACGGAAAAATTCGACAGCAGCTCCCCTTATTCTGTGCCTTGGGGGGGTGTGCATGACATCCATCCACCATGATGGAGACGGTGCCAACAACAGTGTTGATGCTAGGGCAACAACAACACGGCACACGACACCGCTTCTCAAGTCGTACTCGAGAAGGCCGGTATACGCCGAGACCGCAAATTGGGGCAAAACTGATGGAATATCATTCTGGAATTAAATACCACTTCGATTTAACATTTTTTCATGAAGTCCATCCACGAATTGGCAACTTTGGAATGCTCGGGTTTCAAACGTGTTGAAGGAATGGTACGACACTAAGGAATGAGGGTGAACGGTGGCATTGGCAGGGCCACCGTTCAAGACTCTTGGAATAAATAAGGGATGTTAGCGGCTCAACAATGGGTGCAGCAAGGTGAACTGTGGCATTGACAGGGCCACCGTTCAGGATTTTTAGATAGAAGAGGAAGCGGCAGTGGAGAAGAATGTTGAACGGTGGTGTTGATGAGGGCCACCGTTCAACATTTCGACATCCATCAGGGGAGGAGGTAATTGGTGGTTCACAAAGGGGTAAGGAATGGTGAACGGTGGCATTGGCAGAGGCCACTGTTCAGGATTTTAGGTGAAAGAGAGACTGGAAGCCCACCAATTGGTAAGGCAGGGTGAAGGGTGGCATTGGCAGGAGCCACCGTTCAAGATTATTGAAGTAAATGAAGGGGGAAAACACCTGTAGTGGAGAAGGGTGTTGAACGGTGGCGTTGAGTAGGGCCACCGTTCAAGGCTCCAATATCCAACAGGGAAGGGCATGGCGTGGGGATTTCAGTGTTATTTCTCCTGTGCAAACCATTGTTTCATAAAAACATTCAAGGAACACATAACAACATTTTCTATGATAAGATTTAAATAAATACCAGAAATGCTCAATGAAGGCACAGTTGAAGCACATCACATATGAGGGGTGAGAGCTCAGCAATGAAGCATTTGAGGTAAACGATGGCTTCAAATTAGGATAGCCAGGCAACGCAACAGGGGAAGAAGGTTGAACGGTGGCACTGAGCAGGGCCACCGTTCAGGGTCTAAACGCTTAAACAGGCAGCGATGAAAACCTTGAAAATTTTGGAAATATTCCCTGGGCAACCTGGTGTCCTATAGACATTTCAGACTAGGAAATAAAAATCTGAGAATTCAAACAGTGTAATATTCGTTTAAAGATAGACGTCAATCCCCGTATGAGTGATGAGGATTGGGTACTTGAACGCTTCAAAGGGGTGGTGAGCCACTATTCTGGGACATTTCTCCATTTCTGGAACACGATATACCCAGCGAATAGAGATGAGAGGTCCTAATGAGTAACATCTAGGTCGGTTCTAAAGGAAAAGAAGAATCCAGATGTGTTCATGTAAGATCTTTTACAGGCCAAAACAAGGTATGGAAACACCTCAGTTGGCTGTAAGCAGAGACCCTCAGAGTGCAAACTTCGAAGGAAATAAACCAGGAGGTAGAAGAAACAGAGACGAGACAATGTGGCTCACATGGTCATTCACAGCAAGGTTTGACGGATCGGGATCGGGAGGCGAATCGGATTTCTCTTGATCCGATTCGATTCCCCCCGAATCGACCGAATCGATCCGCATCGGATCGATTCTCATGGGTATAATATATAATATATCATATATATGATATTTATAATGTATAATATATATTATTAATATGATATAATAATATTATATATATGAGGCGAATTGGACCGAATCGATGGAATCGAGGATCGGGTTTTCCCTGATCCGATGCGATACGGGGGTATCGGGCCGGCTCGATCCGGCACGCCAAACCTTGATTCACAGTATCGAATGCCATGTATCACCCTTTTAATACCTTTCAAAAACCAATCCATGCGTAAACAGTAAAACAAAGTAGAAAAGAAAGAAAACCAATACATAATTCATTAATTCATGTGAGGGATGATCTTATACCAACTCGTCTAACAAAAAAGTACAAGAGAAAGGGAAAAGAAAACAACAAGTAACAGGGAAGGGAAATTGCTTGAAGACCCGACCCCTTTCTCCCTCTGCTCTCCTTTCTTCTTAAGAACTCTTCACCCAACTCCCTTGTATAGAGGACCAATTGGTCTCCCTTCTCTAGCTCTTTCCTGGGCTGCACGCAAGAACTCTCCAGCGCCGCAGAAAGCTTCTGCTCCCCCTCTTGCCGCTGGCCTCAATCGCTCTTTTCCCCCTCTCTGCTGGTTGCGATCTGTCCCCCCCTCCTCCTTTTTTTGCATGGAAAAGGAGGCTTTATAGCCCACCTTTTGAGGGCTGAGGTGGCAACAGCCCCAGCCCAAGGTAGCCCCTCCTTTTTCATGTATTTACCCCCCTTTGCCATTTGCTTTGCTGCTGCGGACTGCTTGCTCTTGGGCCATATGGGGCTGCTCCCATTTTCCTGGGCTGCCAGCCCAATGGTGCATACGGCCGCCCAAATCAGGCGCAGACAGGATAGTACCACAATCATATTAAAAGAAAGAAAGAATGTACAAGTGTAGACACTACTTCAAAAAACACCTCCTGCCCCTATATAAGGGATAGGGACATGAAGGTCATGTGGAAACATATAATCCCCCGACAAAAGAAAACGAGAGGAAGTAGAGGAGTCCACATTACACAATAAGCTCACCCATCCCTTTACATAATCACACATAGCATGGAAAACCGCCTCCCCATCTCTAGAAACCCTTCTAAAGATCCTACTATTTCTTTCTACTCATAGCACCCACAGTGTGGCATGAAGGATGAGCCACCACACAGCCCTATCACCTCTGAAAGCCCAGTGTCTCTCCCACTCCAAAAATAGCTGATGCACATTACTGAAAAGACACAAATTGAAGCCAACCATCCTCCCACCACCCTCCACATCCCCTGTGAGTAAGAGCACACTACAAACAGGTGGTCAATTGTTTCATCCTCCTCCCCACATAGTACATAAGAGGACTGAATATCAGGGATGAAATGGTGAAGCCTATCCCTAGTGGGGAGTCTCCCATGCGAGATCCTCCAAATCAAAATCTTGACCTTCAATGGTCTTCTCAGCCTCCACACCTGATGATGAAACAAATGCTGAAGACCCCCATCTGCAATGGCTTTGTATGCTGATCTGACAAAAAACACACCTCCCTTCTCCCACCTCCACACCTATGTATCATCTGAATCGCTCGGATGGAACTTCAATAGAACAGACAAGAGATTTGGGAACTACACCAACTCTGCCTATGTCAAGTCTCGCCTGAAAGTCGGCGCTCATGCTCCTCCAGGAAGGACAGAGCATAGATGTTAGCTTCGGCCAAAAACCAATACGTTTCGGCCGAAACGTATCGGTTTTGGCCATGACTGATTCAAAACCGATCGAAAATACTGAAGCAACTCTAATACTAAAAAAATTAATATTTTAATTAGTTTTAGCAGGTTTCGGATGGTTTCATCCGAAACCAGACCGAAACAACCAAAACCGACCAAAACTGGCCGTTTACTCTCCCCTTAAGGCCGTCCGAGACAAGCCGAAACCGGACTAAACGAAACCGAAACGGTTTCAGTTTCAGTCCTGGGCGATCCCGATACCGAAACTGACACTCCCATCCTTGGGAGAGAGTTGAAGACTTGAGAGATAGAGGACAGTGGATCTGCCGAAATCTGGAACAAGGTAGGGAATATAGATTGCAAGGTGAATTCTCCACACTATCTATCCTTCCAAAAAGAAGTCATAAATCCATTACCAATGCGGACCCAGACCCTGACATTAGAACTCCCTCCACAACAGAATATCACGCCAAAGCAAGGAAGAACAGCCAATAACAGAAGGGACACCCCAAGATCTGCTCCTCCCAAAGTACCTCTGCCAGATTAACAAAGAAAGGGTATCCCAAAGTCTGCTCCTCCCAAAGTACCTCTGCCAAATTAACAAAGAAAGGGTATCCCAAAGTCTGCTCCTCCCAAAGTACCTCTGCCAAATTAGCGAAGCCACATGCATGGATAGGGGATTAAGCTAGACAAAGAGTAAGACCCTTCTGATAATGTGAAGGCCAACCAAAAAAAGAAGAAAAATCTAAGTTAAGAGATTGTGCGGAAAACAACGAAATTATATTTCCT
The DNA here is from genome assembly GCA_014218235.1 of Colocasia esculenta. Classification (NCBI taxonomy): domain Eukaryota; kingdom Viridiplantae; phylum Streptophyta; class Magnoliopsida; order Alismatales; family Araceae; genus Colocasia; species Colocasia esculenta. The sequence goes on along the minus strand of CM024754.1, from coordinate 7,082,800 downwards.
AAACGGGACAGAGATGAATGGTCCCAAGTAAAGGTATGACGAAGAATGGAGCGCCGATGAAGTCCCAAGCGACAGGAGCAATGATCTACTACATCATTTTCATTTTCGTGGTCATTCTCCTCCAATGGATAGTCTCCAACACCCCAGGCATGAAAATGTTATTCTGATTTAGAGAGATCAAAAATAGCTCTAATGCCAATGTCACCACGGAAAGAGAGCAGTGTCTGCTTAGCGGCCAAAATACCTACTAGAACACCATCATGAGGATCTTGAAGTGGGGAGGATTCTATTCTCGAAATAGTATAATCAAGATGTAGGACAGCAACTCGAAGATAACTATGACGAGCAGGGTTGGGAGAGTGAGCTCGAGGGAAGGGAGATAGATTCTAACACCCTCTTTGTGATTCAGACGAGTAAAGTATTTTCAACGACCTGAGGATGATGTTGAGGAGTTTACAGAGGGGGGGGGGGGGGGGGGGGGGGGGAAGGTGAGAACCAATGACTCAAAGCCCCCTTCAGCAATAGTGGATGGTTTGTTTCCAATGAAGGGTAAGGATGGAGATTTGGATCCTTCAATGGTGAAGAAGAGAATGAAGAATTCGCTAGGGCCATCTCCCCCTCCTCAAGGGAGGCCACCATAGGATGGCCCACTGAGCAAACGTAAGTCTGAGTTGCTGGGCCAAATCATCAAGGATCTCACCCAAAGTAGAGGAAGAGGAAGCTCCAATCACTATTGCACAATCACCGGTGAGATTATGCACCTGATCTCTAGAGTTTATAACCGCCAGAGGAGATTGCCTAACTGGAATAGGTGGAACAGTTGCAGTTTCCTCGCTGTGATCCCTTGATGTCGGCAGATCCTGGGCACTCGCAGAGGAATCTGCCGGGGAATCCAGTCGCGAGATCCCTACAACGGCCTTAGTGCTCGCCGTTGTCATTGCCACTGCCGCTATGGTTGTCGATGCCGTTATCGCCATTGTGCCCTAAGTTGGGCTGAGCAGAGCAGTTGTAGTTTCCCCACTGGGATCCCTTGATGACACCAACAGATCCTGGGCTGGTGCCAAGGAATCCTTTAGGGAATCTGGCTGCGAGGCCTCCACAACAGCCTCGGTACTCGCCGTTGCTACTAACGCTATGGTCGCTGCCGTCCACGATGCTGCTGTGCCCTGAGTTGGGATGAGAGGAGGCTCGATTGACACCACCACAGGCAGAGAGACACCATGAATGACTGCCTAAATCTGGACATCATCGTGAGCACCGGCGATAGCCGATAGGCATAGCCAACCTCTCGACCTGTATCCCATCCCCCACCGTACCAGCAGAGTCGTCCAGAATAATGTTGATCACCAGCAATTCTTCTAGCACAGGCTGGAGTATGTCAAAAGAGTTATTTACCTTAATCCCACCCGGAGTTGTGGAAGATGCCAGAACATCAGGAGCCTTTGGAACCTCAGTAGGATGGACTGGGTGCCAGGTGCTTTTGGATGGCTTCATCCTAGCGACGTCCACAGTCGTCCTGATGGGCAGGAGATATCTGCAGGGCAGATTGTTTCTTCATTCTGATCAACTTTCTTTTTACACTTGGTTTCATCGTGTCCCAACTAATGGCAGCAAGTGCAGAACAGGGGCAGTTCCTGGTAGACTAGGGTTTGCCAAACACCTCCTCCCGGGACACCAATCCATACACGGTTTGGGAGAATGTTAGGGACATCAAGTTCAATACAAACTCTAGTAGCATTAGTCATGGTCAGCATCAAGGTATTCCAATCAATCTTCAAAACCGGACCAACACTCGGCAACTGAACAGAGCAAGGGCTCCAGATAGAAATTCACCGGGAGCCCAGGACAATGGGACGATGGGAGAATCAGCTTCTGGGGATTAAAATCAATTAATTGTTAAGAGTATGCACATCAGAAGGTGCTCCATATCTTGAATGTTTTCCCTCTTTATCTGCAGAGAATTGTCTCAACTCAATCCTTAAGTTTTGGGTCAAAATTCAACCTTTAACATGTTATTAGAGCTGGGCTTACCCAGTGGATGCCACTCCACCAATTCAATAGTACCACTTATATCATAACTGTTAGGGCTTATATTTTAAGCATTCCAATTTGGAGCTAGGGGGTGTTTAGGAAGGTTCGACGCATCGGGGAATCGGGGAGAATCAGGATTTTCCTAATCCGCCGCGATTCGCCTGAATCGGGCCGATTCGCATGAGAATCGGATGGGAATCGGTCCGATTCGATGGGAATCGGGCGAATCGAGTTTCTCCTGATTCGATTCGATTCGGCCGAATCAGACTGATTCGATCCGCCACGCCAAACCATTTAGGTTTAGTCCCATATAAGATAATCAGTGGGTGCGTTCCTTCTATCTATAGAGGATTCTCTCAACTAAGTATCTAGGTTGAAGGTTAGAATTTGCGTTGTTGGAATAGTCCCACATCAGAGAGAGACAAAATATATCTTATGCTTATAATAGTGGTTCTCTCTCCACTCATTACCTTAAGATTTTGAGTTGGAAGGCCCAGTCCAATATAACATTTATCATGGTATCAAAGCCCAAGGTATGATCCAAGCCACATGCACCCTGTGTTTATGATCCATGTTAGTGGGTGCATTCCCTCTTTATCTATAGAGGATTCTCTCAATTAAATAACTAGGTTGAAAGTTAGAATTTGCGCCTGTGGTAAATATAATTTGCAAACTTTGTAGAGACATCTGATATGCATCTTCTACAACTCCCTGAGTGGATGATAGTTCTTAGCATGCCACTAACATGTGTCCTGTGTGTGCTTGGGGTTTATCGGTATTTCAGTATCAATGTTGACTAGAACCTACTTGTCTGTTAGCCAGGAAAAAAAACAAGATTAGACATTTACCTTTATGATGACAGACAACCAACAAAATTGAAACAAACTCACCAATTAAAATCTTGGAGCACTATCCATCATGGTGACAAAATTAGAGGTCTGTTAGCCAAATAATTAATCAAGTTTCTATGCAGAAACCTAAAGGAAGCATTCAAATTAGAGCATTTGCTTACTTATTTCCAGCACTCTGTGTGCTGTCACAAGTATTATCCTCTTCATCAAGTTTGTCCAAAGCAAAATCTGATATTTTTGCATTCAGATCCTTGTCAAGAAGGATATTGGTTGCCTTGATGTCTCTGTGAACAATCTTCAGTATTGACTCCTCGTGTAGGTAGGCCAGGCCCCTTGCTACTCCTTGGCAAATCTTGTGCCTTGTTTGCCAATCGAGTTTTAATTTCATATCATGATCTGAACCTATGTACACGACCATAATTGTCAAATTACTTTCAACTATCAATAACTTCACAGAATAAATAATTGTAGGATAAGTACCACTCCTGGAATGAATATAAAAAGAAGAGTGTAGAGGCATAGTTTAGTCTCATATTAAATGTAGTGAAAATAAGTGTGTGCTTATAAGTAAGACCCATTTCTCTTCTCCCAAGAGGTATTGTGTCCCCATATGGGGCTTTATCATTTTTCCTAGAAAAAGAATCTTCTAGAGAGAAGAGGAATAGGTCTTGCTTATAAGTACAAGCTTATTTAACTACATCTATATGGGACTAAACTATGCCTCTACAAAGAGCAACAGCAGTAATTTTTACCAAATAGTGCTCGAGCAAGGCTATTATTTTCCATATATTCATAGACCAGGAGCAACTGATCGCTTCCAATACAGCATCCAAAAAGCTTTACGAGGTTTGGATGCTGCAAAGCTGATATCATGCCGACCTCATATACAAATAGACAGTTTCCTTGTTTTGACTTGGAGGAATGTTGTTTCACAGTGACTAAGGAACCATCTGGAAGAACACCCTGATTTTTTCCATGTGTTGATATTATTAGGATTGGCTTAATTTCAGTGACTTGAAAATTCATAATGAGGAAAAGAAACATGAACACACATGAAAGTATGGGTCACCTTGTAAACTGGTCCAGATCCATCTTCACCTATCTTGTTTGATTGGTCAAAATTCCTAGTGGCAGCTTTAATTTGCTTCAAACTGAAATAGCCACTCTGCAACTTTATACATCTAAGCTCTGATAAAAGAGAAACATGGGAAGAGATGAAGACATTCAATCATAATGAGACATATAGAGGCATAGTTTGGTCTTGTAGTAACCCCAATTTTTATAAAAAAATCCGTATAAAAAAATCTGATAATAGAGAACCCATTAACATAGGTAAATAATTCATGTGAAATAAATGTTTGGGGGTCCAATTATAATGCTAATCGGAAAGTTACTGAACATTGTTTCAGTAATTGGAATGCTTATAACACTAATCGGAAGGTTACTGAACATTTGTTCAGTAATTAGAACAATTATAACACCAATCGGAAGGTTACTGAACATTTGTTCAATAATCAGAACGCTTATAACACTATCGGAAGGTTACTAAACATTTGTTCTATAATCGGAACGATTATAACACCAATTGGAAGGTTATTGAACCTTTGTTTAGTAATCAGAACGCTTATAACACCAATCGGAAGGTTACTGAACCTTTGTTCAGTAATCGAGATGATTATAACACCAATCGGAAGGGACTGAACCTTTTGTTCAATAATCGAAAGATTCGGAACGACTATAACAGCAATCGGAAAGATACTGAACCTTTGTTCAATAATTGGAACGACCATTAAGTTTTTCAGTAATCGATGTAACTCTTAAACATCAATCGATAAAAAAAGCTTTTGTTTTCTAATCGTGGTAGGATTGCTTGGAGATTCTAAATTTTGGAAACATGAGTGGGAAATTCAGAACTCAAGTTTGAGCTAGAGTAGGACTCTTAAATAACCTCAAACCCATTAGAAGAGTATGGATTTGCTCTCTAATACTTTCCCATTAGAGTTGGGATTAACGAGAAAATAGTCTTATGAAAGTTCTAAGCATGGTAGGACTCTGCCATAAGATTCGGAAACGACAACTCATTTATGCAAGACCTAGCCTTATAAATACATCATATGACCCTTTTTGCCGACCCCAAACATCCAACTTCATTGTTGGACATAGGAAGCACAGCTAGGAGCAGAAGGAGGAGAGGAACAACCAGAAGCTTGGGTGTTCTTTGGGCAAACTCGTCGTTCCTGTCAACCACTTAAGAAAACAACTAAAAGGTAGGTATTCTCCATGCATGAACGCGACATACTGGCCCGTCGCGATCAGATGTCAGCGTTGCATGCATGCCACGTGTTGGCTTTGACTGTCAGGGTCGCAGACGTTCAGATAGCGACGTAGGTGGGCGTCGCGTTGACGACCAGGTTCGTCGCGTTCTCAATATATGTGTTTAAGTGCTTCAGCCCGAGAGCAGAACCCCCATTTGGCCTTTGCCTGTGCTCCTCCTCTCCGGCGTTCTTCTGTGTGTTGAGCTCCGTGGGGAGCTTGGAAGGAGGATTTCTTGGCTTGAATTGGTAAGTGTGTTTGTGGTTTGAATGTGTGGTTTGGATTGGATGTATGCTTTGTTCCTTCTCTGACTCATTTCTCTTCCCCCTCCTCTGTGGCATGCACCATGGTTTCTCTCCATCGGCATGTGAAGGGCGTGCTCGGCTCATGAGAGGCGGCTCGTGGAGCATTGGAGCTCAGAGGTGGAGAGGTGCTAACCTACGAGAAGGCCCATCTTGGGTGGATCTTCATATTGAGGTAGGGAATCCAAGCCTTCCCCCTAGTTCTATCAAGCTAGGTCCAAACTCCCTTCCTTCCAAGCCTAGGAATCATGCTAGGTGGTTGCATGCTTCACGTGGTTCCTCATGAATGATTTTTGTGTTTTTCCCATACTCTAATTATGCTTGGGATGGGTGGTTTGTCTTGAGGGCTTCTTGATGCATGTGAGGTTGTAATGAATGTAGTTCACCTTTTCTTGCCATGCATGGGGTTCATGAGGGTGGTTTGTCTTTCATTGAGTTGTTTTCCACGTTGGTCTTGCTCCCTTTCCCCCTATTGTATCATGTGGTGTGGTTTTGGGGTAGAGGAGTTGCTCTGTTTGAGCACTCGGCTGAGGTCGCGACGGGCTTCCCAGTCGCGACCTGGTCGCGACGTATCGTTGCATCGCATTCTCTCTGAACGCGTCCCAGCACCCGTCGCGTCTAGCAAACGCGATGGGTACATGGGCGGTGTTCAGGAGTTCGGGGTCCCGACGGATCGCGACCGCCGTCTCCGTCGCGATGAGATCGCGACGGGGTACGTGTCGCGTTCAGAAGACTCAGGCTTGTTGCGGCGCCCTTAGCCGTCGCGTTCTTATCGCGACGGGCTCACGGGTCGCCTTCCGGTTTCTTGTCGCGACAGGCAGAGTCATCGCGTTCTGGTCGCGACGTGTCGATACGTCGCCTCTCTGACCGAGAGCGACTGTCAGCAGGTTTTGATGTTTTGCTTCCGCTTCGACTCGGTTTTCTTGGCACCTATGTTGTTCCTAGTGCAGTGCTACTCTAGTCTCTTCGCCCGGTGCTAGGCACTTGAGGACTTGTCCGCGAGACAGGTTGTTACCGTTACCTGGGACCCCCATCCCCGCGCGCCTGTTAGAGGGAGTTCTCCGGGCGACGGGCGTGCTCGAGTTACGGACTCGGAGTGGAGGGGAAAATGGTGGGGACAGCAGCGTAGAGTCGTTTGTAGATCTCTCTTAGCTGGGTCTGGGTCGCCGAGGTAGTTGTGGCGCTCGTTCGGTGCGGACCAACTAGTCCTTTTCTCACTGCCTCATTCTACGTGGTTCCGGAACCATTTAGAGGGGTCAGGCATAAGACCGTAGTCCGGCCAGACTACGGTGTTGTGGTTACCTTAGTTCCGCGTCTCACTCCGACGGGAGGTGTTAGACATGGACCGTTGGTCGAGGGTAAGGTGCGTGGCGCACCTGACCGGCTGACTAGTGTAGTGTGTTGTAGCTAGTGTGTTTGTCCAGACAGTCTTTACTGTCTGTGAGCACAGCTTTGGGTTTCCTTTGGTGTCGTGTTTTACACGGGTTTTTCGGTCCCGACGTGCAGCCTAGACCGACGACCGTGTAGTTTCTTTCACGCTTCCGCACTTGACTCTGTTTAGTAGAATAGACTTTACTGCTTTATTTATTTATTGCACTTAGTTCTATTCTGCTGTTAGAACCAGTGGGAGATTGGTAGTCCCTACTGGACTTCTTTGTGAAGCTCATGCCCTTCTTTTTAGGTAAGGCTTCACAACAGTTCCCTCCGCGGCAAACTGAGGAGACGGGGCCGTAGTAGACGGTGTCCCCAGTGAGCAGTGTTCCCCCAACAGTTGTACTTCACCCTCGGGGTATGCTCCTAAGGGACGTGTTCTTTCCTTTTATTCAGCACTTATATTTTACTTACTTTGGGACTGTACTAGACTGTTACTTAGTGTTGGACATTTTTCTTCCGTGTGGTGCACTTTAGTACGTCTGTTGTTATTTATCTCTATTACATATCTTGTTAGACCGATCCGTTAGCCCTTCCGGGTCTCCGGACCCGTGGGCGGCGGTCCCGATGTTCGGATTCTTGGTGGGAGCCGAAGGTCCGGGCGCCGGGGCCGTTACAGTTACACTCTTGAAGTTAGTACTCCTTGTTATTCTTGAGATATCTTTGTATCTTAGAATCCATAAGAAAGCATACCCTTATTACCTTGTGCTTATGCTTGGAATCCGATGGCCATGAAATGTTCTGTGTGATCGGCACTATGTGGGACTTCAATCCAACGATCAGTGTATGTGCAATAAGGGCCCTGTCTAGTCCTGGAGAAGAGCGCTCCAACGTACTTATTAACTGTGGGAGTCTAAACTTGTGGTGTGTGGCATGACACCAGAATGTGTGCAAAATTTAAAAGTGCCTCATTTTGATTCGATATGTTTAATTATGTGAATATGTGTTACATGTGAATATGGCCAGTTCTTGAATTGTTCATTTGAGGTGTACTCGTTCTTGAATCCTTGTTCACTCCATATTGTTAATCATCTGCATGAATCACTGTGAAACCATTGAATTACTACTCTTGGTCTGTCATACGATTCAATGTTTATTGTCATGCAAATTGTCATATTGTCATTGTAGAAGTTCTGCTTATTAATGTGTTAATTGCTTATATCATTGCCCGCACATTGAGATATAAATCCTACTGGGCGTAAGCTTATTAAGTGACTTAACATTTTTTCAGGCAGTGAGAGTGAAGATGTGGAACCAAGGTTCGACGCATCGGAGAATCGGGGCGAATCAGATTTTTCTTGATCCGCCACGATTCACCTGAATCAGGCCGATTCGCATGGGAATCGGATGGAATCGGTCCGATTCGATGGGAATCGGGCGAATCGGGTTTCTCCTGATTCGATCCGCCACGCCAAACCATGTGTGGAACTAGAAGGGGATGGGCAAGAGTGAAGAGCATCCCAGTTATCGTAAAGCTATGGACCTAGAACATGTCTTAGATGTGCCTATAGTAGTTATTTTCTTGAGTCTAATATGTAATGGGCCCTACGTTTGTCTCCGATGATTAGTAGTTGTAAGATGAAGTTGACATTTGAATTTATCAATAATAGACCTAAGTTAGTTTATCATTGTTCTTTAATTTGTGCTCTGATTATCTGACTAATTCCAACTGCACGCTTCGATTATCCCAGTTAGGGCGTGACAGGTCTCGTATTAGATGTAGTGAAAATGAGTGTATGCTTATAAGCAAGATGCATTCCTCTTCTCTCAAGAGAGCCATTTTCCCATAAAAAAAGGACAACACCAAACGGGGACAATACCTCTTGAAAGGCGCGCTGAAATTTCACGCATCGTCAAGACATAATAAATAAAAAAATGCTTACAAGATAATCATCAAGGAATCAGGATTAGGTTGGGATCATGAAGGAATGACGATCCGTATCAATTTTTGATGGACCCTCCTAAATCCTTGCTTTTGCGATAGAAAGTGAAAATTAGATAAATATGTTTTGCAATAGAAAGGATTGTATTGTCTCACCATTCTTCTTAACGAGTTTTCTTCTCAGGCAGAACCACAGAAGTACCAAAATCAGCATTGACAACACACACGAAGCTGCCAAGGATCCAAGTAGAGCACTGAGTGGGAACTTCTTCTTGTCCAGATCAGGTGCAAAATCTAGAAGGAGAAGAGAAAAAGAATCATCAGTTGGATGTTTAAGAAGCAATAAAACTGACTATTTATATATACTCCACGCATACTTGGTGTTACTGAGATTGCTGACAGTAGAGGCCCATAGACACCTCTATATGGAATGGCATTTGTCCCTTTGCCAGTCCATTGGAAGTGGATTTCCAAAGTGTTATCCATCACAAGAGTAGTAAACACCTTAACAATTCCCTTACCAGTCCCATTAGCTTCAGCTGCGATGTTAAAGTCCTTCAGAACCTTTTTGCCCTGTGGCAATGCAACAAATTCATTAAGTGGAACAAGGAAAGGTCAGTTGGATAATGTCAATGTCATAATCTGAGGGAAAAGGCCTCAGAGACAAAAAAAGTTTTGCATTGAAAACAGGTGAGAAATGAGAGCATGACTAATACAGGAAAACTAAAACAAGACTGAGAAACAAATTTTCTTTCATTTTATTTCATGTTTTTTGAAGTTTAAGTAGTATCTTGAACAACAACCAGAAATATTAAGGAAAATCACAGGAGGAACAGCATAGATTCCCAGTCAAAGGCACAATGATCTACAGTATGCATTCTCATGAAGGCTGTAAACGTAATGGATTCAAATGACCTGAATTGAGACATCGAACACACGCCTTCCGTTACTGCGAAATGTCTGGTCATCGGTGAAAATAATTTCAGCAAAGTGGAGTTTGACTGTATAATTTCCTTTCTGTAAGCAAAGGCCCAAGTATTTGAAGGAGAGAGGATTTAAACGTGCTGACATGTACAATTCTGGATTAGGCGTAGCCAATATTGATGTGTTCTCTGCTATATATCCCAGATCACGGTTTCCCACAAAGTCTCCTGTGCTGCTATAAGCCCATTTTCCACCATCAGAAAGGAAATATGTTGATGATCCCTGTGGATATAAATCCTCTTCATATTCTGTTCCATTAACAGTCATCCTTCGTCCACCACAGTTTATAAAGAATTGATAGTCTGTGAAATTGTCAAATACACATCGTCATCCACCCTGGTAAATATATGCTTCCAATTAAATCTTCAATATCCTAGAAGATCTCATTCACCAGAAGAGGAATGAGAAGAAAAAAAAACATTAAGATTTAGTAGAAGTGTTTATACAGTATACACACTTTCTGCTTTGCCAGCGCAAGGAAGGCCCTTCCTTAAGCATGGATTTATCCTGCAAAAACAGAACGAACAAAACAATAATGGTTCAGATCCTTCATCCATGCATATTGGGATCAATTAACGAATCTCAATGTATGTCCACACTAACATCAAAAGAAACTTACGAACTATCTTGCGTGGAAGAAAAACTGGCAACAAAGTTCCTAAAAGTGAGACGAAGAGTGTTAAATTCCTAGAAACAACTGGACAACACAAGTTGGCTAATGGAGAAAGAGATGCATGCATCCTTACAGGCTTCCTGCACGACAACTACTTGGTGCAGATGTGGTGTCGGTGAAAGTGTTGTAAGAGACATCCCTGAACAGTGGAACTCCATGACATCATTTTGATGATGTATAGGCAAAGAAACAGGGAATTTATCGACACAAACACATGGCAAAAAATAAGAATATTTTCCATGAGAAAAGATATACAGGTTCATTGTGCTTGTCCGTATCCAGTCAGGTATTGATCCATTAAGTTCATTGTTGGTAAGGTACCTGTTGATGTAAAATCAATATCAAGCCTAGTTTTGCAACTTAAGAGATTCTGCTAAGCATCAAAAGGAAGGAATTTATGCATTATCCTACACAATCTGGCACTGTGGAGATCAGATCCATATTCACTCACATATTTCCTATGTTTCCACGTAGATTCTCAAGGCTACTTGGTATAGTACCTGTCAACTTGTTAAAGCTCAGATCTCTGCAAGGACAAAGTTCATCAACAAATTGGGCAATATGGATAAGATACGTACATGTATATTAGAGAGGGAGTGAGAGAGGCTTAAGAATGATGTGAAGAAATGCCCGTAGGAAACGTGAAAGATGCAGGAATCAGAAACTAGAAGCAGTAACCACTCTTACAAAATGTAGTGCTCTTGCTGACACAAAAATATGATATTTGGCCTTACGAACAGGAGAGTTTGTAACATCCTTAATGACTTAATATTGTCAACACCATTTAAGTTGGCTATGCTTTATTCAAAATTCCCATTGAATAATCCTAGATGAATTAGCAATCCTACTTTTGTAGAATGAATCCAACCTAGACATGAGAACAATGTTGTTGGATAAGAGGCCTCAAAGTAGAAATAGAGAAGTCTTGATTTTTCTAAATATTAGAAATAGAGTAACAAGTTGTTACCAGATTGTGCAGAACTACAAACATAAGTATGACATTCCAAACAGGGCAAGCAGAAATGAGTTCCTGTTGATGTTTTTTTTTTAATATTCCTCAGAGGATGCTGAAGGATTATAACTCCTGATGTTTAACGTAATTATCTTAAGCACAAGTATGAGCAATTCAACATCAAAGTGTTGAAGCAATTAGTCTCCATGTAACCGTACAGGACAAGTAGACTAGTCATTTCTCCAATATATCCAGGGATTTGTCCAGATATTGAGCAATTCCTGAGAACCCTGCAATAAGTTGCCCAGATTAGCATATACTAGTAAGTAGTAAGGCATCATCAAAAAAGACATCCATGCTTTCTTAGAAATATTTCATTCATAAACTTACAAAAATCTCATGCTTTTCATATTCCAAATGGGAGGGAAGCTACCATCTGATTTCTTCAAGTCAGTAACTCTCCTACAGACAGGAAGAGGAAAAAGATGTTTCATGTTACATTAATCCAGAAGTCATTGCTCAGTTTGGGAATAGAGAAAGCCACACTTACAACACAGCTAGCCTCTGCAACAAAGATATGTTGGATGGGAAGGGGCCCTCTAGAGATGTGCCTTGCATGTCACTATAACAATTGAAAAAGTATTTGACATGTTCACAATGACATAAGACTAATCTTTGTACGAAAAGAAGTAACCTGGCAAAAAGCATGTAGATGGAGCCAATGAGTTTTGGTACTAACAGTCTTTGCAGTTGTGTCCAATTCCCAATGAAGTGGGGTATCTTAACCAGATGTCATTCCCATCAATCCTACTGCAAGCACAACATCAACCACCAACTATTAACTGAGAATAAAATAAAAACGTGTTTAATCCCACTTTTGAAAGAAAAAAAAAAAATGTTTAATCCCACGAAAGAGTGCAACAAAGAGCAGAGTTTAGCACGTACAAATCAGCCAGGTTCTTCAAATTGCCAAGCATTTCAGGAAGCTCACCAGTGAAGTAATTGGCAGAAAGAAGGCTGCAATGTAATTATGGTTCATCTCAGAGTTGCCTTTAAGATTAATGATGATGATTTAACTTGAGAAAAGAGGGGAATTTAGTTTCAACACTTATAAGCTTTCATATTTATGGGTTGCCCTCCAATACTGATATTTATTTAATAACTCCTCAGAATCGGAAGTTATTTTTCCTGCCAACTTGCACAACATCAGGATAAATAAAATTCCTATAGTTGCAGGTGGACAGAAAAAAAAAAAAGGGACTTCTATTTTTCAACCCTAAAATCTTTCATACTTATGGGTTGGCCCTCCAATACTGATTTGAGAAATGCTTAGCTGGACAGGAAGTAAAATTACCCATCTTGGACTGGATTGGCATGTGCAGGTCATTTTGGAACCCTCATCCTCTGGCTTATGAAACTGAGCAGGTGGCCCATAGTCTAATTGCACATATTGGGTATATCCATAGCCAAACAAGGAATTGGCAAGATCTTGAAATCCTCTTTGCATGCCTCGAGGTGTCGTAGGTCGTGCAAAGGTGGGAAAAAATGCTTACAAGAAACCGAGAACAATTTCCCATGAAAATAAGAACAAATGTCCTAAGTATCATTCTTTGGGTCTAGGTTGATCTTTGATGTGATCTATTGGATCTTATTTTACGATGCAGAATTCTTGCAACAAAATAGTATTTTCCAATGCAATCATTTATTGACAACTAGAAAGATGGAAATAAAAAAAAAATCAGTAAAAGGAAAAAAATTATATGGAAAGGACAAAACAGTAAAAAAGAAAAATAATAGTACCTCTATAACAAATAAAGTACGAGAGAACACAAACAAATTAATACTAATCAGGATTTTTGCAGCACTACATATTAGGTGCTAATGATATCAAACTAAGTACTGTCAGTAGAAGAGCGTCTCTTGGAGAAGTCATATGTACGTTTAACTTATTTCACTGGACTTTAGATTTTTAGTATTTCATGAGATTTATTTGAATTATGAAATTTTTAGTTAGATCAAATTATGAGAGATTAGAAAGTTGGCATTTTGATGGGATCACCAAAATTGTAATTTTTTTCTTAGATGGGAGAGATGATTTTTTATTAGTAAGAGATATGATTTTTTTCATGTTTTTATTGGATTCAAATGGAGGTACTTTCTTATTACATGTAATATCTTAAGTGAAACTACAAATATAAATATTTACTTAAATGATATTCAGGTAAATAAGTATATATCTGGTTCTGGATCCGGTCTGATTCAGGCCGACTCCATTACTTTTAAAAAAAAAAATTCTAGCCTGAATCGGGCTAGAGCGGGTGGAATTGGGGTGGATTGTGCGGAATCAGATTGGATCGGGTCGATCCAGTCCGATTCCACTCTACCCACCCCGATTCCACTTAAAATCGTGGGGGGTTGGGCATCCCCCCCCCCCCCCCCCCAAAAAAAAAAAAAAAAAAAAAATCAGATCGATGTCGGCAGATTCCAATCCGATTTGGCCGAGTTTCCCATCCATGGTGCAGGTGGTGCATAGGCCCCACCATATTTCCCCTCCTCTTCTTCATATAGTTCCCTATTCCCAAAGCAAAAGTTATTTGTCATCCTTAACCAGTCATTTGTCATCCTTAGCACTAAACTATTTGTCACCCTTAGTGCTATAGGTAACAAATAGCTACTTAAGGGTGATAAACATCTTTTGGCATTGGGAAAAGGCACTGCAGGGGGTGGGCGGATGGGTAACTAGTATTTCTCCACTGATATTTATTTAATAACTCCTCAGAATCTCAAGTTATTTGGTAAGCACCTAAGAAAATCAGCAATAAGCTCTTTAACTAGTTAGCAAAAAGCCCCTCGAAAAAGGTATTTATGAAATAAATGTGTAACTGGGTGGAGTTAAGCAAGTAAATTTTCATCATTGGAGGGACCAATCCTAAATGTGATTGGCTACATAGGGATAAAAACTAAAATCCCACAAAAGGAAACCATATACAAGCGGACATCTTACAGGCGAGTTAAGCTGGTCAAGTTACCAAGACTCTGAGGAAGACGGCCCTCCAGCATGTTGTTCTCCAGGACCCTTCAAAGATAGTTTTTGGAACGAGTTGCAACACAGTTCTTGCTATTAACCATTAACAGGTCCGAGAAGGCGAACAAAGCCCAAATGTTAATAAGAGGAATATGATGAACGTACAGAGATTGAAGCGTGGTAATTTTCCCTATCTCCTCAGGTATTGAACCTGAAATCCTGTTCCAAGAAGGGATCTGCAATGGTGCAGAACACAAACTTCAGTATTAGTCGTGAAAAGCTTATTTATTAAACTTCTATAAAGTAGAAGATTACATGTTGAGGAGAGGGAGGGAAGCCCAGGCAGCAGCAGGGATGGACCCATTGATGTAGTTGCGACTGAGGTCGCTGTTTGATTCCACATGCGCCCAATGACAACACAGAGGAAAGATCATACAGCAAAATCGCTGTTCAGCTTCTCACAGCAGAAAAGTGAACCAAGAAAGATGAGATCTTTCGAACTGGGCACCTACATTTGGACGAGGGAAGTGAGGTTGCCGAACTCCTCCGGCAGCACTCCCGTCAGGTTCAGCCCCTTGAGTTCGCTGCGTGACGCCGTTTCAGCGCGGACGAAAACGAAGCAGACGGATCAGAGCGGACGCAGAGGAGGTGAAAGGATGGGAATGCCACAGGAGATGGGAGCCGGAGGGTGCGGTGCGGGGAGGAGCGGACGCTTACATGTTGACGACATGGCAGACGGTGGAGTTGCAGTCGCAGGTAAGGTTGCTGACGACGAAGCGGGGTTCCGAGACGAACTTCCCCAGCTGCAAGGGTCCGCAGTGAAGTTCCATAACGTCGTGGGTATCTTGAGCTTCTCAGCTATCTTCTTCAGCGCCGCCACTGCGCTTGCGCCGCGGGATGAATTCAGAAGCGACAGGGAAGAGAACGAGCCAGAATATTACAAAAAAATTAGTTTTCATTTAAAATATCATAGAATATTCTTTTTATGTTACCTTGTTGTCCCACGCAAGTAGTGTCTAGATTTTTTTTTTTTTTTGATAACGAGAAAATTCCATTCGATGTGATTTTGTGGGCTTAAAGATTGATATTCGTGAAAAAAAAAAAAAATAGTGTCTAGACTTATCTCTATAGACACAAGGATCTTGTTGCTATATTGGCACATATGTTACGAATATTTTTTGTAAGTAATAAAGTACTGTTTCTCTATATTTATATTCTAATTCAAGCAAATCTCATCGAAATTTTATATATATATAAGAAGTGCTCCTAAAGTTCAAAAAAAGGGTTATAATCTAATGAAACACAAAAAACATAATTATAATTTATGTGTGTATATATATTATGTATCATAATATATTTTACTGTATTTTATATTATTCTATTTTTTAATTCTGAAACACAAAAAACATAATTATAATTATGTGTGTATATATATTATGTATCATAATATATTTTACTGTATTTTATATTATTCTATTTTTTAATTCTGATATATGTATCATAATACACTATATCCTATCATCTATACCATTATCATCATCCACTATTATTCATGATAGGTTCTTGAGTTAGACCCACTTGCCTTAAAAGGCTCGACTCAAGTCCAATGGACTCAACTCAAGTCGAGTCTCTTTTAAAGTAAAAGAAAAAAAACACAACAGACGAAAGAGAGGGATTGTATTCCACATTTACTCTAACTCTCCAACTATTTTGAGAAGACAAAAGTAAATAAGACGCATATCAACTAGGTATAGATTTTGTTCATCACTTCTCTCCACGTATTAAAAACTCTTATCTCCATTTTCAAACTAAGTTGATTTCATCGTCTTCATCATCATAAGGTCAGTTTTGAGAACCTTTCTCGAGATTAACTATTTTGTCAGTCGAAATTCACAGAGACTTATTTTCTCTCTCATCTTCACTACTCAAGATTTAAGCTCGGACCTACCCACCATCAGCCACACCTCAAGATCCCTTTGAATTGAACCAACCACATCATTTCACTTAATTAAACTTCTCTCCACGTATTTAAAATTTTAAGAACTGTCAAACAACTGTTATAAGATGGCATATGCCATGGTTTGTAACCCTGCCATGTTTTGGCAGGTAAAATTTTAATAGTATTCGGCGTTTACAAATTTTTGAAGTTTTTAATATAGAAACAAGTATATTTTTATAGTATTCGGTGTTTCCAAAATTTTTTAATTTTTTTAAAGTTTTTTAAGAACTGTAATATTTGGAAGATAGAAATAATTCTTTTTTGTGAGGAAAATTTTAAGGCAGCTGGTTGAGGATTCCACGTTTTCAATTTTTTAAAAATTTTAAATTTTTTAAGAACTACCTTATTTGGCAAGATAGAAACATGTAAGATGTTACTGGGTATTGGGCGTTTCCAAAAATTTTAAAATTTTTTAAAGTTTTTTAAGAACTGCAATGTTTGGAAGATAGAAATAGTTCTTTTTTTGTGAGAAAAATTTTAAGACAGTTGGTCGAGGATTCTGCATTTCCAAAATTTTTAAAAATTTTTAAAAAATTTAAGAACTACCTTATTTGGCAAGATAGAAACAGGTAAGATGTTACTGGGTATTTGGCGTTTCCAAAATTTTTTAAATTTTTAAAATTTTTAAGAACTGCAATGTTTGGAAGATAGAAATATTTTTTTTGTGAGGAAAATTTTATGACAGCTGATCGAGGATTCGGCGTTTCCAAATTTTTGAAGTTTTTAAAAATTTTTAAGAACTATCTTGTTTGGCAAGATAGAAATAGGTAAGATGTTACTGGATTTTCGGCGTTTTCAAAATTTTTATAGTTTTTAAAAATTTTTTTAAGAACTGCAATGTTTGAAAAATAGAAATAGTTCTTTCTTTGTGAGAAAAATGTTATGACAGCTGGTTGAGGATTATCCTGTCACGTGGCGATTTTAAGATTGAGAAATATTATATTAATATATACTAGTTTTATACCTATTAGATGCACCGAAAAGTTTTTAGATTTGATTTTAGTAGGGATAAGAGGTGTAGTGCTTAGGTTAGGGGGCAGAAAAAGAGAAAAATAACTTTTCTTTGAAAGATGGTGAATAAGCGCATCTTACCTCACTTTATCTCTAAATTTTAGGCAACGTTGTGATTTTCAAAAAGTGAAAATCACCAAAAGCGTCTTTGCTTGCCCAACTGAATGGGGCAACGATTTCACCTCGTTAAAAAAAAAAAAAAAATCTCCAAACATTCGCATTGAGTACATCTCTCTCCACTAGAATTATTTTCAAAACTGAGTTGCATCCGTTTTTGTTAGACGCGCACTTCTATTTGGGATCGAACTCGGGTGGCGCCTGACTTTTTCAGTGACACTAGACTAATAACTAAAAAAAAACTTTATCTCTCTCTCTCCATTAGATAATTTTGCATATATAACACAATAGCCAAGACAAACTGTGGCTCATTTGGATGTGCAAAGAGTTTTGTCAAAAAAATTTAATTTTAAAATCTTGTGTAACTCGTTACTAGGGCTGTAAACGGATCCGGATAATATCCGGATCCGATCCGAATCCGTATCCGGTTAAGCATATCCGTATTCGTTTAACAGATATCCGACGGAGCGGATTCAGATACGGATATTATCCGAATATTAAACGGAGCGGACGCGGAAATAGGAGATCCGCTCCGTTTAAGATCCGATCCGAAAACTAAATTAATCCTGACCATTAGATCTTCCATCTAAATTATCTAATGGTCTATATCTAACAATATAAAAAAATATCCTAAAAACTAAAAACCCTACCCGACCCCTCCCCTCCTCCCCCCCCCCCCCCCCCCCCCGTTCGGTTCGGCCGTTCCCCCCAAACCAAACTATAAACAAAACCCGCGGCGGCGTTCGCAAGGGGGTGCAGACGCGGCGGCGGCGGCCTTGGCTTCCGTCCTGGACGCCTGGTTCCTCGGTTCCTCCCTCCCCCCTTCGCAAGGGGGTGTAGACGCGGCGGCGGCGGCGCGGATCTTTGCAGACCTCCCCCCCCTCCGGCTCCACCCTCCTCCCCTCTGACCTGGTTCCTCGGCTCCACCCTCCCCCCTCTGACCTCCACCCTCCGGCTCCACCCTCCTCCCCTCCGGCTCCACCCTCCCCCCTCCGACCCTCCCCCCTCTGTGCCTCTGGCCCTCCCCCCTCCGGCTCCACCCTCCCCCCTCTGACCTCCCCCTCTGGCTCCACCCTCCCCCCTCCGACCCCCCCCTCTGCTTGGCTGATCTCCCAAAGTAGAAATTTGTATCTTCCCCCCTCAGAATGTGTTCGTCTTGCAGGAAGAAAACACCGAGCTGGCATTGTTCGATGCCCTCCAAATCCAATTACCAGACAGAACAACCCTCCGAAGATCCACCTGGTATGTATTTTTCTGGTCTCCAGAAAAAGGAAAAGAAAAAAATAATTCAAGGAACCTACTCCCCCCATTTGTCTGTTCGACTTTGTTTCTTTCTCCTTGCGTTAGCTTCTTCCAGCTACATCCAGCTGCTTGTGCTGTGTTTATCTATCCTCGTTCTATATCATGTTCTCTGTGTATCTCCATAGCCAGAAAAGCCATCACTTTTTCTCTCCCTCCCATTTTGCAGCTCTGCAGATCTTCAATGGTGGATATGGACACCATTCTGTCTTCTGGGAAGCAAACCCCTCCGAGGCTCCGAAGGATGGAGTTGCTAAGTTTTTGTCTTCGTGTATATGTGTTTTAAAATTTTACAGATTTTTTTAATTTTTTTTTCTGATTTTTAGGTCATTTTATACCTCTTATAAGGTCTCATATTTTCGAACCGGATAATATCCGTATCCGCTCCGAATCCGAATAGTATCCGACTAAAATATCTGTATCCGTATCCGAATTTTATTCGGAGCGGATACGAATTATCCGATTACGTATTCGGAGCGGATACGGAAAACACATATCCGCTCCGTATCCGATCCGTTTACAGCCCTACTCGTTACCAAACGTATTAGACAAAGATATATCGGATTTTTAATGTACTAGGGATGATAGTTTTTTAAAAACAGAAGAAGTGGATGATAGTTTTTTAAAAACAGAAGAAGTGGCTGCACATATTTCTGCACGTTTTTTGGGGGGGGGTAGAAAAATTACTGTCACGTGGTAATATTTAGAACTATATTTTTTAGTATAATATAAATATAGATCTCTAGATAACACATATACAGACATAATTATTATTTATATGCATGTACTACGAGAATCCCTTAAAAAGAAAGCTTATCCTAATCACATGAATCAAAACATCTTCTAACTCGCTCCTACCTAAGTGAAGACGATGTGATCTGTCTGCAAGGAGGTGGACGGAAGACGAAGACAGCCAACCGGCTGGCCAGGAACTTAGTTAATGGGTAGGTGGCTCGCCGTCGGCGGCTAAAAACACACCCCGATTGTGAGACGAGAGCTAACCTTCTGGTTTCTGTATATATGAACGAGAGGCCAGTCGGCCGGCGGCGGAGAGCGTACCTTCGTTCTGGGGAAGCCTCTGAGCGTCTGCCCCGACGATGCCCTGAGAACTGCAGCATAGGGCGTTTAGGAGCGGTAGGACGAGGAGCAGAGCTCCGGAGAGTCTCCATGGCCCACAAACCACCGCCGGCTCTGCAACTCCCATCTCCCTTCTCCCCTCTTCTACCTTCTCTCCACACACACACACACACACACACACAAACACACACACACACAGAGAGAGAGAGAGAGGAGAGAGAGAGAGGATAGCGAGAGGAGGAGGAGAGAAGAGATGAGAGGAGGAGAGAGGAGAGAGAGAGAGAGAAGAGAGGAGAGAGAGAGCAGGTGGTAGTAGTGAGACGAGAAGAAAGGAAGCCAAGACAGCTTACATATATAATTATATATACAAAACCACACGATCGGTACGGAGGAGGGGGCCGGAGAAGGTTTCGGGAGGAGGCGGCTCCAAATGCATACATAGACAACAGGGATGGATCATGGATCCCCATGAGCTCGTCAACCACGGAGGTCTCCGTTAGCTAAGGTTTGGCGACACCGTCCATCTGACGTCAGTACTTTCTTGACGTGCTCACATCTGATTGGCAACTCTTCGAGCACCCACAGGTCACCGCGAGGCGTTGCTCAGGGACAAAGGTGGTGGACGCGGCCAAACTATCCTTAAAGCCGGCCCTTTTCGAGGACACAGCGAGGAGCTTGCAGCTGCTGCCTTCGTTTGTATGCTTTTGTAGTTCGGATGTTCTTGCTGTGGTATAAGATATATGTCAAGAGAAAGGCTTTGTGCACTTTTCCATTGTACTTTTCCATGCACTTCTTACTTTTCATTGGGTTGGCATAATGTGCCTCTAGTGCATTGGCAATAAGAAGACCAAAGTGCAATAGAAAAGTACAATGAAAAAGTGCACAAAGCCTTTCTCATATGTCAATGATTGTACTAATTCCTTGACGTAGTTTATGATGTAATGCAGACGTAAAAGCTATGTCAGAACTTTCAAACGTAACGTTTAAACTTGATTTTTTTACCACGGAGATAGGTACTTGGCTTCCACGTACGTAAAGTGATGTAGGCACCTTACGCATATAGAGGGGGGACGACCGTGTCCAAATCACAACTAGTCCACGTTGAAAAGTAGCAGCATATATGACGGGTCTTAATTTATTTGTTAAAGTGTCAGCTTACAGGTACTTCTAAGTTTTAATATTGTTCAAACAGGATATACTACAATTTGCATAATAATTAATGGGTGCTCAAATTTTCCATTCAACGTTAGTCGTCAGAATAAGTCGATTCTACGTTGGATTATTCTATAGTATATGTTGTCATTTGTGTACAAAAATAGAGCTGCAGTACGGAGTCCGAGTAGGATTAGGTATGTGTGGTCTGTGAACAGACTAAGAATAGTAAGCGTTTACCAGCACGAACAGTATGAACCCAATCGAATAATATAACCTTCGTATATAAATGAGTATTATCTAGGTCATGTTCATTCCCTAACCCTTGATTTTACTAACGACGGGGTTGAACATGGAAAACAAAGGTTTTATGTTTTCTTTCTTCGATCGGCAATGGAGTTTTATGGTTGATGAGGCCCAAATATAGGTGACCAATTGATGCCTTGTCCGACTATGCTCGATTCCGGGTTATCCAAAAAGACAAAATCTCTTTAATAAGATATATATATTATCCAGTCAAACCAAGGAGTTCAAGAATGTTTTGAAAAATATCTCTAAGAAATTGTCTAATGGAAAATAACACAAATTCGTGACGAAAATGATATATATGTCATATTCTCAGAGTATGATCCAAGGTTCGCCGTACCGCCCGGATCGGCCGTGCCACATTCTCTGTGGGAAGGTACGGTACGGTACCGTATCGCTGAGATACGGTGGAAAAATAACTTGTTTGATTTATTTTTTTAGTTTTGTGACTTGGTGAATATTTAAAATGAGCAAACTTCAAAAGAAGACTCTCTATCCAAACTTAAGATAGACTCTCAATCTCTTCTCATGCATGGACTTTTCTCTAACTCGAGATTGTACTCTCTCTCTCTTTTAAACACATCTTAGGACTCTATAGGATAGGAAAAGACTACCACCATGTGAAGAGACCTATGGAGACTCTGCTCACCAAGTCTTATCGTCCCAAACCAGAGGAGAAGTCATTCTCAACGTTGCACCATTTCTCTCTCCCCTTTCTCTCTCATATCCTCTAGAACTATCAAAGATATCACGCCTTCTACAATCTGAAAAAGGGCTGATATACTCACGAGATCTTCATCAAAGTTGTTCTATTCTTCTTCAGCTTCGTCCTCGAAGTGGAATCACCTCAATTGGTAGTTTGTGCCCAAAGTTATAGCAAATTATTCTTCACATTCTCTCTCATATTATGATCTACATATACATGATTATCATACCTTCCACATCTCAAATAAGGGCATATCTCTTCAAGACATCTTCATGAAAGTTGTTCTCATGAAAGTTGTTCCCCACGACTTCCTCTACGAGCTCCAACTAGAATCACATCAAATGAAGGTATGTGCTTAAAGATACAGTGGATTATTCTTACCCTTATCTCTCATATCGCGATCCAAGGTGATCCAGTCTTCAGACTCTTCATGAAAGTTGTTCATGATATGACCAATGTATTCCATTAGATCAACATCAAGAATCCAAAAACAGAAACAAAATTGTAACGCCTTAAAACTTATAATAAAATATTAATATGATACTAAGAAATTAAAAGAGATAGTAAATTATATGTAAAACATGATCACTTATATAAAACATAATTATCATTAATTTTAGAATACTTTTTATTATTAATATAATTCTGGTATTATCGTTGATTGTGTGCACTTCAACGGGATGACATTCGGTTATAAAAATAAAGTCAAACCTGAAGTCATCATAATTACTAGAAAAAATTATTGATTCTAAAATATAAAATATCAGAAATTATTGATGCATAGATATTGAGATTAAATCGACCTAATAATTTTGGGGATAATTTTTACTTGACAAAAAATAATTTAAAAAATTAAACTATAATTACTATAATTTGTAATCTCTTAATTAGCTTATGTTTGAAATTTCATCTAATTAGAACACCATTTATACCCCTAAGTGCACACAAGGTTGTCGCGGTATGGCGAACCCTCTGTGCACTTCAGTAGAACGACATTTAGTTCCAAAAATAAAGTCAAATTTAAAGTCATCATAATTACTCGAAAAATGTATTGATTCTAAACATATAAATATCAGGAGTTATTGATGTATAAATGTTGAGATTAAGTCGACCTAATGTTTTAGATAATTTTTACTTGACAAAAAAAATTAATTTAAAAAATTAAACTAAAATTACTAAAATTTATATTATTTCTTAATTAGTTTTATGTTTAAAATTTATCTCAATTAGACACCATTTAGATCCCTTAGATGTTGAGATTAATCGATCTAATAATTTTTGAGACAATTTTTACTTAACAAAAAACTAATTTAAAAAATTAAACTATAATTACTATAATTTGTATCATCTCTTAATTAGTTATGTTTGAAATTTCATCTTAATTAGACACCATTTATCCCCTAAGTGCACCACAAGGTTTGTCGCGGTTAGGGCGAACCCTCTGTGCACTTCAGTAGAACGACATTTAGTTCCAAAAATAAAGTCAAATTTAAAGTCATCATAATTACTCGAAAAATGTATTGATTCTAACATATAAATATCAGGAGTGGTTGATGTTGAAAGTTGAGATTAAGTCGACCTAATGATTTTTTAGATAATTGTTACTTGACAAAAAATTAATTAAAAAATTAACTAAAATTACTAAAATTTATATTATTTCTTAATTAGTTTTATGTTTAAATTTTATCTCAATTAGACACCATTAGATCCCTTAGATGTTGAGATTAAATCGATCTAATAATTTTTGAGACAATTTTTACTTAACAAAAAACTAATTTAAAAAATTAAACTAAAATTACTATAATTTGTATCATCTCCTAATTAGTTTATATTTAAATTTCATCTCAATTAAACACTATTTAGACCACTTAGATATACCGGATGTGAGATGAGAAATTAAAAAAAAATAAAAAAGACCTGTCATGGACCAGACCGTACCGATCCGTGATATATACCGCGGCGTTTCACTGCGACACATCCGGATCACCCCACTGGGGCACGGTGCGGATTTAGCCAACCGTGGCATGATCATAGTAACATGACCTCTCACCTTACGCAATGGGGACAAAACGACGTCGTCACATCGACAGCGATAAGCGCGTGTCACGTGTCGAATTAATCTTAGAGTAATGCTAGGCTCCCGGCATGCCGGGAACCCAGCGTGAGCTGGAGGGGCCGCGCCCTCCACACGCACGCCGCGTGGAGAGGGGCGGGCCCCCAACATTAAATGCTGTTTTTTTTTTAACAATTGTGCACACACACAAATACATCATTTGTGTGCACAAATAATACACAAGAAAAACAAAACAAAACAAAACCAGTATTTAAGCTGGGGGGCCCGCCCCTCCACGCGGCGGTGCGTGCGGTGGGGGGCGGCCCCAAAGCATTTCCTTAATCTTAAAGCTAAACCAGCTCACGGCCCACGGCTTTAACGTATATCGGCTCTCTCTGGCCATCATCCAGCAGTAATTAGCAGCACGATTTATAACTTGGAAAAAAAAATTTAATGACATGCCCGTGTTGAAGCTAATAAATACAACATAATATATGGAGCCACTATATATGGTTGCATGAATCCTGATCACTTACTGTTATCTGGAAATCATTAGTATTAATTCTTATGTTCTAAGTCATTCTTGTTTAGATAAATTAATGTATCAAGTATACCATCATGAACCAGACGCTTCTCTCTCTCTCTCTCCCCCCAAACGAGAGTCTGATGAATGATCATATCTAGCTAGAACACAGTGGATGTGCAGTGCAGCAGTACACGCATTACAGATAACTGGATGAGTCGCTGACAAGTACTCCTCCCTGTGTTTCCCTTCTTGTTCGAGGTGTTCCACGTTTCAGATGACAAATATTGCAGGATCGGGCATAGTTAATCCATGCAGAAAGATGCATGGCATGCATCGTAGGATATATAAGGGGGCGCATGCACGTCACAGTTTGTAATTAGAAGAATATATAAGAGGATAGAGTTGCATGTATGTGGTAAACATTTTAATTCGCATATCAAACCATGCACAAGAGTGGTGTATATATATACGCCCAGGTTCGTAAAATGACTTCACTCAAAGAACACCCTCTCCTCGATCGCTGTGATGAAAAGGGATCCGCGCTGAGTGCTACCCATGCAAGCCCATCCGATGGGTTCCTCACGCCATTAGAACTAGAATCGCCTTAACAGTACGAGTGTAATTTTTTTTTTTTTTGACCAGGTAGTGTAAAGTCAAGTCCAGGAAACCCTGTGAGAACACAGACATGGATATATCTTGATGCATGCACTGCCGCGTAAATTATCACTGAATCTTTTGGGTTAAGGACTAAGGAGTGATACTTTGCGCCTATATATCTTAAAATTGATGAGTATTATCCGTCTTAAACAATATATGTTTTGATATGAAGCCTAGCTAGCAATTAACCAGTACTACAGTCGCATCTGAAAATCTGCACAAAGGATTTTTCTTTATGAAAAATCTTGTCCGCCCACGCAAATAATTTCTCTGTAAGAAGATCTCCTATAAATGCAAAAGGTAGGTGTAGGGGTGTTCACGGTTCGGTTCGATTTGGACTCTTTTTTACGAAAATCGAATCGAACCGAACCGAATTTGGGGTCAAACCGAACCGAACCGGTTCGATTTGAACCGAAATAAGACAAAAATGAGGGAAAAAAGGCGTTTAATGGAACGGTTGCGAGCTTCGAACTCGCAAGTTGCCCCATGGCAGGGAGCGCTCCAACCACTGCGCTGCTGTTTCTTTTATATTATATTATATATTATATATACATATATTCGGTTCATTTCGGTTCTTCTGCTCCAAACCGAACTGAACTGTGATACTCTCCAAACCGAACCGAACCGGTCGGTTCAGTTCGGTTTTTCGGTTTGGACCGATTTTTGAACACCCCTAGCCTAGGCGGTCATCGATGGGGAACCATCGATCTCCCTATCTCACTGAACAGTGTTTCAAACGTAGGCTGCTGCTGTTTGTACTAGCAAAAAAAAAAAAACCTTTACGGCCCGCGCCCGGGTTTTGGAAAGCGCCAATAATTTGTGGGCACCGACAACCCTGCACAGGAAGCGAACAAGATCGATATTCTTCTCGAGTTAAACGAGTTTAATTATTTTCACATTAATACTTGAGGCCCATAGTGACAAAGGGTTTAGTAATTTTTGAATATTTTAACTAGGAATTACTTACCCCAATTTTTAAGTGAAGTTGATTTGATTCTATTTTTTTTTTAATTTTGAGTTAAAATGGAGGTTAAATTATTCCCCAAAACTCTGGGGTTAGATTATTCTCCTTTCCAAAGTACAAAACATTGTTAATCTGCTAGCTCCGTACCTCTCCTAACCCCGCCAATAACTCTTATCAAAGCGGAGTGTTGAAACAAATGATTTAATTACGATGTGAATCTTTACAATGCTAATCTTTTGGTATTGGAATACTAATTTGCAGGCAGTTGCTTAATTAAAAATAATTAAAGAGAGTTGCTAGCTAGGTATGTAGAGGTCATTTTGAATCCAGTTAATTGGGTTCCCTCGTTTAATATCATGTTTAATACTAGGTTTGCACTCTTTTGAATGAGTGTGCATGCCTTGTAGTCTCATTATAAGAAAAGTTGTGAAAATTGTTTTGAGAGTACCATCTATACTATCTATACTATAATAATATAACTCAGTCTTGGTGCTGCTATATGGCTGCACCAGGACAATCTTATTCTCTCCATAATATTTCCATTCCTAAAAATAAAAATACAAGTAGTTTAAATGAATGACTATTTTTGTATTGCCAAAAAATAACTAAGAAATCATATTCCCACCATAACATCCCCCTCCCCAAAAATAGAAATACAAGTAGTTTAAATGAACTAAATAATATGACTATTTCTGTACTATTAAAAAATAATTTGATTAGTTGGATATGAAATATGCTTAATTAGCCTAACCACTAATCTTATTATAGTACAGGAACATGTATATTGCAAAATGAGCATATTGGAAGCAAATCATTCTATGGTTTCACAGATTTGAGGACATATATATATATATATATCTATAATATTATTATAATAAAACACAATTATAAATATTACCACATTGACAACATCATGATGATTTTTTCCTGCCAAAAAAATTATCTTCCTACTTTCTCTCTCCAACTTTCTCTCGTATTAAACTTTCCAAAATATATCTAAACGTTCAAAAAACTCTCAACCTCACTCTCTCACCCTTCTTAAACTAATAAAAACTTACTAATATAATTTTTCTCTCTTTTCTTTCCCATTAAACATCTCTTCATTCCTAAAAAACTCAAGTTTTTATTCAAATCTATTTTCATAAATAATAAAAAATATTAACTCATGTATACTACTTATAAAATTTATTAATTTAAATTTAATAATTTTCCGTGCAATACGAACATAGAATTAGTTCATATATAAACAGAGGTCTTGTCAAACCTTTTAAAAGCATAAACATATGCAAAATATTACCTGCATTCCTATATATACACTGGTACTGTATTTTACCTGGGGTAGAAGATTAAAGAGTACTTGTACTTAATACAACTGTTGTCGCTAGATCTTAATTAATAATACTTGTCAACAAAGTCCTTAGAACAGTGAGCTCATGACACAACCAGATGCTTGCCCATGTCATGCAAAGCTGCAACAAAAGACAGACGCAACATGAAATGTCTAACGCGCTTGTCTGTAGGTGGTGGGCCATCATCTCAGACATGGCCCAAATGGGCATCGCAAACTGCACAAAGAACCTTTGTCGAGACATGAACAAACATACATAACCAAAAAGAAAAAAAAAGCGTGTACACAGGAAGCCTTTCTCATATCAGAGCCAGGTTTCGATCCTGGGACCTGTGGGTTATGGGCCCACCACGCTTCCGCTGCGCCACTCTGATTTGTGAGTTGGTATGTCAAAATGTTATAAAATATTCTGTGGGTAAACCCGCATCTCATTGGTCCCATTCTCTCTTCAGACATTTCATGCAGTCCAAAAAGTATGCATGCATCAACAGGGAAACGCGGAGAATTTATGACAAAGAATAGAACGGTTGCTGTCCGTTCACAATTATTGGGCCTTTTTTATTGATAGAAAGAAGATGTAATCCCCGTTCCAACGTAGGTGGCCCACTAGCTAGACTGGTGGTGTTTGTCGGTGCACATACATATATGTATATATATATATATATATATATATATATATATATATATATGTTAATTTTTTTACATCGTTGGATTTGATCGGCTTATATAGACACATTTGTGTGATTTATATAATTTACCATGAAATATATATGTTGGGTTTCAATTTTCAAAAAAATGTAAATACTAGGTGCACCTGGGCTGGCCGGCAGCTGCCCAAGCCCAGTGGATAGGAGTTGACTGGTCGGCATCTCTCTCTGGGTCAAGTCTATGGACATGTTACCTGATGCAGCTGTGCTCGCTGCTCGACACAGAAACTTCAAATGTGAAGTCTTCGGTCGTGATCTTCCTATTTCAACGAGCGATTTTGTGCGCAAACATAAGATAAGTTTGGGATTTGAAAAGTAAAATTGATGAGAAATATTTATTGTACTTTATCAATATATTTTTAATTCATGTCTTTTTAATTAGCCTCCTCATAATTAGATGAACACAATGTGCCGGTTGGAGAAAAAATGATCGATTTCATGTGTCTTTGCATAAGCTAATTGCCTATGGTTTTTTTTCCAATAGGATAAGCTGTCCATCAAAAGAAATACTTAGTGTATACCGGACTTTTTTTTTGTTGTTGTATCTTAATAGCCAGCGCCACCGGGTAGATAACACCTCATCTCGGATTCGAAAACTAATTTTTAATAATTAGAATTTAGAATCACTTTTTAACATGAAATTATCAAACGCTTGCATCTAAATCAGATCAGATCAGTTGGATATATGTTTCAATACGTACTGGTACAACCATGGTGAGATTTGATTTCCAAGTCATACCCCATTTATTGTGGCTTAATTATTAGATACCTTAGAAGTCTCATGTTTCCATTGGCTCGGCCGGAGATGAGAAGGGAGGAACATGTCAAACTCAAATCAGCTGAAAAATTCCGGCATGGCTCTCTATGATCAGCATGAATACCTAATGTAGCTTTCAAGGGTATTCACCCTCTAGTCGTCTCCCATTCCACAACAAGCTATACTACTATTAAATTATCGTTTAGTAGATTCATGGTTATCCATCTGATTGTTCTTTCTTATGAAGGCTTTTAATTGTTAATTTTAAGTGCCAAGAACATTAAACGAGTGGCTCATTAAGAAAGGTCTTTTATGTACGCCAAACTTTAACAAGTCTCAAGTTTAAGACCCAGTAGAGACAACCTAAAGAAGAATTCAACAGAATTTTGTGCATATAAACTAATGTGGGTAATAAGAAAATACCTTTTATGGAGTAATTAAGAACCTAAAGAAAGGTTGGCAGATAGTTTGAAGGATCATTCTATTCCTATCACCAGTCATGTGCACTATATTCTGCACCATGTTCTGTTGTTCCTTTGCCATGCTCCCCTCATATAAATCCACTTATATTTCTGTAGGCAAGTTAGAATGATGTATATTATTATTATTATTTACTCTCGTTAAATCTTTGAGAAATGGAAGCTGCACCCACCTTCCTCAGAAGAGATTACACAGAAATTGTAGGGGCATTTACTTGAAAGACCTGAAACATGAAACAAAGACGTTATATATGCTTGTAGTCAAGTCCGGACAAAAACGAACTTTTAGATTGCTATGTAACATGCCCAACAATTAACCTTTCTGATTCTAAATTTGTTATTGTAAGGCTTCAAGTACCTTTTTAAAGGATGATGTTAAAACTTAAAAGGCATAAACACTACCCTTCCCTATAAGTATCCATTTATATCCCTAAGACCAGCATGACTTTAGCCAATGTTCTAATAATGCCACTCACATACTGCTTTCAAGGGAAAAGGGAAGCCCCCTCACATCATGGGGTACATGCCTGACCTAAAGCTTTGGCAACTGTTGTTCAAAGTTTGGTTTTAGATTGGTGGATCCCAATTGCACAAGACTGATTGAGGCATTGGGTTTGCTGTAGAACACCACAGAACACTATAAATTTCATACTTCTTTGGAAGTATTTTGTTTCACTAAGATGTTGTGCCCTGAATGGGACTCGACATTTCCCTAGCACAGCATGGAAGAAATTGAATTTTCTTAGGCAGATAAGCAGAGAACTTACATATCGATGATCACATACGTTTTCTAATGATGTAGCATGAGTCCCCAAAGCACACAGAAGCCAAGGATGGCGAGGCATTTCCTTTTACATCACGATTAAAAACAAAAACAAAAAGAAAGACCACAAGTTTTTGTAACTCTGCACATGCTTACAAGTATGAAGAAAAGCATTCCCTGCATCAAAACAGAATTGTGATATTCCAGCTCTTTAACTCTCTCTTTTTCAAGATCTTATGTGTATAAACATATAGTTTTATTGGACACACTTGGATACTCCTGAACTCTTGTTCTATGTATGCAAGATATATCTTGATCTGCTTTTCATGATGCCAAATCTGTAATACTACTCCATCTGATCGAAGCTTGCTTGGTGAGGAATGGAAAGCAGAATCTCCTTTTGATATACTGTGCTTGGACAATAGGGAATTAGCTTATGGCCCATCCACTGATATGTGAGTTGCTTTTGAGGACATAAGAGAGGTTCTCAAAGAACTTAGCCTACAGCTCCTCACTTCCTCACTGGACATGGCTCATCGATGGAACTCGAACTGGCACCTGACCTTCCAGCATGCTCACCACAGTGGACATAGGAGGCCTAAGTTTGGGGAACGGATTGGTGCAAATAAGTGCAAGATTCAACATTTGCTGCACCTCTTCCTTGGGGTAGCTTGAACCAAGTCTGGGGTCTACAAGTTCAAGAAGACTGCCCCGCTCTTGTAGAAGATAGGCCTGAGATCTCGGAAGAAAAGAAATTGTGATCATTGCTAGGAGAATAAAAAAGACGCAGGCAGTTCCATTTAATTATATTCATGTCAGAAGTTGCAATTAGAAAGCTAATTAGTAATTGCTGCTATTTTACTTGAATTTGTTCAAATGGTTAATACTGTGCAATGCAACTGCATGAAAGATTGCATACCCAATCAAGAAGATCACAGAGTTCTGCCGGCTGATAATCAGAGTTACTTTTTCCACTGACGATCTCCAATATGACTATGCCGAAGCTGTAAACATCTGCTTTGTCTGTCAAGTAACCCTCATTGCATACTCAGGAGCCATATATCCCCTGGGAAAATCAGTACACAGCAGCAAAAAATATAAGCAACACCCAAATGCTCAAAAGTGCTTTCAGTGACTGTCGGGAGGTCTTAAGGCTGCAGGACCAAAATGATTTTTCCTCTTATGCATTTATGTAGATATTAACGTTTAAAAGGTTTTGAATCCATAATCTTTCATAAAAAAATGACAAAGGAGCATCAGAGATGAAGATCAAGAGAGACTGATTTTGAATCATGCACAATCATCCATATCAACTGTATGTTTCTATTAAGTTTCCATTTTCCTAGTTCCTGTATGCACATCAGTAGATGCTCTCAATCTTGGCATACCTGGAATGTTCATTTTAACTAGAACTCGTATTGTTATCAAGACAATTCGGAAAGTTTTTAGACCATCGAGCTCCCACTAAAAGCAAATGCCATGAAATCCTCATGGACCAGAAAGATATTGCGGGTAGGACTAAGGTTTGCTATAAATAGGACTAGTCTTGTGGGTTCAAAGTGTAGAAAAACAGGGGCAGATATGTAATTATTTGTCATATCAGGACTTTTTTATTTATTTTCATGTTATCTCTGGTCGCCCTCTTTAGTAAGGGAATTATGTAATCCTGCTCTTTCCTGGAAAGGTATTTTGGCATATTAGTCCCTGTAATCTTACCTAATTCTAAATATCCCTGTACCATTCAATATTATAGCAAAAAACTCTCTGAAACTTCCCTCTGTTGTAAAACAAGTCCCTGGTATAAGATCTTAAATAGTTATGTTACCATGGCTGGAGTACACCTTCATTAAATTAAATTCCCGTAGTTAGTAAACTTCTAGAGAGAGAGAGGATGTGATGAGAGGTTTAGCCAGATAATCAATCTTCCACGCAGAAACTAAAAAGAAAGTGTTCAACTTATAGCATTTGCTTACTTATTTCCAGCTCTCCGGGTGATGATACGAGTATTATCCTCTTCATCAAGTTTGTCCAAACCAAAATTTGATATTTTTGCATTCAGGTCCTTATCAAGAAGGATATGAGTTGCCTTGATGTCCCTCTGAACAATCTTCAGTATTGACTCCTCATGAAGGTAGGCTAAGCCCTTTGCTACTCCCAGGCAAATCTTATGCCTTGTTTGCCAGTCAAGCTTTAATTTCATATCATCTGGATCTATACACACCATACTTGTCACAATCAGTTTGCACTATCAATAACTTCACAGGACAGAAAATGCAGAAATAGGACCAGTGTGGAGTGAATGCAATGTAAAAAGGAAGAGTGAGAGTAACATTTTACCAAATAAAGCTCGAGCGAGGCTGTTATTTTCCATGTATTCATATATTAGAAGTAAGTGATCATCCTCAATACAGCACCCAAAGTGCTTTACAAGGTTTGGATGCTCCAAAGCTGATATCATTCCTATCTCATATAGAAGTACACGGTTTCTTTGCTTTGACTTGCAGGAATGGTGCTTCACAGCAACTAGAGAGCCATCTGACAGAACCCCCTGACTCACCATGTGCAGGTACTATTAGGATTCCCGTAATTACAGTAAAGCTGAAGCTCATCATAAGGAAAAATGCATGAACAAATGAATACATAGTTCACCTTGAAAACTGGTCCAAATCCATCTTCACCTATCTTGTTCGAATGGTCAAAGTTGTTTGTGGCAGCTTTAATTTGCTTCAAACTGAAGTATCCTGTATGCAACTTTACACCTCTGAATTCTGATAACAAAGAACACATGGGAAAATGGACAAAATCAATGAGCATCAAGTTCTTCCATGGACAATAATTGAGAACGTGGTTATCTTATCATATTAAGGTCTCGACTGCTATGTGTTCTGTTCTAAAAGGACAATTCCATGCTTTACATTTTATAAGTATGGCCAGTTCACAGGATAAAGCAGCCAGGAAGATGCCAGGGAACCAACATTGCCAGTTCAGAGAAGCAACATCACCGACAAGGAGTCACTATTAATTTTACCCACAGTCTGGCATGTTTTCTTTATCCAGTTCTATTTTGCAGCATCAATAGATGCTCCTAGTCGTTGAAACTCTAAATCCTTTTCAGGGTAATTTCAGCTGCCTATACATACACGTATATTTGCTTGTGAGTGGTAATAAAATCAGGAAATTAGCACCATCAAAACCGTAGAAACTTAGTGAAAAACAATCCCAAATGCATTTCTTTACATTTTCCTAAGACAGGACAGTACTTGCTCCTGCCACTTGAAAACTGCATGAGAATTCCTATCCCTCAAGCAACAAAAACTTGCTAGTTCAGTATCAAGGGCAAGACCAGTTTCAAATTTTGTTCTGAGTTATTTGAAATTGGTGATAAACTAGTTAAGTGCAAGCACTTCCATTTTGGTACTGCCAATCATGCTGAGCTATGTCAACACTGAATTGGCGTATGAACTACTAAACAGATATTTTTGGCTTAAGACTTATTGCTGTAACTTATCAAAGACCTATGTGCTGATGGCTCATTCAATAGGCATCTAAAATTCCAACACAAATATATGATTGAATCATAGAGAAAATCTGAAACAGGAGCAAACTTCTATAAGCTTTTCTGTATATAAGTTAAATTACATTCTGATTAACTGAAGAACAGCTGTGAACTCCTTCTTTGTTCGGAAGCTACAACTGTTCAACAGAGAGGCAGAGGAACTCAGGTCATGAATGGATAATTATTCTTTCATCATTTAAGTCAGATTCTAAGGCATACGATGGCAAGTGAGTTATATACAAGTTTTGAAGACGTAGCAAATAAGGGAATCATCTACATATATAGAGATGAAATTCCCATAGATTTCTAATAGGGACCAAACCACAACAATTGGTATGGACAAAACATGCATATATAATTATATACGCAAAATATCTGGATGATCAGTAAGGACATAACATGCATATGTATATGAAAAGTAGAAAAAACATGCATTGCTTCGTGATGGACAGAGTTTTTTTTTCTTATCTCACCATTGTTCTTGACGTTTTTCCTTCTCAGGCAGAGCCACAGACATATCAAAATCACCACTACTAACACACATGCACCAACCACTATTCCAACTAAACCACTGACAGTGAGCTTCTTATTATCCAGCTTGGGTGTAAAATCTATATGGAGAAGAGAGTAGAACCATTATGGGAATGTTTAAGGCTAGAAAAATTAATGAAATATTTCATAACTGTATATACATACTTGGCGTTACTGAAATTGCTGATATAAGGGAGCCATAGTAACCTCTATCGGGAATGGCATTTGTCCCTTTGCCAACCCACTGGAAGTGGATCTCCAATGTGCCGCTCTCTACAAGAGTGGTAAAAGTCATGACAATTTCCTTGCCAGTCCCATTAGCTGCTTCTGCAATATTAAAATCCTTCAGAACCTTCATGCCCTGTAAAGCGCAAATACTCCATGGAGAGGACATGAATCTTTCATGTTAAATAAAGGCAACGTAACAATGCAGAATCAAAAGAAGACTTCAGAACATATGATTTTTACAGCTAAGAGAAAGGATCACGACAAGCTATAGTGCAGATGTAGTTCAGTAAAATTGTTATTAAAATGAACAACAGGTGATCTAAACAAATAAAACACAACTGAAAAGAATTTCATATCACATTTTCATTTTTTGAAGTCCAATAGATTCAATCTTCACCAAATAATGTCCTAAACAACAACAAGATGTATGATGTAAAATAAGATGACCAACCACACATATAGTGTAGGATAAGGGAAAAATGTGAAACTACCTTGAAGTGATCATCGACTATAGTGGTAGTACGGAAATCAGTACAAATGGAATCAGATGAAAGTGTACATTCTCATGAAGATTATAAATGTAAGGGACTGAAATGACCTGAATTGATACGTCAAACACACGCCTTCCGAGACTGAGAAATGTCTGATCGTCAGTGAAAATTATTTCAGCAAAGTGCAGTCTGACTGTATAGCTTCCCCTCATCAAGCAAAGGCCATAGTATTTCAAGGAGATAGGATTCAGACGTGCTGACATGTATAATTCTGGATTAGGCATCGACAATATTGATGTGTTCCCTGCTATATATCCTAGATCATTGTTGCCAACAAAGTCTCCTGTGCTGCTAGAAGCCCACTTTCCACTCTCAGGAAGGAAATATGTTGATGAGCCCCGAGGATATGTATCTTCTTCATATTCATTACTGTCGATAGTCACCTTTCTTCCACCACAGTTTATGAAAATTTGATAGTCTGTAAAAATACAAAATTTATGCATTGTCATCGACATTGGAAATTGATGCTTGCCAATGAAAGTTTCAAGTACTAGATGAATATCCTCTCATTGATCAAAAGTGGAAGAAGGGAAAGGTATGACACATGCTAGAAAGTGTTATACCCACTTTTTTGTTTCCCATTGCAAGGAAGCCCTTTTCTTAAGCATGTAGCTATACTGCAAATTAAAAAGACAAAGAAAATGGTTCAGACCCTTCATCTATGCTTGTTGAGATGAAGTAACAGATATCAGGGAACATTTAAATCAACAATGCAAGAAACTCACGAACTACTTTGTGTTGATGAAAAACTGGCAACAAAGTTCCTACAAGTGATATGAATGATGTAATATCCTGGAAACAACCGAACAATGCAAGCTGGAAAAGAGTGGGGAGAGCACATCCTTACTGGTCTCCTGCATAACAAGTGCTTGGTGTGGATGTGGTATCTGTAAAAGTGTTGTAAGAAATATCCCTGAAGAGTGGAATTTCATGACATCATGATGATGATGATGGTGTATAGGCAAAGAAAAACGTAAACTGATGTAAAATATGGCAAAAGATAACAATAATTCCAATGAGTGAATATACAGATTTGTTCTACTCCTGTGTATCCAAGCAGGTATTGATCCATTAAGTTCATTGTTGGTGAGGTACCTGTTTGTAAAAAAAATAACATCAAACATGGAATTCAAAAATAGAATCTATAATATTCTGCTAAACATTGAAAGGAATGAACATATACATGATCTTGCATATTCTATTGTATGGTAAATCAGTTGCATGTTCACTCACATATTGTCTATATTTTGGAGATTCTCAAAGCTACTTGGTATTGCACCTGTCAACTTGTTAAAGCTCAGATCTCTGCAACGAGAAAGAGAGAGAATTAAGAATAGCATAATTCTTCTATAAGGCAAGGAAATGCCCTTTGGAAAAATGGACTCAGGAATAGAAAAAAAGGCTAAAGGAACCATTGCAAGTTGAGATTTTAGGTTAGAATATTCATTTCTTAGGATTGAACATCGATCGATTCTTCATTCCATGGGAAGAGCACAAAGGGTAAGAGAAAGAAGAAGCTAAAAGCATGTCTATGTTAGAAGAAGCTAAAAGTGTGTCTAAGTTAGACTTTTCAAGGGAATCCACTCTTACAAAATATTGCATTCTTTGCATAAAAACATGATATTTAACCTTAGAAAAAGCAGAGTTTGCAACATCTTCAGTGTTAATGTTGTCAATAACATTTGCTGTTTAAATTTGACAAGTATTCTAAGTGTAGATGCTAATCATACTTCGAGAAGCTTTTGAACTAAAACTGTAATACTGTATAGTTGAATAATCTTAAGGGGCTCATTGAAAAGGTCATTCCAGCAACGTTTTAAGGCAATGGCTCGTGTTTACTAATGGAAAGAAGTCCACATGATCACCATTGGGATCTAACCATGCAATGCTATTCAACAGCTGGTGAGAAGTCAACATTAAAGCTGGGCACATCATGTGTCCTTAAGTTCCATTGGCACACCTGACATTGTAAAGGTGGTTTAGTTGTTGCAGACAGCAGTCCCATATTAGGGAAACAAAAAGACCTTAATAGTGTGGCAGAACATTCAACAGATATTAGTTCAGTTGTGCTCTTCTGTGCACAGTTTGAAGAATATTACTCAAAAATCTGGTATTAATTTTACTTCAGTTTAGTTTTTTCAGTCTTGTATGGTTTCAGAACTTTGAAAACCACATTTAGCCAAACTTCTCTCCAAATTGAACTGAACTAGACTAAATTAGTCGGATCAGTTCAGTTTCTCAGTTTGAATTTGAACCAAATAGAGCACACCCCATTTTGTCAAGTCAGTATTAATTTCACTTCTATTGGTCTTCAGTCTGATTTGGCTTCAGAACTTTGGAAACCAAACTTCTCTCCAAGCCAAACTGAGCTCGAACTAATTGATTGTGGCCTGTTCAGTTTTTTTTGCTCGAACCCAATAGTTCACACCCCTAATTTTTTAGTCAGGAATCCCTAGAGTAGAAGCTATGATAAGATTCAAGTACAGACGGGAGAAGTAAAGCTGCTCCCTTTTGTCTGGTTCCTTCCATAGGTATATATGTTCTATCATAAACATGTGTATGCTTATAAGGATATGGATAAGTTGGTAGTTTAGTACCTTAACTAAAATAATGAGGTAGTAGCATGCTATGACCTCTATTCAAAAGGAACTCAGGAATTGGTCTGTTTCCAGTTTATATATTCTATACTGTGTTAAAGGCCTGAACTCTAACCCAAAACCTAAACATTGAGTTGAGAGAATTGTCTACATATAACAGATACAACTTCTATGGGTTTCCACTATGGAACTAAACCACAAAACATACCCCCCCCGGCGCGCACGCGTGCGCACTGAACCAACTGGTTTGGGGCGCAACATAGGTAGAGACAAATGTCCACAATACAAAGAGATGATCCAATGGGTAAACCGATTTAATACCATGTTAAAGGCCCGAAACTCTACCCAAAACCTAGGCATTGAGTTGAGGGAATCCTCTACATATATAGAGATAAAACTCCTATGGATTTCCAATATGAGACTAAACCACAACACTGTGCAAGAACCCATAGCCTCACTTTGGTAATGAGTTAACTCAAAGTTAACTCAGAGTTAACTCAAAGTTAACTCAAAATGGACTTTGGCAACCAAAAAAAGTTAACTCGGTTAGGTTTGAGTTAACTTTGAGTTAACTCAACTTTTTCTAACCCACCACACCCATGGAACAGAGTTAACTCAAAGTTAACTCAACTTTTTCTAACCCACTCACAAAGCAGAAATTGAGTTAACCTTGGATAACTTTAGCCATGGGTTGGAGTTAACTCAAACTCCAACCCATTACCAAAGTGAGGCCATAAAGTGGGCTGTTTCCAATATCTATACTGTGCAATAGCTTTACGGAAACAGAGTGGATAAATGGATTTCTGAGCGGGCTATGAGAGGGGAATTCATACTATTCATGGAAACATGAAGTGCTAAGGATCATAGGCACTTTGGATAACTTAGACTCTGTAGATGTTTAAATTCTTCACAATGGATCATGGATGACAAACTCAGGCTTTAGCCTTGTGATAGAGTTAATACCAATGTACCAAAAATCATAAAAAACTGTAAGTTAATGTGTAATGATGACTAGGAGTCCATGACAACTTCTAGGTTGGGAAAAGGAATCATGCACTATGGAGGGCATGAAGGATTGTTGATACTGATGCCTTCTAATCAAGGTTCGCCGATCAGGGAATCGGGGCGAATCGGGATTTCCTGATCCGCCACGATTCGCTTGAATCGGGCCGATTCGATGATCGCCGCATCAGGGAATCGGGGCGAATCGGGATTTTCCTGATCCGCCACGATTCGCTTGAATCGGGCCGATTCCCATCGAATCGGCCCGATTCAAGCGAATCGTGGCGGATCAGGTTTTCCTGATTCGATCCGATTCGGCCGAATCGGACCGATTCGATCCGCCACGCCAAACCATGCTTCTAATATGCATAATCTGGGAGCAAAGGAACACCAGGGTGCTGCAACACTTTACTGCATCACAAGCAATTAATAACAAGGATTATGACTTAAATGATTAATTAGCATTTGGTCCAGGAACATATACCAGAACAATATTATCCAGCCTCTCACTGTTTTGGGTGATTATATTGGCACATGAAACATTCTTCTATGTGCCTTTCAGGGGTCAATGTTTTGAGAACACAACATGAAATCCAGGTAAAGCAGATATGATAGTGCTATAGACTGAAATGTCGCTTTTATCTAAATTCATGAAATCATAATGCTACACTAAAACTTTAATGCTTGATTACTTGTATGCATATTTTTGTCATCCTGTCTAGAACATAGTCTATAGTTCTGATAATAAGATCTTTTAAATGCTGCTTGGACAAGATACTAAGACAACATAAGGTATGGCGAACATCTGGATTAATGGATCCAGTAAGTCTGTTGTTGGTAAGATACCTGCTTATGGAAATATAAATAGCCAATGCAAAACATTAATCAATAAAAAAATCTAAAAGATTCCATTGTGTTGGAGAAACTCTAGCACTGTGTATATCAGACCCATACATATTTTCGAGACTGGTGAAGCTTCCATCTGGTATTGGACCAGTCAAGTTGTTAAAGCTCAGATCTCTGAAAAGAAATAAGATCTGTTAATCAGATTTATCTAATTAATTTTGATGATAACAAATAAGTCGCACGCAGTAAGTATTGTCTAATTTGTGTATTGAAGCGTGTGCTCAGGTTCTAAGTTACCATGCCATTAAGGAGGCTGATTGTATGGCAGACTTTAGCAGTGAATCATGGAAGTTAAGTTCACGTGTATCTTCTGGCTAAGGTTTAATATGTTGAAAGAGTCTTTAATTAAGCCTGATTAATTAGATCATTTTATCAGAGGTTTCTCCAGTGAGTTATGGCTATTTGGAAACTAGTTAGGGAACTGGTGTCCGGATCAGTGTGGACACCTTGATATATGAACCATTTCCAGCACAGCAAGGAGAGGTGTTGGGATAGTACTGTTGACACCAACATGATCTGATTTTGTGAACTTGCTACTATTCTATGGGCGATTTCTTTCCAGAGTGAGCCAAACATTCTTGGGATGGCTGTTGGGCACATTAATTAGAACTATAACCAATCCCATAAGCAAATTAATGGAGAGAAAGGAAGGCTGTGGTTAGGATGCATGGACAAGAGCGAGCTTACATTTAAGGTGAACTTGGAAGCATTCTCCATTCATTAGTGCAACCAATATTTTGTTCTAGACTAACTATGGAGGACAATCAGATGCCGGTGATTTATAATCAGGTGAGAATTAAGAGAATCGGATCGAGCTGACGTCTAAGACATGCTTCTTGGAAATGGTATAGTCCAGACAAGTAAGATCTGCAAAATACACACTTAATTATCATAAACAGCATTTCAGACCAAATGCACATGCAATATTGCAGTCAACTGTTGTTCGAGGACGATGAAAGAATATGACGTGCAATAGGTTCTTGTTGATATATTTCCTTCTTTAATGTCCCATGAAAAATGCGGAAAGATCTCAACTACTGATGTTTACCAAGAAATATTAAGAAGAATTATATTAGCTATATATTTATCAGCATCAATCTTTTGAAGCAATTAAGGTATATATCCCCCAAGGAGCCATACAGGGTTTTTAGATTTGACATATTTCCAATGTATTCAGGGATTTGACCAGATAGTGAGCAATTCCGGAGAACCCTGCAAGATGTATACCCAGGAAATCACATATCAGTGAAGTGTCACGGAAAATAACCATGCTTTTGTGGGAAAAAAATCTTTAACAATTGAACTTACAGATATTTTATATTGGTCATATTTGCAATGTCGGGGAACCTACCATCTGATTTCTTCAGATCAGTAATTCTCCTAAAGACCGGCAGAGAAAAAGATGCATGCATGTTACCTCACGTTTCAAAAGCTCAGAAAGTTTTTGCTCAGTTTGGTAATTATAGAACAAAGTCCCACTTACAACTCAGTTATGTTCCGCAACAGAGAGAAGCTTGGTGGGAAAGGACCCTCTAGAGATGTGCCTTGCATCTCCCTATAACATATTTGGAAAAAGTGTATGCCATGTTATAACAGTTATAGAGATCTAAAAAAAAAAGCTTGACAAGAAACATGTAGATGGGAGCCCAATGGTACAAACAATCTTCGAAGCTTTGTCCAATTCCCTATAAAGCTGGGTATCTTCCCAGAGATGTCATTCCCATCGATCCTACTGCAAAGACAACACCAATAAGTTAAATTACTGACTAACAAATATCATAAAGACCTGACTAATCAGCGAAAAGAATACAAGTGGAAGAGTTTGGTGCATACAAATCAGTCAAGTTCTCAGCTGACTAAGTGTTTCAGGAAGCTCACCAGTGAAGAAGTTGGAAGAGATAAGGCTGGAACATCAACTTATGATTATGTCACTCAAAAGGTTTCGTACTGTCTTATGTATAGCAGGTTCAACAAATTCCGAGAGAACAGCTTACAGTCTAGTTAAGTTCTTTAAGTTGCCAAGACTCGGAGGAGAGGGCCTTCCAGCCTGTTGCTGTCCAGGGTCCTTCAAACAAAGTTTTTGGAAAGAGTTTGAAGTCACATTCTCACCAATATTGATCATTTAGACGGCAAAACCAACGTTCATACGAAGTTGTGGTGGCACATACAAAAATTGAAGCGTGGTAATCTTCCCTATGGCATCAGGAATTCGACCTGAAAGCCTGTTCACAATAAGGGATCTGCAATCATGCAGAAGAAGAATAAGTACCCTTAATTAGCATCAATTGTTCGACGACTTAATTATTTGCATTGATAAAAAGCTATAATTAATTATTCCTCATAATTTGACTATTTATCTCTGGACCCAAGATATATATTAGCTTTTCTTAGAAGTAGGTGCTTCAATTATATATGTTACAATAGAAGGACCGATAATTCTAAGATCAAGAGATGACCTATATATTTCTAGGAAATGGATCCAGGACTAAATAAACAAGTTTCACAGTACCTACAAAAGCTAATTGTAAAAGTTTAAAGGAGTTAAAAGCTAAGAAGGACGATGAAATGGGAGCTTACAAGTTGACGAGTGGGAGTGAAGTCCAGGCAGCTGCAGGGATGGATCCGTTAATGTAGTTTCGAGTGAGATCGCTGTTTTGTTCCGCATGCAATCCCGCACCCCCCCCCCCAAAAAAAAAAAAACAACAAAACAGAGGAGTGAGCAATCGCACAGATTTAGCACAGCGAAGGCTGTTCAGCTTCGCACAGCAGAGATGGTATGAACCAAGAAACTAAGACAAGAATCTTGGATAGATATTGCCCGGGGGCGCGGGGGCACTTAGCTATACGTACGTACATTTGGGCGAGGGAAGTGAGGTTGCCGAACTCCTCCGGCAGCACTCCCGTCAGGTTCTGCCCCTTGAGCTCGCTGCAGACAAAAGGTTTTGGCACATGGCGGAAGAAGAGGCGAGTGACGACTTCAGAGCTGGATCTAATTATATAATGGCGAGAACTGCCTTGCCCAGCAGACACAGGGGAAGCTGTATTGGCACAGTACTGCTTACATGTTGACGACATGGCAGACGTTGGTGGTGGCGTTGCAGTCGCCGCAGGTGAGGTTGCTGACGACGAGCTTTGTCGGGTTCCACGGCACCCACCTGCAAGGGTCCACGGTGAAGTCCCATAACGTCGTGGGTATCTTGAGCTTCTCAGCTATCTTCTTC
The DNA here is from genome assembly GCA_014218235.1 of Colocasia esculenta. NCBI lineage: Eukaryota > Viridiplantae > Streptophyta > Magnoliopsida > Alismatales > Araceae > Colocasia > Colocasia esculenta. The sequence goes on along the minus strand of CM024754.1, from coordinate 7,039,843 downwards.
AACGCCGCCACTGCGCTCGCGTCCCGGCGGTGCGGTCGGAATTTGAAGTTCCAGGCAAGAGAGGATGTTACGGTTTTCAAAAACATGTAGAATAAAAAAAAATCTACTAATCTAGAGTAGATGAGTCAAAATCAGAAATCAAAAATAAAAAAAGAATCCGATAAAACTAAATTCTGACAAAACTACTCTTATTTGGAATAAGTCTACGATAAGTTTTACAAGTTAATTATTTTATTGAGATAAGAAGTACTTTTTTGTATTAAAGTACAAAAGTAATATTGTTCAGAAATCACTAATCTATATTACATTAACCGTCTTTATTCGTCGAAAGACTGCCTGAAGTCGTAGTCCTGGTCTTCAAGAACACCGCTCCATGTTATCTTCCTCTGAATCCATTCCAGATACTTCTGAGTCAAATTTAAAATTAGGCATAAATATATTCTTCTCTGGCAAGGTCTGAATCCATTCCGTACTCATTCTTGGGATAGATTTTCAATGGAGTTCTAGTTAACTCTTATTTTATTTGAGACTTGTAATCGTTTATTACCTCTGATTTCAGAGTTACTCCTTATATATATAATGAATCGGCTCTCTTGGACTTTTAATTAAAAAAAACCACCTTTATTCTATCCGATTATTAAATCGGAGCTTAATTAGTGGAAGCTGGGAGCAACAACAGAAAACGGAAATTTATCCAAAAAAACATGTAAAATTCTTTTAGTAAAAATCAATGTAATTTTCAATATAGGCATCTTGGATTTAGAATAATCGAAAAGGATGTTTCACCTAGCTAGAGTTCGAATTTGAGAGGGCAAGAGACAAAATTGGCTAACGTATTAGGAAAATAACTTTGAACATTTTGCAAAAGTGATGTTTGTTTGCTATTTCATCGAGAATTATGAACATACGTACTGATCGTTTTAAATAATTAATTTAAATTGGTATTTTTATTCTTCAATATTAATTCAACTTTAGATGATAAGGAGTTTTAGGTGGCAAGCACCGTTGCGTCATAACATTCCTTAATGTCTAAAGAAGTCCTTAATTCTTTTTTAAGATTGTCAAAAGAAGGCATTAATTATAAGATATACAAAAACGCACTCACTTGGAATTTAATACCTAAAAGAAGTTATTCTTTGACGCAGCATTATATATCGTGGAGCAACTGGCCCTATATATCTTGAAATTTATTTTTAAAGAAGAAACGAGATAACCCACGAATATATGATTTTTCATTATTATTAAAAGTAGAAGAAGATCGATCGAGTATCATGTAGGTGTTGTGAGAGATACAATTCTTTTACTATAGTAATACGTTTTTACGCATAATGATACATTTTTTAGGAACCCTCTCATTCGATTTTTTTATTTATTTTTTCTTTTCTTTCCAATTTCTTCAACTCTTAAGATTAAGGTCCAAATTAAGACGGATTGTTACAGTGCGGGCAAGTTCCGTCAACTGTTCTTGCTACACAGATTATATATAAGAGTGCTAGAATCCGCTGCCAAGTTTCTATCTGCTTGCAGCAGACTTTACTAGCAACCTTGGATTCCAAATCCAACCTACAGTTAAGGATGAACACGGGTCGCTCAATTCACCTCTCTTTTATTTAATTTAAAATAAATCGACCTCTTAAAGTGGTGAATCGAATTGGTTCAATTTAATTTAAACTGAAAAAAAGAAAAAATATAAAATTTTAAGGTGATCGCAAAATTCAAACTTGGACATCCTTTGCAAATCCTCATTTTAACCAACTGTGTTACAAATGTCATTGAGAAGTTTCGTATTATTAATTAATTATATATATATTCAGTTCATTTTAATCGAATTGAACACGAGAGTTTTAAAATCGAACCGAACCAACCTTCTTACAGATGAAACGAAGATAGGTTCGCACTAAACTAGTTCTGCCGAAGAGAGAGTACTGTCTGGATCAAAATTTTATCCAACAATCTGTAAATGACAAGCATCACATAGACTAATATATATATATATATATATATATATATATATATATATATATATATATATATATATATATACACGTATCTCGATCGTTCCCAAGTCCTACCCATTTACAAACGCAAGAGAAGATGAGCTATATGCAACACGCACGGAGTGTGGGAGGGCAAGAACCCAGCTAGCTAGCCGCTAGCTTTTCTTCAGCTCTTAATTAAGCTTCACCAAATCCAATCTACACTCATAGCTAGTGATGAAACGAACATACAGTTTCGCACTGAACTAGTTCTATATATTGAAAAGACCGTCTGAATCAAAATTTTATCTGACAATCTGTGCATGACAAGCATCACATAGATTACGTATCATCGATCGGCCTATATATATATCTCGATCGTTCCCAAGTCCTACCCCAAGAGACGATCGATGAGCTATGTGCAACACGCGCGGAGTGTGGAGGGCAAGAACCCACCAGCTAGCTAGCTAGCAGGTAGCTTTTCATGCATGAGGCCGGAGCAGAGCTGTCTGAGTTCGTATAGTATATGTTCTGAGAAGGCAGCGGGCGGCGTACGTACCTTCTTGCGGGGCAAGAGTAGTCTGAGCTCCGGACCGGCCGGCGTGAAGGCAGCAGCTCAGGCACACGAGCAAGAAGGCGAACAGAGCTCGGGGAAGCCTCGGCGGTCCCAACACTGCCGGCGCTGCTGCTCCCATGTCACCGGCCGATCCCCTCCTCTCTTCCTTCCGCAACCTCTCCTTCTAACTTCTTCAAAGCCCCACTTGCCTGCTTGTGTGTGCGTGCGCGTTATGTGAGCTTTAAGAGGGAGGGAGGAACTCCAAATCCTTACGGGCAGATGTGTCGTCCATCCTGACGTCAGCGCCATCCTTCGTGTCAGGATGTTATTGGCAGCTCATCTTCTTCCCTTCCCCCGATGGATGGTTCCACGTAGTTCCAAGTACAAGAACAGGTCAACAAGCACGCTTGACTTGTGTTGGAAGATCTCCAATACATGTGGGATGCTGCGGGAGGGCTTCCGATCCCGGGGACGTGGTCAACAGATCTCCACAATATTATTTATTTATTTTTCTTTGATAACCAGGACTCCAGTATAGTGATTTAAGACTTGGGTCTGTTTGTTTGTGGGTAAAACTCTGTTGGGAAACGATTTTCCAGGGAAAACAATTTTTAAGACCATTTGGTATCTCTGAAAACCAGATTTTGGAAAACTTTATGCAGAAAACTTCGGATTTTGGCATTCCCGCGGATGACGCGGAAGCCGTTTTCCTCCTCCACGAAAGTGCCTGCTACCTCCTCCACGCATGTGCAGACCATTATTTTGACACTATTCATGTGAGTTGTTTTTTTATTTTTTTCCCTTCATTTAAGTCATATTTGTCTAATCTAATAATTTTTCATTTATTATTTTAATTTTTAATTGTTTATTAAAATATTTGGAGAACACTATTCATTCAAGTTATGTTTTTATTTTAATTCTCTTAATTAAATTATCTTTGCCAAAAGTATTCATTTTTCACTTATTATTTATTTATTTTTTATTTTTAAAAATATCAAAAATAAAATAAAAATAAAATAAAAAATTTGATGAATAGTGTTAGTACACAAGGAGTATATGACTCTCTCTCATTTGAGTGGATCATAAAATTTCATATCTTTTATACAACTTTATATTTTCCTAACAACCAAATAGACAATTACGTTTCCGTTTTCACGTAAAAGTTTTTCTGCGGAAAATTATTTCCCTCTAAAACTGTTTTACATGCAACCAAACGGACCCTTAGTGTTAAACATTAGAAAATCATGAGTTAGAATTTTATCATAACTGTGATATTTTACACGTATTTTTTTTCGCTACATGATAAACTCAAAGTGAAGAGGAATATATTATGAAAAATATCCGATAATCTCCCTCACATGAGAATGAAAAGATTCGAATCTATCACTTATCTTTTAGATAGGAGATGAGTTATCAATTCTCTCACGTCTGCCCCTAATCTCCACAATATTAGTTATAGCCGCAGAGTGTACTGTTATTATTGAACAAGTTAAAGTGCCATATTTTTAAAAAATATATATTTTCACTGCTTGGTCTGAAATAACATGCTTGGAAACGTCAAAGTAAGTTTTGCATTTTGAAATTAATGCGCTTTATATTTCGATTATGATCATTTGACCTCAAGATTAAATGAGTATGATGATAGAGATGATAAAGTGGTAATCATAATGCGAAAGGCATAGCATAATATCAAATAAATTAAATATCCTCTTCGTTCGAGTGCAAGCAAAATAGTAGTAATTGACACTTGCCCCACCACCACAATATGAAAAATAGTTTTAGTTTATGGTATCTTAGAGTTAAAAGATAAAATAGGGAAAAAAAAGAGGATATTGATCAGGTCCGACGACCATGAAACCCGTATCCCATGACTAGCTTGACATCATTTTCTAACTACAGTCTACCTCATACTAGTTATATGACTTTTGAGGACCTCGGTTGGGTCGATCGGTTAGAACTCTTGCTTAAAAGCAAGAGGTCCCGAGTTCGATTTCTGGGGGGAAATTTACCTGATTTACATGCAATCTTCGAGGTGTGTAAATTTGGAGTTTTTCTGGTCAAGTGGGGTAAGGGCAATACGGGTATACGGAAAGTAGGAGCTGCCAAGTCCTGACCTTGGAGTTCACAAACACCAATCTTTGAGTCCACAAAACCACACGGGACGAGATTTCCTCGTTATAAAAAAAAAAGCTATATGACTTTTCAACAGTCAGATAAGACATATATATATGCCACACAATGTGAGTAATCCACGCAAAGCTAGTACGAACTTCAGGAAGAAGAACATGTACGCTGTATGCGAACTGTATAATTATTCCATGCTGACATGGTTTCTCTTCCAATCTTCATTTATGATTATATATAATATAGAGAAATATTTAGTGTATTTGAGAAGTACGTTATTATACATGTGAGGAGTTCTCAGTGGTCATGTGATCAGATGACGTCTAATGAGAGTCCACGCAAGTATAATAAAAATATTTGTGTAAATACACTAAATATTTCTCTACTACATATAATCTTGCCAGATCATTAAGCGTGTGGGATCCCAAAGCTCCGGTCGTCTCTCTCTAGGAGATGTCTCTGTTATAGTTGGACGATGCCATCTGAGGTCCCTCCCTGGTTGTGACATTAACATGAGAGTAATGGAGAACCCATTTTTCCTACGTCCAATCTTTTGAAAAGGTCTACGTTCTAGACAAGTTTTCTCTGCATTCATCTTTGAAAATGGCAGTCTGAGAGAACGATGGGCAAAGGATAATGGTCCAAGGAGGATCGACTCATAACATACACAGCAATTATTTTCTTTATATATATATATATATATATATATATATATATTATATATATATATATTATATATATATATAGAGAGAGAGAGAGAGAGAAAAATGATATGATACATCGGGACATCTTGTTACAACTCCGTGTCGTAATATAACGTAGGTCCTTAAATTCAAATTCAAATGCTATCCTAATGACTTGAGCATCGAACACTAAGTAGTACCTGAACATCATGACACGAGTACCCGAGTACTGAGTGTCAAAACAATTATTAAATTTGAATCTAAGAATCCACGCTATACTACGATGTACGACCCCGTCTTATCATAACATATGTATATATATATATATATATATATATATATAATATATATATATATATTAAGGTGCGACGGTGCACGGTCACCGCTAGGATGCGGCGGGGTCGCACTATTGGACCGCTGCACCCCCAATATCTATACTAATATTATAATTCTCAATTTTGGTGTTGCCACGTGGTCAGCATCAAGATCAATTTTTTCCCACCAACAAAAAACACAGCAAAATCACATATATACCAATCTTTGGGCTGCCACGTGGAACACCAAGACACTATTATTCCACCTAAATTTTTTCGATATAAAAATAAAAAAACACCACAGAATAATTCCTCCACTTTTTAAAAACTTTCCTCCACTTTTAAAAAATTTCCTCTATTTTTTTAAAACTTCCAAATATATATATATATAAGAAGATATAAAGAAGGAGAAGATATCAAACTTATAAACCTTCTCTCTTATTTCTGATATAAAAGTAGAAAATCCAGTTGCTCCATTTTTTCAAAAACTTTCCTCTATTTTTAAACTTTCCAATATCAGGAAAAGGATACTATACTAATAATATTCAATTTTAGAAGTACATAGCCTAAAAATCTCTCTACCTCTTCACCTTCAGAGCGAGCTTCCACCAAGAGTGCTGGGTGTCGTCCATCACCTTCCCTCTACCATCCCACCCGACCCCCGACTGCTTCGCCTGGAACACCGTCATCAAAGCCTCCCCTGCCCCACCCTCCTCGCTACCTACGCATGCGCCGCCATTGCGTCCGCCCCGACCTCTACACCTTCCTGTAACGACCCAGAACCGCATTACCAGTAACAACCGGTAACCCGAATTCTGACCCGCTAACCCACGAGACAAGCTCGGAAGGGTAGGAAGTTAAGAGTCGAGGAGACTATATGTAAGAAGATACACACCATGCAAAGCAGTAAAATTCACTATATGAACATATCATATACAACCTCAGAGTCTGAGACAAAGTACAGAGTACAGAAGTACAACAAAAAGGTACAACTCACTGCAGCTAGGGAGCACCAACACCGGAGTGGCTAGACTCGCCTGGAACGGGAGTCGACGAAGACCCACCTGAAAGGGAAGTGAGTGAGTCTCAAGAAAGAGACCCAGTAGGGAAAAGTAACCCCACCGGCAACTAAACTAAAGTGCGGAAAGTAAAAACTGAAAGTAAGTACACGTCGCACCACAACACAAAACTGTAAACCACGCGGCTCAGTAACACACACTCACACACACTGCAAGTAGGACTCAGCTAGGGTCTGTGGCTCGGCGTCCCGTCACCACAGAGGCTCTCAACCCCAGCCACGTGTGCACACTACAGACGCTCTCTCGCGCGTCTGGTCCTACGACCGGTTTTTCCCCTACGCTTGACCTAGCGGTAGAGAAGGGGCTCCACGGAGACCGGCTCAAAACCACCAAAAGGAGTACGCACAGGACAGAGTCGCACTCGATGTCCCAGCTCACTAGCGGAGGACAACCACACGCTAGTCGTCTAGACGGAGTCGCACCCACGCCTAGGTAACACAACAGAAACGGGTACACGGTAACGCAACGCGCGTACAACAGACGGAACACACTCAACGTCTGAAACGCCGTACAATAGTAAACACCTCGTGCCACAAACAACTACTCCTATGCACAGGCGGAGTCACACTCTAAGCCTGGCCCACTTGTGCTATTAGGGCGGACATCACATGTCAATCGCCTTTAAACACACAACTTAAGTCTGCTGGGACACAGGATATAAACGGCCACATCGATTGCCGCCAATCAGAGATAAACGGCAACCCCTATGCCGCCAACAATAACTAAACGGCAATCGACCTTGTCGTTTAACTCATCCCTGAAGATCTCAACGTCAACAGATGTGGACGTTGATATCTTCAGTCCCCCATACCCAGAACTGAACCGAATCAGTCCCAATGGCAGAAACACTTAACTAAACTCTGACTGATGGAGGGAAACACTTCCTCTCATCAATCTACATTACCAGAATATCATAAATAGACAATCTAACACCAAATTATCCAAACCACCCTCAATTCCGGCATGATATAACCCAAACCCTAAACCATGATTGCACATCAATTAAGTTAAGTGGACATGCTGGTTTGCTGGGGAAGGTTATAGGGGTTAAGTCCCTACCTCAGAACGCCTAAGAATCCCCAATAGCCACCAATCGCACCGGATTCCCCCGAGGACTCTCCGCGAATCACGCCAAAACCTTGCGATTCCCGCCCGATCTAGCAACGCCACACGATCCAGGGGCTTCCCACGAGCTCAAATCACTCAACAGAAGCAGGAATCAAGAAAGGCTAAGGTGGAAGGAAGGAGAGGAAAGGAGAAGAAGAAGCTCTGCTCTCGGGCTGACCTATTTCAACAGGACTGGTAGTCGACGTCAACATCTATAGCCGCCACTGAACCGCCTAAAGATTAACGTCCACATAGCTTGTCGTTGAGTTCAAGCTCAGACGTCCACATCTCTGGACGCTGACTCAGACTCAACGGCAAGCCCTGGCCGTCAACTACACAGGACCTCTACAGACCCAATAAGGATCCATTAAAGACCCGACCTTTACAGCTCTCCCCCCTTAAGGAATTTTGCCCTCAAAATTCAAATAACATAAGGAAAGAGAAGAAGACTCACCAAGAGGTACGGAAAGCTGCGCATCTCGTCCTCCCGCTCCCATGTCGACTCACCACCGGAGTGCCGCTGCCACGCAACACGAACTAAAGGGATTGCCTTGTTCCTCAACCTCTGAACTCGGCGATCCTCAATGTGCAATGGAAACTCTGGTACAGTCAACACTGGAGTCACCTCAGACCACTCTGCACTCTGCAGAACGTGAGACTCGTCAGCAAGATATCTCCGAAGCATCGACACGTGGAACACGTCGTGCACTGCTGCTAACTCTGACGGAAGCTCAAGTCTGTACGCCAAACCTCCGACACGCTCAGAAATGGTAAAAGGCCCAATAAAGCGAGGACTCAACTTCCCACGCTTACCGAACCTCACCACTCCCTTCATAGGAGACACACGAACAAACACCTGGTCTCCTACCTGAAACTCGAGCGGTCGTCTGCGCTGATCTGCATAACTCTTCTGCCGACTCTGAGCTGACTGAAGCCTCTGTCTCACAAGCTGAACTACCTCAACTGACTGCTGAACCACTCCGGCCCTGTGACAACTCTCTCGCCAACCTCGAACCAGTCAAGAGGAGTGCGACACGGTCGTCCGTACAAAGCCTCATATGGTGCCAAACCGATACTGGAGTGATAACTATTATTATATGCGAACTCGACCAACGGCAAGTGAACTGTCCACGACCCCTGCCACTCCAGGACAAGCCCTAAGCATGTCCTCCAAAGTCTGGATAGTCCGCTCTGACTGACCGTCTGACTGAGGGTGGTAGGCGGAACTAAAAGCCAACTCTGTCCCCAAAGCTCTCTGGAAACTGCGCCAGAACCCAGAAGTGAAGCGAGGATCCCTGTCTGACACGATAGAGATCGGCACTCCATGCAAAGGAACAATCCGCTCTACGTACAACGCGGCCAACCTACTCACACCCCAACTAGTCCTGACAGGCAGAATCTGGTCTGCTTCGATCAATCTGTCCACAAGAACCCAAATGCTATCAAAACCTCCAGCTGCTCCTCCAAACCAAAACAAAGTCAGTCGTAACATGGTCCCACTTCCACATCGGAATCTCTAACGGCTGCACAAGTCCTCCTGGACGCTGATGTTCGGCCTTCACCTGCTGACAGACCAAACCTAGCAACAAAAGCCGCTATGTCTCTCTCTCATCCCAGGCCACCAAAACTGACGTCTCAACATGTGGTACATCTTGGTTGCCCCTGGATGAATAGAGTACCTGGAACCATGTGCCTCCTGCAAAACGACTCTCCTGATAGACTCCTCAACAGGAACATAGAGTCTACCTCAGAACCTAACAGTCCCGTCCTCACAAAGCTCAACCTCTGGAAGAAGCAACACACTGCACAACTCGGGATCTGCTTGCTGAGCCTCAGCAACCTGTCTCACAACTGCGGGAGCTGCTAACAAACTGCCCAACACAACTGACTACGACTGGACGAAACCCTGAAAGATCCCTCTGTCGCAGACTGCCACAACTGCCACTCTCTAAGCATCAGATGACTCATCTGTGCTTTCATACTCAAGGCATCTGCAACTACATTCGCCTTTCCAGGCTTATACTCAATGCTGAAATCATAGTCTTTCAGATATTCCATCCATCGACGCTGCCTCATATTCAGATCCCTCTGAGAGAAACACATATCTCAAACTCTGGTGGTCGGTACGGACTACAAACTCACTCTCCGTACAGGTAAAGACGCCAAATCCGCAAAGCAAACACCACAGCTGCAAGCTCTAGGTCGTGGGTCGGTAACTCTCCTCGTGGGGCTTAAGCTGGCGAGACGCATAAGCCACCACCCGGCCTTGCTGCATCAAGACCGCACCCAACCAACACCTGAAGCATCTGTGCAAACCTCAAAACCCCTCACCTGAAGGTAAGGCAAGAACTGGCGCCGACGTAAGCAGACGTTTCAACTCTATGAAACTCTGCTCACACTGATCCGACCACTCAAACGGAACTCCCTTTCTCGTCAACCGAGTCAAGGGTGCAGCAACCTGAGAAAAATCTCGAACAAACCTGCGGTAGTAACCTGCCAAACCCAGAAAGCTACGAATCTCAGACACAGATCTGGGACTCTCCCACTGCAAAACTGCCTCAACCTTCGCTGGATCTACTGAAACTCCCTCACCTGAGATCACGTGCCCCAAGAAGTGAACCTGTTGTAGCCAAAACTCACACTTGCTAAGTTTGGCATACAACTGGTGCTCTCGCAAAGTCTGCAACATGATCCTCAGGTGCTCGGCGTGCTCCTCCTCCGAAGCGGAGTACACCAGAATGTCGTCAACACACACTACGACAAAACCGGTCCAAGAACTGGTGGACACCCCGGTGCATCAGATCCATGAAGGCTGCTGGAGCATTGGTGAGCCCAAACGGCATCACCAAAAACTCAAAATGTCCATATCTAGTCCGAAAAGTAGTCCTCTCAATGTCCGAATCTCTAATCCGCAACTGATAGTAGCCCGACCTCAAGTCAATCTTCGAGAAGACACGAGCAGACTGAAGCTGATCAAAGAGATCATCAATCCTAGGCAAATGATACCTATTCTTGATGGTCACTTGATTTAGCTTCCTATAGTCGATACACAACCTCAGGCTACCATCCTTCTTCCGGACAAATAAAACAGGTGACCCCACGGAGAAAAGCTAGGACGGATATAGCCCTTCTCCACAACTCCTCAAGCTGCCTCTTCAACTCTCTCAACTCTGCTGGTGCCATACGGTATGGTGCCTGCGCAAAGGTAAAGTGCCAGGAACCAACTCTACAGTAAACTCAATCTCTCTCTCTGGTGGAAGACCAGTAAACTCTTCCGGAAAATCCGGAACTCACACACTACAGGAATGTCTCCCACTCCCGAGGCAACTGGTCAAGAGTCACTGCAGAAACTAGGAACCCTGACAACCAGAAGCAAGCAACCTCCCTGCCCTCAAAGCAGAAACTAAAAAGCGAGAAGTAAGAGGTACGATACCCTGGAAGTAGAACGCCGCTGCTCCAGGTATCCGCAAGTGCACCCTCTTCTTCTGGCAATCCATCACTGCACCATACCGCTCTAACCAGTCCATACCCAAAATCACATCATAGTCATGCAACTGCAAGGCAAAAAGACGGGCTGACAACAACTGATCCTGCAACTGCACAGGTACCTCCTCGAGACAGTAGGACGTAAGGACAAAGTCCCCGTCGGAAACTCTACTGCCAACTCAACAGACTCTCCGAACTCAATTCTCCAAGGGAGTCTAAAAAGTCCTCAGACACAAAAGAGAGAGGCACCGAATCAAACAAACTCTAGCTGCATAACCAAAAACTGAAACAGTACCTTCCACCAGGTGAGCTGCCTCCGCGTCTGCACGAGTCAAGTGGGTAACACGACCTCTACCTCTCGACCCACCAGAACCTCCGTCTGCTGACGCTGTTGCGCTGGTACCACTGCTGCTGCTGCTGCTGCACTCGGGGCTGCGACTGGGTCTGCTGCTGCGGCACACGAGGTAGCAAAGGACAATCTCGTGCCATATGACCCATCTGGTCACACCGGTAACACTGCCCAGCAAAGTACGCTGTACCTACTGCGAAGGCTGACCTGTCGCTGCTGAACACTCCCAACCGACTGCTGCCTCTGCTCTGCCTGCCTCCTATCACGTCGAAACTTCCCCGAGATCCTGACTTCACCGACGTCCCAGTAGAAGTGGACGCGTAAGAAGTCGTAGTCCTCGGGGTCGTCTGTACAGTACCTGCTGCTGGCGAGGCTGGGAAGGACTACCTGCGTCTGAACCTCTGCGCTCCGAGCACGAGTCCGCAAGGTGTCTGCCTCCAACGCTGCCGCTGTCTGATAGGCCGCATCCAGTCTGTGACACGAGCAACTATCAGCGCTTGCCTGAGCTCTGGCCTCAAGCCCCTCACAAACTGCTGAGTCCTCAGACCCTCATCTCCCATAATCTGCGGAGCATAACGCCCTAACTCCACAAATCTGGCCCTGTACTGCACCACAGTAGAGTCCCTCTGCTGCAAGTCCAAGAACTGGTACAACCTCTCCGTCCGACGTAAGTAGGAACAAAGGCTCTCTCAAAAGAAACAACAAACTCCTGCCACGGAATCTGCCTAAGTGGGCGACTGAAAGTAGTCTCCCACTCAGCGGACCACCAAGTCAACGCCTGCGCCTGCAACTGGTAACTCTAGCGGCACTCGCTCCTCTAGAACACACTCCATGGAACGAAAAGTCCGCTCCCTGCATCTACCAAGCTCGCGCTACATCTGGATCAGACTGGCCCAAAAACTGAGGTGGCTGAAACTGCAAGAACTCCCTCAACACCCTCCCAGTACCACCCTGGGGTACCGGCGCGTCACGGTGCTGAGCAACAAACTGAGACATCCCCTCAAGAAAATGAGTCATGTCCAATCCCTGAGCTACCTGAGGTGGAGGTGGCGGCGGCGGAACAATACCACTATGTGTCCTGTGGCAAAGGCTGCGCGTCTGCTGAGGTGGCGGAGCATCTCCAACCTCCGGACGAGTCCCTGCTCGGCTACTCCCTCTCTAGGACGTCGCCTAGGCGCCATAGAACTACACACAGAACAAAATACACACATAAATACACTAACTACTCCGGGCCACATAGCTGCACTGTACTCTTTAGACTCTGAGTTAACATGGTATTTCCTTATATATATCTCATCTCACAGACCAGCTCTGATACCAAACTGTAACGACCCAGAACCCGCATTACCAGTAACAACCGGTAACCCGAATTCTGACCCGCTAACCCCACGAGACAAGCTCGGAAGGGTAGGAAGTTAAGAGTCCGAGGAGACTATATGTAAGAAGATACACACCATGCAAAGCAGTAAAATTTCACTATATGAACATATCATATACAACCTCAGAGTCTGAGACAAAGTACAGAGTACAGAAGTACAACAAAAAGGTACAACTCACTGCAGCTAGGGAGCACCAACACCGAGTGGCTAGACTCGCCTGGAACGGGAGTCGACGAAGACCCACCTGAAAGGGAAGGAGTGAGTCTCAAGAAAGAGACCCAGTAGGGAAAAGTAACCCCACCGGCAACTAAACTAAAGTGCGGAAAGTAAAACTGAAAGTAAGTACACGTCGCACCACAACACAAAACTGTAAACCGCGGCTCAGTAACACACACTCACACACACTGCAAGTAGGACTCAGCTAGGGTCTGTGCTCGGCGTCCCGTCACCACAGAGGCTCTCAACCCCAGCCACGTGTGCACACTACAGACGCTCTCTCTCGCGTCTGGTCCACGACCTGTTTTTCCCCTACGCTTGACCCTAGCGGTAGAGAAGGGGCTCCACGGAGACCGCTCAAACCACCAAAAGGAGTACGCACAGGACAGAGTCGCACTCGATGTCCCGCTCACTAGCGGAGGACAACCACACGCTAGTCGTCTAGACGGAGTCGCACCCACGCCTAGGTAACACAACAGAAACGGGTACACGGTAACGCACCGCGTACAACAGACGGAACACACTCAACGTCTGAAACGTCGTACAGTAGTAAACACCTCGTGCCACAAACAACTACTCCTATGCACAGGCGGAGTCACACTCTAAGCCTGGCCCACTTGTGCTATTAGGGCGGACATCACATGTCAATCGCCTCTAAACACACAACTTAAGTCTGCTGGGACACAGGATATAAACGGCCACATCGATTGCCGCCAATCAGAGATAAACGGCAACCCTTATGCCGCCAACAATAACTAAACGGCAATCGACCTTGTCGTTTAACCATCCCTGAAGATCTCAACGTCAACAGATGTGGACGTTGATATCTTCAGTCCCCATACCCAGAACTGAACCGAATCAGTCCCATGGCAGAAACACTTAACTAAACTCTGACTGATGGAGGGAAACACTTCCTCTCATCAATCTACATTACCAGAATATCATAAATAGACAATCTAACACCTAAATTATCCAAACCACCCTCAATTCCGGCATGATATAACCAAACCCTAAACCATGATTTGCACATCAATTAAGTTAATTGGACATGCTGGTTTGCTGGGGAAGGTTACCGGGGTTAAGTCCCTACCTCAGAACGCCTTAAGAATCCCCCAACAGCCACCAATCGCACCGGATTCCCCCGAGACTCCTCGCGAATCACACGCCAAACCTTGCGATTCCCGCCCGATCTAGCAACGCCACACGATCCAGGGGCTTCCCACGAGCTCAAATCACTCAACGAAGCTACAGGAATCAAGAAAGGCTAAGTGGAAGGAAGGAGAGGAAAGGAGAAGAAGAAGCTCTGCTCTCGGCTGACCTATTTCAACAGGACTGGCTAGTCGACGTCAACATCTATAGCCGCCAACTGAACCGCCTAAAGATAACGTCCACATAGCTTGTCGTTGAGTTCAAGCTCAGACGTCCACATCTCTGGACGCTGACTCAGACTCAACGGCAAGCCTGGCCGTCAACTACACAGGACCTCTACAGACCCAATAAGGATCCATTAAAGACCGACACTTTACATTCCCTTTCCTCCTCCAGCCCCTCTCCTCCCCCTCCCACCTCCCCTCCGGCCGCCTCCTCCACGCCCACGCCATCCTCTTCGGCTCCTCTCCGACACTCTCTGGCACGCCCGCAGCCAGGAGTCCCTCGCTTTGTTCGACAAATACTGAGCGCTCTGTGCCCCAACGCCGTCACCTTCCTCGGCGTCTCTCTGCGCTTGTGTCCATGGAGGCCTGGTGGAGGAGGGCAGGGAGTACTTCGACAGGATGAGCCTGGAATTCGGCATCGCCCCACTGATACAGCATTACGGCTGTATCGTCGATCTCTACGGCCGAGCTGGGATGATAAACCAGGCATGGGAGGTCGTGAGGTCCATGCCATGAAGGCGGACGTGCTCATCTGGGGAGCTCTGCTGAGCGGGTCAAGGCTCCACGGCGACCGAGAGACCTGCGAGCTCGCCCTCAAGACCTCATAGAGCTGGAGCCCCTCAACAGCGGCGCACACGTCCTGCTGTCCAACCTCTACGCGAAGATGGCAGGTGGGCAGACCGTGAGGCGGGTCAGAGGCCTCATGGAGGCGAAGGGTGTGAAGAAGACCCCCGGTTGCGCCATGGTCGAGATCGGAGGCGACCTGTACGAGTTCCTGGTGGGAGGACAGGACCCGCCGGAGACGAGGGAGTACACCTACCTGATGCTGGAGGAGATCATGCGGAGGTTGAAGGCGGCGGGCTACGTGGCGAACACCGGGGAGGTGCTGCTGGACCTCGACGAGGAGGCCAAGGAGGCGGCGCTGGCCGTGCACAGCGAGAAGCTGGCCATTGCCTTCTGCTTCATTCGGACGGCGCCCGGCACGGCGCTGCGCGTCGTTAAGAACCTCAGGGTGTGCGTCGACTGCCACACCGCCATCAAGCATGTTATTTCAGAGATTTACGAGCGGGGAGATAGTCGTTGGAGACCGCCGCAGGTTTCACCATTCCGCCATGATCGTGTTCTTGCGCGGACTTCTGGTAATCTGGTGTGTTGGCATTTATATGATGAGTAGAAATTTTTTTTTTGACGTTGTGCACTATTTTTTGCCAAATCAAACAAGCTGCGGTATGGGATTTCGTCTCCCCCATATGGTGTTTACTGTAGCATTGGTGGCTTGGCATCCACCAAGTACTAATCATGACCCCGGTCATGTGAGATAAGAGGAATTTTCGAATGATCAGAGATTCAAGTATATCTGCTATAAAAGTTTATAAAATTTTGTTCTCCACGGTGAAACCCATCTACTAAATTGCCAATATATAGTTAGAATTGGTGCATCATCACATCATTGTCCGGTCTTATTTTATGGAGAAAAATTCAACGCACTTGAATTTTACACATTACATTTGTATTTCTTTTTTTTCATTTGTCAATAGAAAATAATACAATACACTCATCCAATGAGAAGTAAAAAATGAAGTGTAAAGTGTAAAATTCCATTGCACTAAGTTTTTCTCTATCTATTATTTGGGGTCGGTTACATGAATTTTATTTGTCAAAGATTTCTATTGAGTGATATATTCATATTTAAATTCAAAAAGTTAAGTTAATTTTCTTTATATTTTTAAAATTTGTAAATATTATTAATATATATTTAAAATATATTAATTAAAATCAACATTTGATCAAATCTAAAAACATCTCCGTGCATCGCATCGGGTGGCCAACTAGTTTACCCATATATAACTAAGCTCCTATGCTGATAAACACATCTTGCGGGCACACGATCCTCCAGATGAGATCTAAGGCTAACCTCAACGTACATATTAACTTCATAGCATGAACGTAGCTACTTTTGGAGCGACGAGGGTGCTACTACATCACGCTGTTTGTGATGTCAGCAGCAATAATCGTCCGCTGATGAACATGAACTTGCCATCCAGCATGCACCTGATCACTCGGGTGTGGAAGACGACCACAACAGCTAAAGAATTTTGCCAACTCCCATTAAGTATGCTTATAAACAAGTTAAGGCGTCTAACCTAGAAAGTAGTAAGGAAGTGTGCAGTTCTTTGTTCTTCTTTTTTAACTGTTGGGGGTGGGGCGATGGTTTGCACTTGTGTCGAGTGACAGTGAGAAAGGACATTGAGAATGTGAACTACTAACGTTATAATCTGATCCAATCCATTGAGGAACTAGCTTAAGAATGGGTTGGATTAGGGCGTTAGTAAGCTACGTCGTGATGGGATAGATTGGGAGGGTGAAGTTGAGGGTGAGTTGGGTTAGCAGCGCCATGCACAGATACAAACTGCGACCCTGATAAGGATGGTGAATAGAAACCACAGTCGAAGTAGCCATAGAACACGAGGCGACTTCAAGAGATATATGCATTAAACTTCACGAGGAATGCTAGATATGAAGGAAGGATATTACTCAGAGCAGAGCGGCACTTTCATGCATAAATGAATACATAAGTGACCCCACCTAGATACGAAATTGCTTAAAGTTGCGTATCCATGTGCACCTCTCTCCAAAGAAAAAAAAGTTTGCATTCCCATGTACACACAATTACATCTAGAAGAAAGACTTCACTTAGGAAGCATGTTAAAATTTACATTAGCAACTGGATGTGCTTAAGTGTGCAGAAATAGCAACTCTTTCAATTGCTACTACAATTTTCAGCCGATTTGTCACAGAGAAGTCTCGTGCTCCATTCAGTTATGTAATCAACAGCATGACATGCCTCACATAATAACTCAGGAAACGAAGAATTGTCTACTGAGGGAACTTTGCAAAGTTGTCAATCCAAAATTGGATAGTTTGTAAACTGTGCAATTAGAATTGCTATGTGAGATTTAAGAAGACACTGGCCTTGATGCTTGGTTGCCTTTGTCTCTCAAATTTCTGTTCAGCTATCCTTTTCCAGCAATGGAAACAATACTCAACCCTTGCAAATAGCTATCAACCTGAGGTATAAGATTGCTCAAACATCCTCCTGTAATGAGGAAGAACTCTGACAACTAGGGCTTGCGCCATGCAGAAGCTATTCATAGGTGTGTTCATAAATCTCACCAACCAAAGATCAATGGTAAGGCCAACCACACCAAACATCAGCTGTCAACTAGGATCTTGTGTTCTCCCAAGGAACTTTCACATTGTTGTCATCGATGGACACCGGATTTTGCTCTCTGGCTTTTATCATCTTCGACATGAGTGCGGTAGCCGAATGGTAGAAGATGACATCTAACATAAACAATTTGCAGTTAAAAGGAATCTAACTTCAGCATATCAAACACAGAAAGGACAAAATCTACAATGAAGAACTGTAAGCATCTCAATGGAATAAGCACAGATTAATATGAACAGAACAAAGAACAACACACCAGGAACCATGCCCACTTCTGGAGCACCATTCTAGAAACCACTACATTCCGTCTGACAGCGAAATCTTTATATGCTTGCATTGTACAGTGTATCCACTTTCTATTTATGCTTTTGTATTGCTGTACAGAGCCCTTTTTGGGCTGAAGTTTTCCCCTTTATTGGTGGCCTATATTTGGCACCCTCTGATGTACAGTCTATTTTTTGGATAACCACAATATCTAAATAGAGGCCAGAGATCCCAATGGGTTGGCCATTCACGCCAGTCTCTTCCTTCTCCTCTTTCTTGCAGCCTTTTCTTGTCATGGTATCAGAGCTTAGGGTTCTTTATCCTGCTTCTCTTCTTCAGGGTGGAAACGACTCCATCTAGGGGGTCTTGTGGGAGCACAACCCCATCCAGGGGTTATTCTGGTGAGGCATCCTCTTTTAGAGGATCTTCTGGTTGAAGCAGTCTTTGTTTGGGGATCGTTCTAGTGCTGGTGAATTCATCTACAACCCTTCCAAGAGTAGGTGTTCTCTTTAGAGGGCACTCTGTGATCACATCTACAAGCAGACCTTGACTCCAACTTGCAGAAAATCTTGAAGGTGTTTGGATTTTGTTTGGGATTTCTTGTTTCTGAATGGATACTTGTTGAACAAGATAGTAGCACATACACTAGATGATCAAAATCCAAATAAACAACCAATAATATTACAACAGTATGCGCCACTTAGGCCAAACCTTGGCCACTGGATGAGAGCTCAGAAAATTGGGAACGGAATACTGTTGCACCATGTTTTTGGAAGAGGAAAGAAAAAAATAGCCGAAAATAAATTTCTGTTCTCTACCTACCGAGCGAATAGGATAGAAGGAGGAAGAAGGAGTAAGGTGGAGGGGAATACCTCCTGGAGCCCCTTGGGGCCATGCCGTTGCTCCTACCAGGAACCCAGCCACCACTGTCACGGTTGGTTGACTTGGAAACCACCACCGTAAGAGGGCTTCCCCCCTGCTGGTCAGGACACCACCACAGCCCTCTCTCAGGACGCTGGTGTGTCCTCCCCAGTCTTCGGCGCCTCCACCTGCAGCCACTTCTGTTGGCCTCGCCAGCGCGCCTGCCCCCCTCCCAGGCCGCCGGTGTGCCCCTCTCTGCCAGTCGCCGCCGCCTCTGCCTGCAGCTGCCTTTGCCGCCGCCGCTACCGCCCCTCCCAGCAAGGGCTGCCGGCGCAGGGGACTTCCCCTGTTGGCCTCGCCAGCAACGCCCCCTGCTTCCTCAGCCGCCGCCACCACACCCCCCAGCCAGGGCCGCCGGCGTTGCTTCCTCCGCTGCCTCCCTTGCTAAGCCGGCCGCCGCCCCGGTTCCAACTCCCCCCAGCGCGCAGGGCAAACAGGGAAGAGAGAAGGAAAAAACGACAGTTTCCTTCTCCCTACCGTGGCTCTCTCGTGCCCAGGGTTAAACAAAAAAATAAGAATTAAAAGGGGGAAAAACAAATAAAGAAATAGGGGGAGATATGCAAAAATGTAAATGGCCGGGACGGTGTTTAATGTCGGGACGGTGTTTATGCCCGGGACGGTGTTAATGGCCGGACGGTCTTTCCCCACCCCCTATAAAAGGAGGGGCGGCCAAGCTTGGAGGAGGACTTTTCTGAAGCTGGAACCCAGAGCAAGGCTCTGAGAAAGACTACAGGCGGTCTGGGAAAAGGGTCTGCAAGACAGCCCTAAGAACATTGTGCAAGGCACAATTTGAATTTTCTCAAGTCTTAAGCAAGGTTCATTGGCTTCCCTTATTGGGCCAAATTTTTTATTGGGCCCCAAATGCTTATTGGGCCAACTTGTATCTTCCATGCTATGATATATAAATGATCATGATGCTTGATGCTTAATGGGCCTAATAGTGTTTAATGGGCCGACCCGTGGTATTTTTTTACATGTGATGTTTAATGGGCCTATCGGGCTAATTTTATGCATTTATCACGCACTATACGAATAATTGCACGTGGTGTCACGTTTATTTTACTCTTCACCACTTAATTTCTTAATCAAAATCAACCATTTTTCAACAAACCTTAACACAATATTTCACAAACATTGTTATTTAATTTTCAATAACATAAATAACAAACAAGTCTTTATGTCATTTTGATCCACCTTAAGTAAATCTCCCTTTAAATCAAATAAATAAATAGAAACATTAAATTAATCCACATAATCATAGTTAAAATAATAAATGACAAAAATATTAAATAAATAAATCATAATTTTTAAAATACTTAAAAATGATAAAAATGAATTTAAAAATGAATAAATATATAACATTCTAAAAAAATAGATTGCATGCTTGTCGCTTTGTTTTTTTTCATGTACGATTCATTCATTCAATTGTGAGTTACACTCTCTATTTCAAAGGGGTTGTCTGATGGTTAATCAAAGGTGTTCAGCTTTTGTGCTGATATAATTAACCTACCAAGGTTAGTTGGGGAGGTCAAACGAACTAAATAAGACTATGTCTATGTAAATAAATAAAATTCAAATAAATCAAATCCAAGATAAATATTAAAATTTTTAACAATGTTAAAATAATTCTCACAGAGATGGCGACTCCACGGGACCTCCCTTCCCTTTATCTCTCCATCAGACAACACCCTAACAATAAGATGTACTCACATTATAGTTTTTGTGCAGGTCATAACTCTACAATGGCGGCTGCAGCTCACATTCTGGGCATGTCCTTCGGCCCACTTGCGGTCTAGGACCACATAAGGAACGACTATCTCACCACACCAACCAGTTTGGAGATTTCCCCCCGTGGTGGAGTCTCCATACTTTCTCGGCGTGATACCAGCTGTGCTACCAACTATTGCCAAGGCCCATGAAGCAAACAAGCAAAGGAAGAGCCTCAAGCTCAGGAGGCCAACTTGATACAAATGTTTGCAACATATGCCATCACTTTTGTCGTACTCCAACTACTGGAAACAACATAAGGTGCAGTCTAGCAAGAACCCACAACACGTGGCATTTCAGGCTCTGGCAAGACTGTCTGAATTGGCGATCTCCGGATCCGTCTAGATGGGAGTGAGACCCTAATGATACCAAGCGGCATGCAGCTAACGTACCTGTAGAGAATAGCTTGGCATACTGCCTAAAGTGCGACAAGACAAGCCATTTTCAAGGTGAAAAATATGAAGAAACATGGAGGAAAGCTGAAATCAAAAACCCTAATTTGATAATGTTAACTTCGAAAGTACAAAGTTAATGCTGAAAGGATGAGCTATATAGCCCACCTCGTGTCAAACAGTGTGGGTCATCACAGAATAAGCTCAAAACTCCGAAGACAAGGGCTCTGGAATCTCTTGTGGGGCGAAAAATGCAAGAATGGTCATGAATCAAGACCTGACAAACTGGCGAACCTTCGGGAGAGGAAGTGTCCTAGACAAACAAAGGCATCTTCCCAAGAGTCGCGGACCATCCTTCTTTATCTATCTGTTGATCTGCAAAGAGGATCTAAAAGGAAAGGGGTACATCAGAAAGAAGACAAGCAAGCCGGAGATAGGGCAAAATTTTAAGTTAGAAGAACACAGAGTGATGATGATACCCCTAGAAAGTCAGTTTTCCAACGCCTGGGTGCCACTGTACCGCCCAGGCAGAAGAAGAGAAGAACAGTACAATCACTGAACAAGGCATGCGGATATACACATGCTATACTTCTAACATCATATATCTACAATAGCGACCAGGCAGAACCTCAAATATGGAGCAGCATCCCACGATATCTAGTCCGTAGAAGGGAGCAAGCTCGAGCCTGGCTTGACCGGGTAAATGGGAGGTGGATTTACCACCTCAGAACGAAGGAGGCATGGGGCTGCTGACATTGCCCACATCAAATCACCCTCTGGATCGAGTCGATCTGCTGAAAACCCTAATATTATGGTACCTTCATTGCCAAATTTAGAAATGGTAATGCAAGAAATCAGAGCTAAAGCCATGTTAGAAAGCCTTATGCAACAATTGGGAATGGCGGCGCCACTGCCACCACAACCATCTCCACCACTACAGCCTCCGCAGCCAACACAACAGATATTGCAACCTCAGCAACTTCAACAAATAAGCCAGCCAACATTGCCTACGGTGGCACCCCAACCTGGAGATGTGCTACCAAGTACACACCCCGTGCAGAATTCACGTTTAGGCAACCAATTGAGAATCTAATTCAAGCCATGAGAAACTCAAGAGGTGCATGTTGCAGAACGAAGGCATGACACCATAATTAAATACTGCATTTGAAGGAGCGATGGTCTCTCAGAGGGCTATGATTGAACAAATTTGAAGCAAGATGGCTGAGCAAAATGAGGGTTTGCCACCTATGACCTGTATAGGGTACCATACCCTGTACACCACCTCTTTAAAAAGCTCCCAGCAGAACACCCCAAAAGTCCCAAAATCTCGAAATTCAATGGGGAGGGGTCACCTCATGAACTATAGCTCATTATATGAGCATCATGGGAGAATTGACAACTGAAGAGTCATACCTCTTGAGGTATTTTTCACATCCCTTACTGGGCCAGCCTTTCAGTGGTATGCCTGACTGAAGTCCAACTCGATAGTTGGTTGGGAAGACATGCAAAGAAGTTCTTTGAGCGCTTCCGAGTGACAAAAGAAAAGTCACCCTAGCAAACTCATATCTTTAAATCAAAACAAAAATGAGTCTACTCTAGACTTCACTAAAAGTGGCGTGATATGAGCATGAAATGTGAACAGCCACCGACACATGAAGATGCAGTGAACTATGCCAAAGAAGTCTGAAGCCTGAAATCAAGGAAAAGCTCTTAGGGGCTAACATCCGGACATTTGAACACCTCATAACACAGTGGCGGAGATTGAAATCTTCTTTGCAGAAATCCCACCATGGGCTTGGGAAAGGCAAACCGCCAAAAGATAAAGGCCCGGGATCGCGAAAAGTGAATGCTGTAGACTTCTCATCAGCTCTTGGCAAAAAAGGAGGCAAGGGTGAGGCATCGGCTCCCTCAAATACCAAGAAAAATGAAAGGGATCACACTTTCATTGGGTGAGAGACTCAACGCTCCCTATTCATTCACTAGGAGCACACCAAAGAATTGCTGGATATATGTCTCCAGAGAATTTAAATTACTCTCACAGAGCCTAAACGTCCAGAAGAACAGCAATGGCGGACAAGCCCATTTATTGCATGTACCATCGTATGCTGGCCATACTTTGAAAAATTGTTACTTGTTCAAAATCGGCAGAAAAGCCAATTCAAGCAAGATCATTGACATGGTTGAACACCAGGTAAATCCACCTCAACCACATCAGCAACCAAAGCTCACATTCACAGCGAATGTAATCCATGCTACAATTCAAACAGAAGTGGCACAAATTGAACAGTCGACAAAGCTCCCTAGATTTGCTGCATATCAACAGCACCCAGTTGATATGGTGGAAAAGGCCATTAATGCAACATTCCACAACCAGTAGGAGGAAGCAGGCTGGACCCAGGTGAATAGAGGCAAGAGGTCAGCCCCTAAGAACCTCAAAGAAACAACCCAAGAAATTATATCTCGGTGGCGCCGCCCCACACAAGGAGATAGCAAAAGAATTACTCTTCAAGAATTGGCAGTCTTACGGAGGAGAATCAAGAACCAAAAAGGATGAGAAAGGAAAATGAAAAGGAAGCTACGATTTGTGAGACTTCCTAGCATATGAGTCAATGGCCCTCTCAAAAGGCTCCAGGGTTGACTGATGAACTTGAAGAATATCAACAAATGTCGCCAACCAAGGCAACCCCCCTGAAAAATCCGTACCATGGGAAGAACTAGAGCGTAAAGTACGCTTGAAGAAATGGCTTATGGAGCTGCGAGAGCGTATGCAAAACATGAGGATGCCCTTTCCTCTGTTAGTGAAATGAAATGTTCTGGGGAACTGACCGCACCGTTGAAGACTTAGTCGAAAAAGTGCAGACATTCTCATGCAATATGTGATGATCAGTATGTCCCCATGCAATTTTAATTATTGTATATATATACATATTTTGATGATTAACAAAACCAAACAAGAATTTATCAATTATATCTGTTGAATATCTCATAAGTCTTAAGTACATGAAAAATCATCGAAGTCAACACGCCAATAAAGGTATGCATTACTACTCTGAAGCTTTAATCTTTCAAACATGAGATTTCTCTAAGTCCATATCGATTTCTGTTAAAGTTCATAACGATTCTCTATGAGACTGAAAAGTCATGTCGTTTCAATCAAGTCGATGTCATAACGACTTCATAAGTGATCATAACGATTTCTTTAGAACTCGCAACGACTTGCTTGTTGTAACGACTTCATAAGTTATCATAACGTTTCTTTAGAACTCGCAACGACTTGCTTGTTGTAACGACTTCATAAGTGATCATAACGATTTCTTTAGAACTCGCAACGACTTGCTTGTTGTAACGACTTCATAAGTTATCATAACGATTTCTTTAGAACTCGCAACGACTTGCTTGTTGTAACGACTTCATAAGTTATCACAACGACTTCTTTGATACTCGTAACGACTTGCTAGCCGCAACGACTTCTTTAGTTCTCGTAACGATTTCTTTAATACTCGTAACGACTTGCTAGCCGCAACGATTTCTTTAGTTTTCGTAACGATTTCTTAATACTCATAACGACTTGCTTTGTGTAACGTTTGTTAAGTGTTTCACATCGACTTCTTTAGAATCAAAATGACTTGCCATAATTCATAACGATTTCCTATATCCTCTGTCATAGAACGATTTGCTATACTCATAACGATTTCATAAGTATATAGTCTTCAACGTCATATTTGATATCTTATTCATCTTAAAGCATTGACCAGTCAAAATCCACGTAGACATCTATCTGACGCTTTTGCATTTATGAGATCTGAACGTATCTTTGCATGCATGCAGACTATATCTTCCTTTATCGTGCTTAGTCTGATAACATCCTTTAGACTTAAGCCAGTTGGTATTACTATTTTCTTGACTATTGCTACTGATGTTGACTGATATCAGAGACAGCCTATCGGTCTGCTGTTTGAGCTTGACATCTGTGCAGACCTTTGATGTAACTTCATTGTACAACGTTAGATAAATAAAAGCCAACGGATCTCTGTGAAGATTTCATCTCTATGCGTGCTCAAGTGATCAAAGACTGACAGGAAGCTTCCAAGACTCCAATGTCATTCATCTAACGGCTACTCAAGAAAGAGACAACGATCTCTTCAACGACTAGATTTCAAATTGAAGATATATATACAAGACAGAAGAATAGAGAGATCGGATCGAGAGACTATTTTTCAAATTCTTCTGAAGAAAATTAAGAGCCTAGATCCTTCACTCCGTCTTTTGCTCTCTTTGCTCTCCGCTAGTTCTTGTGAAAATCTTGAGAGAAACTGTTCAGTTCTGAGAGTGTGAATAGTTCTTAATCTCTTCGCTCTCAGTTCTAGTTGCTTCAGATCCTCTCTTATCAAAGGCTGGATCTAGGGGCGTGAAAGTTTTTTTCATTCTTCTCTGTGCTGTTCCCTTCGGTGTGGAAGAACTTGGTGGTATCCAGGGTTTGCACCCTTTGGTTGTAAGGAAGACCTGGTGGCATCCAGGGTGTTGTTCCCTTCGTGTGTGAAGGGAGACCAGCTGAGCTGGGTGTTGTAGCTCCCTTAGGGGACTGTACCCTAGTTAGCAATCCTGATTTGTTGCTCAGGGACTGGACGTAGGACTCCTAAGAAAGGAAGTCCGAACCAGGATAATCCTTGTGTTGTGTGATTGTCTTCATTGCGTAATTGTTATTTAAACTAACAAGTAACTAACGTAGTTCGAAGATCGTTTGTGTGATTGTTTTTTGTTACAGGTATCTCCTAGATTGAATTTTTAAAAACCATTCACCCCCCTCTGGGCTTGTCACAAGGCAACAATATGACCTATGTGTTTACCTCTCAACAGGGAACAATCCAAATCGGGGATCCGCTGTGTACCCCCTGAAGCTAGAAAGCCATTCAAAACTTATCAAGAAATAAGCCACCCCAGAAGGTCATATACTTTAGAGGGGGAAAACCAGGGCCTGTCCCTGCATCCCAACAAAAGGTGATGAGTATGTCTTCCCACCGTCCGACGAGGAGGAAGAAGAACTTGCTGTTGAAGCAAATAGGTCAATGCCCGCAATGGCAATGAATGAAGGACCTTCTCAGCACCAATAAAAAGAGAGGGTAGAAGACCTGATGCCTCTCGTACTGAAAAGTTGTTGCTAGAAAAGGAGCAGAAGAGGGGAAAGTGGCGACATCGCAATTTCCCTTCCATCACAAGCACCCAAAAGCTTGGCGGGAATATGCCCCCCTTCAAAAAGTCCAAGGATAGAGCTAATCGAAAGGTTCTCCAAGCATTGGGGAGGTTCCCGACCAACCTTAGTATTGAGATGCCTTAGCATTAAGTAAAGAATTGCGTGTGGCGTTTATTGCAGCCCTGCAAGGCGGAGGCCTATGAGGCCCATGTGGCCGAGATGAAAAAGATGTATATGAAGCATTAATGGCCTCTCACAGAAGATGATAGCTGCTACCCTCTCTCTGTCACAATAGGCCTCTATACATGAGGGGCAGATAAATGGCGAGAATTAGACCGTATTCTGATCGATGTTGGTTCCGCAGCGAACATTATCCCCGCTAAAAACATTTCACAATCTATTCCTTACCCTTATTTACATAAGGTGGAAGGAGTCAAAATAGCAGGATTCAATCAGAACTCTGAAGAAGCCCTGGTGTGCGTGGACGTGGACCTAGCCCTAGGCGATTTTGTGACAAAGGTTTGTATTCTATGTGGTTGACACAATACTTCCTTTAAAGCCCTCTTGGGGCGACCATGGCTACATAAAATTTAGTGGTGTCGTCCACTCTACATCAATGCCTAAATACACAAAAGGAGGCGAGCAACATTGGTCTTTGCCGACCTAGAACCATTCAAAGTGTATGAATGCCACCTGGCTGATGCTAGGCTATACTATGAGGGGCAACTGATCCCCTAAGAAACAGACAAAGGCAAACAAATTGCAGGGCTTCCCTGAAAAGCAGTGGCAAAATAAGAGTCAACAAAGAGAGGGTGGCAGCACTCATGCAAATCCAACAGTCGGAGATTACAAATCGAAAACCTCTCCAATTGGAAAGACCAGTTGTCAGGTTAGAAACTAATACCATCAGCCAGTTGATAGGGGCCGAATACTGCTGCCACAAGATCTATACAAGTGACAGCTAGACATGAAGTCTATACAGTTGAGCTAAAAGTTCTTCATAGCTCGGCATAAAGATGGTAGACCAATAGTGTCTACAAAGGAAGCCGACACCCAAAAACCTCCACAAGATGACTTTGGTCTAGAACATGCTATGTCTGGGTCCCAAGAATAATTGGAGAACTCGAAGATATGCCACAATACATCAAAGACATGTGCCAAAAGCAAATATTCCCCGGACTCAGAGTAGTCTGAGGGTAAGATTTTTCAAGAACTATTGTACCCTACAAATGTTAGGGGCAACCACCATTTCCTCACAATGACAGAAGAGGTCTCGGATGGAGACACGTGAAGCCCTATGGTGCACTATGCAGTGAACATGGTCAGCATAAACCCTGCCCCCATGAGAATGGAAATTGGAAAGTAAAGGGAGCAGAGCCCCATGTAAAATGAAATGAAAATCTCCTCTGTCAAGAACAGAAGGGAAGTATATATGACTAACACAGATGACGATAAGACTTCGTCGATTTGGAGCCTGCACCCCAAGAACTAGAAAGATGGCGGGCAGGCCACTGTGGATAAACTTTTGGAAATAAATCTGGGGCACTAGACGATCCTCGTCCTGTATTCATCATTGCATTGTTAAATAGGAAGAAAGACAAGCATATGAACAACTACTCTCAGAGTTCAAAGATTGTTTTGCTTGGTCCTATAAAGAAATACCGGGTTTAGATCCATCTGTGGCGGAACATGAATTGGCCATTCTACCAGAGGCCAAGCCTGTGAAACAGACTCAAAGAAGGATGCACCAAGAATTGGAAAAGAAGTAGTGGATGAAGTCAACAAGATTCTGGATGTCGATTTCATCGAAGCCTGCATGTACCCAATATGCTTTGCCATATAGTGCCAGTGAAAAGAAAAATGGACAATTTCGGGTCTATATTGACTTCCGAGATTTAAATAAAGTATGCCCAAGGTGACTTTCCTCTGCCTATAACTGAAACAATGGTGGATGTTACCACATGGCATGAAATCTTGTCCTTCATGGATGGAAGCTCAGGGTATACCAAATTCGAATGGCTGATAAAGATAAAAATCACACGCTTTCCGGTCACTGAAAGGCATATTCAATTACAAAGAATGTCTTTTGGCCTGAAAAATGCACGCGTCACCTACCAAGGGCCATGACCAAGATATTTGATGAAATGCTCCACAACTTGGTCGAATGCTATGTGGACGACTTGGTTTGTCAAGTCGAGAAAAAGGAAATCATGTGGAAGACTTGCGCAAGGTCTTCGAAAGGCTCCGCCAGTATAAGCTGAAAATGAACCCTATGAAATGCGCTTTTGGCGTGTCAGTGGAAAATTTCTCGGATTCATTGTTCGCTATCGAGGCTTAAAATGACCCCGACAAGATCAAGGCCATTAGGAATTGCCTCCCCCTAAGACACTTACCGAGCTACGCTTCCTCCAAGGTCATTTGGCTTACATCAGACGATTCATATCCAACTTGTCAGGAATGTGCCAACCTTTTTGCAAATTGACAAAAAGGAGCCCCATTCATTTGGGATGAGAATTCAAAATGCCTTGACAAAATCAAAGAGTATCTCTCCTCAATCTGCCCTATGGGGGCACCCATTAAAGGGACCAGTATTTTATACATTGCAAGCATGTGCTTCTCTGGGGCATGCCCTAGGAGGGCAACAACTCTATTAATTTATTGCAGCATGGATGCTAGCTGGGGATTAGAGGGATAAAGAGAAGGCGCACGGAAGCACCCTGCTATTACAAGTCGGATGCTAGTCGGGCTAGAACACAGTATGCACCGATGGAAAAATTATGCTTGGCATTGGTTTTTTGCCGTTACGAAACTATAGCATTATCTGCTAGCACATGAGGTTCAACTCATCTCTCGATGTGTACCCTCTCAATTTCTGCTCAAACAACGGTCCTGTCAGAGAGGCTGGAAATGGGCACTACTTCTCATGGAGTTTGATATCTCTTATGTCCACAAAAAGCAATTAAAGGGCAAGGTATGACAGAATTCCTAGCAGCCCATCCAGTGCCAGAAGACTCCCCCCTGAATACAGATTGATTTGACGAGGAGGTGCTCCCCGCTCAAGAACTATGAAGCATAAGAAACTCAAGTTGAATATTGGCAATTATATTTTGATGGGGCTGCCCGAGCTTCTCTCAAGGCTGATGGCACATCAACAAAATAGCATGGGCATGAATTGTCTTTGTGACCCCCAGAAAAAGGATATTGCATTACTCATGTGCTCTGATGGAATCCCTCACAAATAATGACGCAGAATATGAAGCCCTCATAGTTGGCCTGTAAATCACCTTAGAAATAGGCATAAGATGTATTGAAGTATTTGGCGATTCATTACTGGTCGTTGATAACTACACAATTTTTCAGGTTAAATTTCATACATATAGTTAACTTTAGACCGTCTGTGTCCATAAATAATGTGCAGTTTGATATTAATTACCATTGCATCCATAAATAAAATTTTGAACATATTAGTTAAATTTTTGAGTACAACATATAGTTAGATTTTTCATTTTGTGAATAATTTGATTAATAAAAAGTATTTTCTTTTTACAAATACATTGTACATAAATCTTTGAATTTTCTTCTAAGCATCTTTTAATTCTTACAAACATTAATAAATCAAATTTTAAATCTACCCCCACCCAATCCCATTAAACAAAATATTTTAATATTCCAATAT
Source organism: Colocasia esculenta (assembly GCA_014218235.1). Lineage (NCBI taxonomy): Eukaryota > Viridiplantae > Streptophyta > Magnoliopsida > Alismatales > Araceae > Colocasia > Colocasia esculenta. Next base: position 7,009,761 of record CM024754.1, on the reverse strand, counting down.
ATCCTTTTAATCACATGATGCCACAACCCCCATTCCCATTTAAACATTTTTTTACCACAACCTGACACTAATCTAACCATTTTTTTCCATTATATGTTCTTATCCATTGGAAGCTTCCTGAAGAAGCTGGCGATGTGAAGAGGGCCGGCGCTGGAGCATGTGTACAGGGTCCCGTGGAGGCGCGGCGATGGCTGGGCGGCCAGATCCGGTGCGCTGAGCGGCTGAGGTGGTGTGCGCCTGGGCTGGAGCAGTGCTGAGACGGCTCGCGCGGCCAGATGCAGGCGCCTGGCGGCCAGATCTGGGCGGCTGACGCAGCTGGCTGGTGGGTGCTGGTCCGTGCGCGGCCAGGAAGAGCAGGCCCGGGCAGAGGCGATGGAGGCTGGCGCCCAGGAAGCTGATGCTGGAGGAGGCGCGGTGCGATGGTGGTGCTATGCGGCTGGAAGGCGGTTCGTGCGCATCAGGTGAGCTGGCGATGGCGCCCAGGTGCGTGCAGGGTGTGCGTGGCCAGATCTGGGCGCGGTGCTGTGCTGAGGTGGCCAGCGAAGGTGAAGCCCTGGCGGGTGAGCAGTAGATGGCGACCTGAGCGGGTGCAGGGACCGGATCTGCTGGGATCCGATGACGCGGGCGCAGTGCGGCGTACGGATGAGCGATGGCATCTGGCCCGTGTGGAGCGTGTGTGATGAAGGCGATCAAGCGGCTGGAAGCAGTGGACTGAACCTGCTGAGGTGGCAGCGATGGCTGGGGCAGTGCTGAGATGGCCGTGTGGAGCTGAAGCTGTGCGATGGCGCCCGGGCATCTATAAAAGGACCCGAGGTCCTCATCTCCGGTTCTGGTTCGATTCGGAGGAATTTTTTTTTTTTTAGTTTTCATTCCCTGTATTTTCCCTGTTTGAGCAGAGCAGTGAGGGAGGGAGACACCAGAGGGTTTGAATTTCGGAGGAGTTGTTTTCTTTTAATTTCCATCTTCCTTCTTCTTCTGTTGGGCAGAGAGAGCAGTGTGGAGTTCGATTTTTGTTGTTGGGGATTTCTTAGTTGTACTTTCATGTTCTTCCCGTTCATAGCAGCAGGGGCTTTCTAGTTCAGATTTTAGAGTTAGTTCCTTTGCAAATTTTCTTTCCTGTACTTCTTCTTTCTGTAAACATGGGAAGGAGAGGGATTAGCCAGTGGGAGTTTGGGGAAATTGCTGCTTCCAATTTATTTCTGTACTCTCTCATTCCTGTTTGAGCAACTGAGCAAAGTTAGATCCAGTTAATTTCACATTTCGTTTGTGTGAAAATTGCTATTTCTTCTGCATTGTTTCATTTCTTCCTTGTGAATTTTGTCGGTTCTTCTACATCCGGGAGGACCTCAGCAGCAGGGATTCGGCAGGGGCTCGGCTGCAGGAAGGTAGGTTTATGTTTTCTTTTCGTCTGTGAGAGCTTGGAGAGGACTTCTGCAATTTATTTGGTTTGATGTGGCTGTTGGGAAGAGGATTGGATTCCAGGGAGCTCTTTCCCATTTCTTCTGTTCTAGCTTTTCATTTCTTGTGTGTTGTATCATCCGAACCAGTGGAGTTGTCATATGCATGTCTTGCTCTTTGAGAGTTGTGAGTTTTATTTTGAATTCAGAATTTAGAGTGTTTCCTTTTTCCTGTGTATTGCAAGCCGATATGAGAGATCAATCCAATGACGTTTACTTCAGCTCTTCTGATTTCTTTTCTTCAGTGTTTGATGCAATTGATCCAATGATCTATTCCATTTCTTCTGTGCTCCAGAGGTGAGAGGGAAGTTGTTTCGTTTGCTTCCCCCCTTCTGTGAGGGATTCCGGAGGTCTGTGCATTGAGGAGTTTCCGGGGGTAGCAGTGAGAGCAACCAGCAATTGAGAGATCTGAGAGTTTAGCTCATTTTTCTGTTTTCTTTATTTTGTTTGAGATTTTATTTCATAGTCTTCTTATTCTCTTCTCAGTATAGATCAGATCATGGGCTTGACACTGTAGTTTAAATTGCTTTGACTGTTTGCTTATTTGTTCATCCCTTGAGCTATGGGGTACATTGTTACATTGGGTTAATAATGTTCTTTGAGAATTCGTGTTCTGTCATCCTTCCGAATCATTTCAGATTTAAAGGTGCATCCGTATGTGCCTAGTTTACATCTCTCTCAGTTTGTCTGATCCCTCAATGGAGAGGGTACAGTGATACCAACTCTTTGGTTTTTAATTCTACCTGTTCTTTCATTAAGTTTGATTTGTCGAGAGTGTGTGGGATTAGATCGGCGTCATTTACATATTTACTTTTAATGTATTGATGAATGGTGTCAAGTCAAGGTAGTTAATTCAAGCTCTATTCAGCCTCTCCGTGGATATGACCTGTTCTCACCACCATGCTAGTTCATCTTTGTTGTTTTAATTTTGTGAGACAGTTTAGAGGAAGTGCGCATTTTGACGTGTGCGAAGAACTCGGACAACGAAGATGCACAGTCAACAATGTCGCGCGCTTCATCTTGGCGCCGTTGCCGGGGAGGCATTAGAGTTTGATTTAGATCTATTTTGATTTGATTTCATTTCTATTGGTTTTACATTGACTTGTTTGTGGGCTTTCATTTCAGATTTGCATAAGGAGTGGACCATGGAGATTGGGCTTGGCATTTGAGGCCCATTGGAGGAGAGAAGCTTGCTGAATTTTTTTTTTAATTGCTTTTAATTCTGAATTTTAGATAGAAAGAGTGTGAGTGAACTTTGTAGTGAGGCTTTGATATATTCTCTGTGCATGTACAGAGATTTCTTTCACGTTGGCATGTAATAATTGGCCTCTTGGTGGTTTGATTGGTTTGGCATTAGTCTATAGTACCACTTCATATTTTCTTAGTTAAATTTCATTCATTCAGTTTAAAAAAACTAAATAAAAATTAAAAAAATTCTAAAATCTAAATTTTTTTTCCAAATCGTTCTTTCATGTTAGCCGTTGTTTGTAATTAAAAATTTCATCTCTCAAGATTAGAATCCCATGTTTTAGGACATTCATCATTTTAGTCATTTGAATTTTATTTCATCTCTTGCATTGAAGAGAGCGGGGGAAAGGTAAGACTTCCACCACTTGTTTCATGCATTAGACTTAGCATTAGAAAATTCATTGTTTGAATTTGATCTTTGCATTTCATATTTGAAAAAGGGACTGTTTAAGGGCTTAACCCATTAGATAAAAAGATAAGGTGAGGATTTCATCACCCTTTCCTTGCCCAAAAATCACAAAAAAATTCACATTCTTGCATTGTTCTAAACTTTCAATAAAAATCAGTAGACTTGGCCCTAGGGTTCATAATTAGATTTGTTCTTTCTTAATTCTAAAACTTCTCTTTAAGTCTGGTGTCTAGGATTAGAGGTTAAAAAGCTTACGCTTAAGCGAGCTAGAGGTTACTTAATTGGGTCCTTGCGAAAGCAAGGGGGCCTCCCTCTACTCCACCTCTTACCTGGCCAGTACAAGAAGAGTTAGAATTGGATTTAAGCAAGCATAAATCTGATTTTGAGAAAATAACATAAGTCCAAAGAACACTTAGTGTCTAGGTTAATTTGATTTGAAAGTGTTTGTTTGTTTTTTTGTGTTTGTTTAAAAAATTCATCAAAAATCAATAAAAATCTTTAAAAAATTCAAAAAATCAAAAATAGAAGGCTTTTCATCTTTGCATGCTTGGTAGACACTTAGATTTGGCTCAACCTATCGATGAGAGATTCTTTCAACCCATGGCCTATCAAGAACAAGTCCAAACTTTCCAAGGTTTCTACCAACCCCCTCATGATCCATATTCTAATACATACAATCCTGGTTGGAGAAACCACTCAAACTTTTCTTGGAGAAATCAATATGAAGAAGTGTCTCAAACTTCTTCAAGCAATCCATGTATGGTCAATCCTATCACAATCAGAATTCAGGATTTGACCAATCTTTTTATTTCAGACCTCCACAATTCAAGGAAATCAAAACTTCGATCAATTTGCTCATACCAATTTTCAGCAACTTCATACAATCAACCACCATCTTTTCAGCCCAATTGGGAAGATAAAATGAATCAACTTCAAAACATGATGATGACTCTTTGCCAAACTGTGCAAGAACAACAAAATCAATATCAAAATCAGAAGCAAAATATTCAGCAAAATTTGGATAGGATAGAGTCTCAGATTGCTGAGGTGTGTAGGGAGGAATTGAGTCAGTTATCAAGACAAATATAACAAATCCAAGGAACAACTCTTCTGGATTTTATCAGGACCAACAATACTATCAAGGTCAGGGGTACAGACCACCTGTCAGACCAAATGTACCTCTACCACAAAACCCACATCAAACTTTTGTCCAAAACATTTCAGCACCACAAATTCAAAATCAACTTATACAACAGGACCATCATTCTGCCAAGCTAGGGGCCCCCAAGTGGAAAATATGGAAACAATGTCTACTTTAAGAAGTGAAAACATCATAACAAATCCTCACTCACACATGTCAACATTGCATGAGGATAAGGAAAATGAAATTGAGAATGAAATTGAAGAAGAGGTTGAAGAGAATGTTGAAAAATTCAAGGAAAAAGAGAAAATATTTGAAGAGCCTCTAGACATAATCAAAATAAATGAAGACCCAAGTCATTACATTCCAAGAGTCCATTTTTCTGAAGTTTTAAAGCCAAAATCTGAAAACAAATCAACTAGTAATGAAGAACTCTTGGAATAATCTTGTGAGGAAAAAGCAGTAGACCAACCCTGTGCTCTAGGTTTGAGGGAGAGGAAGGACAATTTAATTCCTTATTTCAAAATAGTGATCCATCAAATCCATCTGAGTGTCCTCCTAAGGTTGAGCTAAAACCACTCCCTGCTAATTTAAAATACATCTTTCTAGGAAGGACGAGACTTGGCCCATCATAATTGCTAGCGATCTTGATGAAGGGCAGGAGAAGAACTAATTGAAGTCTTGAAAAATCATGGAAAAACTTTTCAAATGCAAGATAAGGTTTGGTTATTTAATTCTCGACTTAGTCTGTTTTCGGGAAAATTGAAGTCCCGACAGAATGGTCCTTATAGTGTCGTCGAAGCTTGTGATAATGGTGCTATCATTCTTGACCCAAAAACTAGACAATCATTCACTGTTAATGGGCAGAGGTTAAAACATTTCGTCGAAAGCCCACTTTTCTTAAAAACGGATTCTACCAAGCTACCTGAGCCAAACGAAGCCTAATTGCGTCCGGCTGAAGACGAAATAAACTTAGCGCTTCTTGGGAGGCAACCCAAGTGTACAGATTTTCTTTATCAGGTAATTTTCTATCTTTCTTGCAAATAAGTAGGGGGGAGAGGTAGAATAAAGCATGCATAGTCCCCACCTCTAACCATGCTTCATTTTCTTTCTTTTAGCTTGTACATATGCAAATAAAAACAAAATTTCACAATGTTTCACCTTTGAATATCAATGTGTGGCATTGCGCAATCTAGATTAGTGTCTGATCTTTAACCATTAAATTTTTGTAGTTGTCACATTCCCTTGCAAAAATCCATGTTAGGTAGCCTCTAGTAAAAGATTACATGTACTCATTGTCTACCTTATGTAAGGATTTATGGCAAGAAGTTTCATACACACACTACACAGCCACTTAGACTAGCTGAACCCGAATGTAGCAAATTTGTCAAGGCTAGTAGGAGAGAGGTGATTGGTTTTCTCCCCTCCCCTTAAGTGAATTGCGAAGGAAGTGAAGGCATGTGATCAAGGAACCTGACTGTTCATCATTCCTTTAAGAGGAAAAGAAAAGAAAAGTAAAAAGAAAAAGCAAAAGCAAAAGAATATATATCCATGAAAAATGCCCCGGATCTGAGTAAAGTTGGACTCGCTACTCTTGAAAAGTGATGGGTTGTGCAGCATTGTGGATGAAAAAGAAATAAAGAAATTCTGAGTGCACAAAGTGCAAATAAAGGGACAAAAGTCCCCACTCAGAGAAATAATCCTCAAGGAAGATGGGCAGAATGGAACTAAGAGAAACAACCCGATCTGACTGAGCAAGGATCTTATTCCTCAATTCTTTTCTTCTCCTTCGAATTAATCTAATCTCAATTACTAGCTGAGGCAGAGGAGCTTCAGAAGGGCTGATGTGAACTCTTAAGTAAGCTACCATTTGTGCACTAATTTCTCGCCATAAGCCTTACAATTAGGAAAGACATGTCATTACATTAATCTTTTACATGATGGTTATTCAAACATGAGACATTGTATCTTCTAGTCTTAAATTTGGAGTAATTTTTATTGCTAAGGGACTAGCAATGTTTAAGTATGGGGGAGAGATAACTACACAATTTTTCAGGTTAAATTTCATACATATAGTTAACTTTAGACCGTCTGTGTCCATAAATAATGTGCAGTTGATATTATTACCATTGCATCCATAAATAAAATTTTGAACATATTAGTTAATTTTCGAGTACAACATATAGTTAGATTTTTCATTTTGTGAATAATTTGATTAATAAAAAGTATTTTCTTTTTACAAATACATTGTACATAAATCTTTGAATTTTCTTCTAAGCATCTTTTAATTCTTACAAACATTAATAAATCAAATTTTAAATCTACCCCACCCAATCCCATTAAATAAAATATTTTAATATTCCAATATTATCCTTTTAATCACATGATGCCACAACCCCCATTCCCATTTAAACATTTTTTTACCACAACCCGATACTAATCTAACCATTTTTTTCCATTATATGTTCTTATCCATTGGAAGCTTCCTGAAGAAGCTGGCGATGTGAAGAGGGCCGGCGGTGGAGCATGTGTACAGGGTCCCGTGGAGGCGCGGCGATGGCTGGGCGGCCAGATCCGGTGCGCTGAGCGGCTGAGGTGGTGTGCGCCTGGGCTGGAGCAGTGCTGAGACGGCTCGCGCGGCCAGATGCAGGCGCCTGGCGGCCAGATCTGGGCAGTTGACGCAGCTGGCTGGTGGGTGCTGGTCCGTGCGCGGCCAGGAAGAGCAGGCCCGGGCAGAGGCGATGGAGGCTGGCACCCAGGAAGCTGATGCTGGAGGAGGCGCGGTGCGATGGTGGTGCTGTGCGGCTGGAAGGCGGTTCGTGCGCATCAGGTGAGCTGGCGATGGCGCCTAGGTGCGTGCAGGGTGTGCGCGGCCAGATCTGGGCGCGTTGCTGTGCTGAGGTGGCCAGCGAAGGTGAAGCCCTGGCGGGGAGCAGCAGATGGCGACCTCAGTGGGTGCAGGGACGGATCTGCTGGGATCCGATGACGCGGGCGCAGTGCGGCGTACGGATGAGCGATGGCATCTGGCCCGTGTGGAGCGTGTGGATGAAGGCGATCAAGCGGCTGGAAGCAGTGGACTGAACCTGCTGAGGTGGCAGCGATGGCTGGGGCAGTGCTGAGATGGCCGTGTGGAGCTGAAGCTGTGCGATGGCGCCCGGGCATCTATAAAAGGACACGAGGTCCTCATCTCCGGTTCTGGTTCGATTCGAGGAATTTTTTTTTTTTAGTTTTCATTCCCTATATTTTCCCTGTTTGAGCAGAGCAGTGAGGGAGGGAGACACCAGAGGGTTTGAATTTCGGAGGAGTTGTTTTCTTTTATTTCCATCTTCCTTCTTCTTTCTGTGGGCAGAGAGAGCAGTGTGGAGTTCGATTTTTGTTGTTGGGGATTCTTAGTTGTACTTTCCTGTTCTTCCCGTTCATAGCAGCAGGGGCTTTCTATTCAGATTTTAGAGTTAGTTCCTTTGCAAATTTTCTTTCCTGTACTTCTTCTTTCTGTAAACATGGGAAGGAGAGGGATTAGCCAGTGGGAGTTTGGGGAAATTGCTGCTTCCATTTATTTCTGTACTCTCTCATTCCTGTTTGAGCAACTGAGCAAAGTTAGATCCAGTTAATTTCACATTTCGTTTGTGTGAAAATTGCTATTTCTTCTGCATTGTTTCATTTCTTCCTTGTGAATTTTGTCGGTTCTTCTACATCCGGGAGGACCTCAGCAGCAGGGATTCGGCAGGGGCTCGGCTGCAGGAAGGTAGTTTATGTTTTCTTTTCGTCTGTGAGAGCTTGGAGAGGACTTCTGCAATTTATTTGGTTTGATGTGGCTGTTGGGAAGAGGATTGGATTCCAGGAGCTCTTTCCTATTTCTTCTGTTCTAGCTTTTCATTTCTTGTGTGTTGTATCATCCGAACCAGTGGAGTTGTCATATGCATGTCTTGCTCTTTGAGAGTTGTGAGTTTTATTTTGAATTCAGAATTTCGAGTGTTTCCTTTTTCCTATGTATTGCAAGCCGATATGAGAGATCAATCCAATGACGTTTACTTCAGCTCTTCTGATTTCTTTTCTTCAGTGTTTGATGCAATTGATCCAATGATCTATTCCATTTCTTCTGTGCTCCAGAGGTGAGAGGGAAGTTGTTTCGTTTGCTTCCCCCCTTCTGTGAGGGATTCCGGAGGTCTGTGCATTGAGGAGTTTCCAGGGGTAGCAGTGAGAGCAACCCACAATTGAGAGATCTGAGAGTTTAGCTCATTTTTCTGTTTTCTTTATTTTGTTTGAGATTTTATTTCATAGTCTTCTTATTCTCTTCTCAATATAGATCAGATCATGGGCTTGATACTGTAGTTTAAATTGCTTTGACTGTTTGGTTATTTGTTCATCCCTTGAGCTATAGAGTACATTGCTACATTGGGTTAATAATGTTCTTTGAGAATTCGTGTTCTGTCATCCTTCCGAATCATTTCAGATTTAAAGGTGCATCCGTATGTGCCTAGTTTACATCTCTCTCAGTTTGTCTGATCCCTCAATGGAGAGGGTACAGTGATACCAACTCTTTGGTTTTTAATTCTACCTGTTCTTTCATTAAGTTTGATTTGTCGAGAGTGTGTGGGATTAGATCGGTGTCATTTACATATTTACTTTTAATGTATTGACGAATGGTGTCAAGTCAAGGTAGTTTAATTCAAGCTCTATTCAGCCTCTCCGTGGATATGACCTGTTCTCACCACCATGCTAGTTCATCTTTGTTGTTTTAATTTTGTGAGACAGTTTAGAGGAAGTGCGCATTTTGACGTGTGCGAAGAACTCTGGACAACGAAGATGCACAGTCAACAATGTCGCGCGTTTCAGTCGTCAGACAAATGTTGGGCATTTTTGAAGTCTGAAAGGAAGAATTGAAAGCCTACTTTGAGGCAGCCTCAAGACTCAGTGACATGTTCTACCACTTCAAAATAGAACATGTCAGTAGAAGTCAAAACTCGCAGGCTGATGCATTGGCCAAGCTCGCTTCTGCCCTTAAACTTCTCCGGAAGGTGAATTGGGAATTACCATAAAAAAATAGAGATTGCTTCCAAGCACCTTGAATCGCCATGATGGTTTGACAACCTTTGAGGCAAATGCACTAGAAGAAAATGAAAGTCAAGAAGAAGTTGATTGTCATATTCCCATTATCAAGATAAAAAATGGTTGGCTACCAGACAAAAGAGGGGAACGAGTGCAATTGCTGCGAAGAGTTGCTTCCTACAAATTGATAAATGACACATTATATAAGTTCACACTGAAAAGGATAAGTCGGTACTGCTGAGATGCCTCTCTTCGAAAGAAGCCAAGATGGTCATGTGAGAGGTACATGTCGGACTTTGCGGAGCCCACCAATCGGGCTCAAAAATGAAAATCACATAAAAAGCAAAGGCTTCTATTGGCCCACAATGTTTGCAGATTGCGAGTGGTTTGCTCGAACCTGCCCCCAATGCCAGGCTTATGGGCTCGTGCCAAGAAAACCGCCAAGCAAACTCCATCCAACAACACCGACATGGCCATTTGCTGAATGGGGAATAGACATAGTGGGTCCCCTCCCCACGTCATCCAAGGGATACAAATACATACTTGCTGCCACAAAATATTTCTCAAGATGGGCTGAGGCCATACCTTTGAAGGAAACTACTAGAGAAGCGGTGGCTCGCTTTGTCAGATACCACATCATATATCGATTCGGGGTTCCGAGTAAAATCATATCTGATAATGGCACTCCATTCAAAAATTAGACAATATACAAATTGATAAAAAAAATTCCATATTGAGTGGAGGACATCAACGGTTTTATACTCGTAAGCTAACGGGTTAGCCGAAGCCTTCAACAAAACTTTATGCAAGCTTATGGTCAAATTGATAAATGGCCGAAAGCGCGATTGGGACGAAAAGATGCATGAAGCTCTATGGGCCTATCGCACCATCTACAAAACGCCTATAGGATGTTCGCCCTTTTCCCTAGTCTATGGACCGAAGTAGCCATCCTTGTTGAAATTGAGCTCTCATCCTATAGGGTAGCTCTCCACTACGGGCTCCCTACTGACGAGGGGAGTGAATTGAAAAGCGACTTGAAGATTGTCAATCTGGAAGAAAAATGTTTGGTTGCATACCAACGACTTCAAATTATCAAGCACGGATGTCTCGCACTTTTGACAAGCTAGTGAAAGAAAGAGCTTTTAAAAAGGGAGATCTTGTCATGGTCAAGCAAAATGACGTCATGGCCTCCATCCCAAAAGTAAATTCATAGTCAATAGCTTGGCCCATTTGTGTCGACAAAGTGTTTGAAGGTGGTGCCTACACGGTAGTCGACCAAAAGGGAAATGTTATGTTTCTGCCTTTAAATGGCAGACACATGAAACTGTACCATACTTTCGAGTGTGAGTACGTCTGCACAATGCAACAGGTGGGTCTGGCTTCGGTACACACTGAAGATTAGAAGTGATCTCCCTGCAAGATCTTCCTAATGAATAAAAAAAAGAAAAGAAAAAGGGGGCTTAAAAGCGAGGTGCCCCGACAGACTTGATTCATTACTCTTCTAAGATGGATCAAGGGTAAAAAGGCCTGAAGCCCAGTTGAGGTGAAAACTCGAAAGGGCGCCCCAGGCAAAAATGGGAAACCCCGCTGCATGAAAACCCGAAAGGGCGTGCAGGCAAAAGTAAGAGGGGGCTAATTGTGGTGAAAACCCAAAAAGGGCATCACGATTGGTACAAAAAAAGGGGGTACTCTCTCGACCTTTCTTAGGGTGAGATTGAGTTATCCCACATTCCTTATAAAAGGAAAGACACAAGAGTTGTCAATGACGAAACACCCCTAAGTTCATTCGAACGAATAATCAAATTCAGGGCTACGACCGAGACAACGATGATTGTGCCTTTCCGCCCTTATAAGAAGTGTGGGAAGCTCGAACCTCTGCTCAAAGAAAGAGAGAGAAGGAGAACCCCCCCCCCCCCCCCCCACAAAAAAAAACTCTCATTAAAAAAAAAATCATCAAATCCACGTCTTTTGGCTAACAAGTCGTCAATGCCAGTCAAAAGTCAAATCCTGAGCTTCTTTGGCTAACAAGCCGTCAAGTCCAGTAAAAAAACTCAAAATCCAGACCTCTTGGCTAACAAACCGTCAAGGCCAGTCAAAGGTCGAAACCCACGTCTTTTGGCTAACAAGACATCAAGGATAGTCAAAAGTCAAATCCTGAGCTTCTTTGGCTAACAAGCCGTCAAGGCCAATCAAAAAGCTCAAAATCCAGACCTCTTGGCTAACAAGTCGTCAAGGCTAGTCAAAGGTCGAAACCCATGTCTTTTGGCTAACAAGCCGTCAAGGCCAGTCAAAAATCAAATCCCGAGCTTCTTTGGCTAACAAGCCATCAAGGCCAGTCAAAAAGCTCAAAATCTAGACCTCTTGGCTAACAAGCCGTCAAGGCTAGTCAAAGGTCGAAACTCATGTCTTTTGGCTAACAAGCCGTCAAGGCCAGTCAAAAGTCAAATCCTGAGCTTCTTTGGCTAACAAGCCGTCAAGGCCAATCAAAAAGCTCAAAATCCGGATCTCTTGGCTAACAAGCCGTCAAGGCCAGTCAAAGGTCGAAATCCATGTCTTTTGGCTAACAAGCCGTCAAGGCCAATCAAAAATTTCAAAATCCAGACCTCTTGGCTAACAAGCCGTCAAGGCCAATCAAAGGTCAAAATCCATGTCTTTTGGCTAACAAGCCATCAAGGCTAGTCAAAAGTCAAATCCCGAGCTTCTTTGGCTAACAAGCTGGCAAGGCTAGTCAAAAAGCTCAAAATCCAGACATCTTGGCTAACAAGCCGTCAAGGCCAGTCAAAGGTCTAAATCCATGTCTTTTGGCCAACAAGTCGTCAAGACCGGTCGAAAGTCAAATCACGAGCCTAGAGGAGCCTCAATCCTCTAAACACAATTTACGGCTCTCAGGGAAGCCTCTAATTCCCTACCATACCTAATCCAAACTCTCAATTCATAGCTCTCAGGGAAGCCTTTAATTCCCTACCATACCAAATCCAAACTCTCAATCCATGGCTCCCAGGGAAGCCTTTAATTCCCTACCATTTGAAATTCCAAACTCTAAAACCAGGGCCCTCAGGGAACTTTAATTCCCTACCATACATAAACCCAAATTCTCAATCCATGGCCCCAGGGAAGCCTTTAATTCCCTACCGACCATAAATCTAAGTTGTTAGCCAACACACATCAAGGTTAAATAACCAACTCAACCAAGAAACAAATTCGAATTCCAACAGCTCTTAGGGAAGCCTTTAATTCTCTACCGCACATAAACCCAAACCCTGGCCAACACACCATCAAGGTTGGCCAAGTCAGCCAAATCCAAATCCAAAATCTCATGGCTCTCAGGGAAGCCTCTAGTTCCCTACCATACATAAGTCCAAATTCTCAATCCATGGCTCTCAGGGAAGCCTCTAATTCCCTACCGAACTAAATCCAAATTATCAATCCATGGCTCTCAGGGAAGCCTTAATCCCCCTACCGTACATAAATCCAAATTCTCAATCCATGCTCTCAGGGAAGCCTTTAATCCCTACCGCACATAAATCCAAATTATTAATCCATGGCTCTCAGGGAAGCCTCTAATTCCCTACCGTACATAAATCTAAATTCTCAATCCTTGGCTATCAGGGAAGCCTTAATTCCCTACCAAATAAACCCAAGCTTCTGGCCAACACACCGTCAAGATCGGCCAACCCAATTAAAATCTAAAATCCAAATCCCACGGCTCTCAAGGAAGCCTTTAATTCCTTATTGCATTCAAAGCCTCATGGCCCTCAGGGAAGCCTTTAATCCTTTATAAAAAAAAGAAGAAATAAAATAAATAGGGGCTTAAAAAGGAGATACTCCGACGGACTTGGTCTACCACTTCATCATGATGGATCAAGGGTAAAAAAGTCTAAAACCCAGTTGAGGTGAAAACCTGAAAGGACACCTCGGGTAAAAATGGTAAACCCCTCAACGCAAAAACCTGCAAAGGCGTGTTGGAAAAAGCTAGAGAGGGCCAAGCTTGGCGAAAACCCGAAAGGGCGCTGAGGTTGGTAATGTGAACAAAAAAAAATCAATCAAATCAAATCACGTGCCCAATGGAGCCTCAATCCTTTCACCTAAATCACGTTCCCGATGGAGCCTCAATCCTCTCATTCAAATCATGTGCCCGAGAGAGCCTCAATTCTCACCCAAGTCACGAGTCTGAGAGAGCCTCAAATCTCCTCATCAAAATTTATGGCCCTGGAGAAGCCTTAATTCTCTAACACAAGCATGTTATGGTCCCAGAGGAGCCCTAATCCTCTAAGTGAAATACCTCACAGCTTTTGGGGAAGCCTTAAAACCCCTGTATCAATAAAGATCACATGCTGATGGTGGAACACAGAAGCATGATGTATATAGCAAATAAAAGTCCTCGTCCCAAGACAGGCCCTTAGGATAGCTCAAAAATGAGAAGTCAAAATGAACAGATAGCATGTGCTAATGCTAAAAACAACATCCCTCAAGCAGCTCTATGCTCCAGTGTCACCTGCCCTCAGAAGGTCAACATGTACAAAAGAATGGTATGAGCAGCTTTGTCATGCATAAGCGAGGTCATCATCTTACGCCAATTCATGGCTTGCACAGTTTTTGTAGAAGTTATAGCAGTCTCTGCTTGCAAAATAGCTAGCTAGGTCTCTAAATTGGTCCAACTCTGCAAGTCAAAAACAACCGAAGATC
>CM024754.1:6903664-6995671 GCA_014218235.1 Colocasia esculenta | reverse complement strand
GTAGAAGATAGGCCTGAGATCTCGGAAGAAAAGAAATTGTGATCATTGCTAGGAGAATAAAAAAGACGCAGGCAGTTCCATTTAATTATATTCATGTCAGAAGTTGCAATTAGAAAGCTAATTAGTAATTGCTGCTATTTTACTTGAATTTGTTCAAATGGTTAATACTGTGCAATGCAACTGCATGAAAGATTGCATACCCAATCAAGAAGATCACAGAGTTCTGCCGGCTGATAATCAGAGTTACTTTTTCCACTGACGATCTCCAATATGACTATGCCGAAGCTGTAAACATCTGCTTTGTCTGTCAAGTAACCCTTCATTGCATACTCAGGAGCCATATATCCCCTGGGAAAATCAGTACACAGCAGCAAAAAATATAAGCAACACCCAAATGCTCAAAAGTGCTTTCAGTGACTGTCGGGAGGTTCTTAAGGCTGCAGGACCAAAATGATTTTTTCCTCTTATGCATTTATGTAGATATTAACGTTTAAAAGGTTTTGAATCCATAATCTTTCATAAAAAAAAATGACAAAGGAGCATCAGAGATGAAGATCAAGAGAGACTGATTTTGAATCATGCACAATCATCCATATCAACTGTATGTTTCTATTAAGTTTCCATTTTCCTAGTTCCTGTATGCACATCAGTAGATGCTCTCAATCTTGGCATACCTGGAATGTTCATTTTAACTAGAACTCGTATTGTTATCAAGACAATTCGGAAAGTTTTTAGACCATCGAGCTCCCACTAAAAGCAAATGCCATGAAATCCTCATGGACCAGAAAGATATTGCGGGTAGGACTAAGGTTTGCTATAAATAGGACTAGTCTTGTGGGTTCAAAGTGTAGAAAAACAGGGGCAGATATGTAATTATTTGTCATATCAGGACTTTTTATTTATTTTCATGTTATCTCTGGTCGCCCTCTTAGTAAGGGAATTATGTAATCCTGCTCTTTCCTGGAAAGGTATTTTGGCATATTAGTCCCTGTAATCTTACCTAATTCTAAATATCCCTGTACCATTCAATATTATAGCAAAAAACTCTCTGAAACTTCCCTCTGTTGTAAAACAAGTCCCTGGTATAAGATCTTAAATAGTTATGTTACCATGGCTGGAGTACACCTTCATTAAATTAAATTCCCGTAGTTAGTAAACTTCTAGAGAGAGAGAGGATGTGATGAGAGGTTTAGCCAGATAATCAATCTTCCACGCAGAAACTAAAAAGAAAGTGTTCAACTTATAGCATTTGCTTACTTATTTCCAGCTCTCCGGGTGATGATACGAGTATTATCCTCTTCATCAAGTTTGTCCAAACCAAAATTTGATATTTTTGCATTCAGGTCCTTATCAAGAAGGATATGAGTTGCCTTGATGTCCCTCTGAACAATCTTCAGTATTGACTCCTCATGAAGGTAGGCTAAGCCCTTTGCTACTCCAGGCAAATCTTATGCCTTGTTTGCCAGTCAAGCTTTAATTTCATATTATCTGGATCTATACACACCATACTTGTCACAATCAGTTTGCACTATCAATAACTTCACAGAACAGAAAATACAGAAATAGGACCAGTGTGGAGTGAATGCAATGTAAAAAGGAAGAGTGAGAGTAACAATTTTACCAAATAAAGCTCGAGCGAGGCTGTATTTTCCATGTATTCATATATTAGAAGTAAGTGATCATCCTCAATACAGCACCCAAAGTGCTTTACAAGGTTTGGATGCTCCAAAGCTGATATCATTCCTATCTCATATAGAAGTACACGGTTTCTTTGCTTTGACTTGCAGGAATGGTGCTTCACAGCAACTAGAGAGCCATCTGACAGAACCCCCTGACTCACCATGTGCAGGTACTATTAGGATTCCCGTAATTACAGTAAAGCTGAAGCTCATCATAAGGAAAAATGCATGAACAAATGAATACATAGTTCACCTTGAAAACTGGTCCAAATCCATCTTCACCTATCTTGTTCGAATGGTCAAAGTTGTTTGTGGCAGCTTTAATTTGCTTCAAACTGAAGTA
The DNA here is from genome assembly GCA_014218235.1 of Colocasia esculenta. Lineage (NCBI taxonomy): Eukaryota > Viridiplantae > Streptophyta > Magnoliopsida > Alismatales > Araceae > Colocasia > Colocasia esculenta. The sequence goes on along the minus strand of CM024754.1, from coordinate 6,993,649 downwards.
TCCTGTATGCAACTTTACACCTCTGAATTCTGATAACAAAGAACACATGGGAAAATGGACAAAATCAATGAGCATCAAGTTCTTCCATGGACAATAATTGAGAACGTGGTTATCTTATCATATTAAGGTCTCGACTGCTATGTGTTCTGTTCTAAAAGGACAATTCCATGCTTTACATTTTATAAGTATGGCCAGTTCACAGGATAAAGCAGCCAGGAAGATGCCAGGGAACCAACATTGCCAGTTCAGAGAAGCAACATCACCGACAAGGAGTCACTATTAATTTTACCCACAGTCTGGCATGTTTTCTTTATCCAGTTCTATTTTGCAGCATCAATAGATGCTCCTAGTCGTTGAAACTCTAAATCCTTTTCAGGGTAATTTCAGCTGCCTATACATACACGTATATTTGCTTGTGAGTGGTAATAAAATCAGGAAATTAGCACCATCAAAACCGTAGAAACTTAGTGAAAAACAATCCCAAATGCATTTCTTTACATTTTCCTAAGACAGGACAGTACTTGCTCCTGCCACTTGAAAACTGCATGAGAATTCCTATCCCTCAAGCAACAAAAACTTGCTAGTTCAGTATCAAGGGCAAGACCAGTTTCAAATTTTGTTCTGAGTTATTTGAAATTGGTGATAAACTAGTTAAGTGCAAGCACTTCCATTTTGGTACTGCCAATCATGCTGAGCTATGTCAACACTGAATTGGCATTTGAACTACTAAACAGATTTTTTTGGCTTAAGACATATTGCTGTAACTTATCAAAGACCTATGTACAGATGGCTCATTCAGTGGGCATCTAAGATTCTAACACAAATATATGATTGAATCATAGAGAAAATCTAAAACAGGAGCAAGCTTTTATAAGCTTTTCTGTATATAAGTTAAATTACATTCTGATTAACTGAAGAACAGCTGTGAACTCCTTCTTTGTTCGGAAGCTACAACTGTTCAACAGAGAGGCAGAGGAACTCAGGTCATGAATGGATAATTATTCTTTCATCATTTAAGTCAGATTCTAAGGCATACGATGGCAAGTGAGTTATATACAAGTTTTGAAGACGTAGCAAATAAGGGAATCATCTACATATATAGAGATGAAATTCCCATAGATTTCTAATAGGGACCAAACCACAACAATTGGTATGGACAAAACATGCATATATAATTATATACGCAAAATATCTGGATGATCAGTAAGGACATAACATGCATATGTATATGAAAAGTAGAAAAAACATGCATTGCTTCGTGATGGACAGAGTTTTTTTTTCTTATCTCACCATTGTTCTTGACGTTTTTCCTTCTCAGGCAGAGCCACAGACATATCAAAATCACCACTACTAACACACATGCACCAACCACTATTCCAACTAAACCACTGACAGTGAGCTTCTTATTATCCAGCTTGGGTGTAAAATCTATATGGAGAAGAGAGTAGAACCATTATGGGAATGTTTAAGGCTAGAAAAATTAATGAAATATTTCATAACTGTATATACATACTTGGCGTTACTGAAATTGCTGATATAAGGGAGCCATAGTAACCTCTATCGGGAATGGCATTTGTCCCTTTGCCAACCCACTGGAAGTGGATCTCCAATGTGCCGCTCTCTACAAGAGTGGTAAAAGTCTTGACAATTTCCTTGCTAGTCCCATTAGCTGCTTCTGCGATATTAAAGTCCTTCAGAACCTTCATGCCCTGTAAAGCGCAAATACTCCATGGAGAGGACATGAATCTTTCATGTTAAATAAAGGCAACGTGACAATGCAGAATCAAAAGAAGACTTCAGAACATATGATTTTTACAGCTAAGAGAAAGGATCACGACAAGCTATAGTGCAGATGTAGTTCAGTAAAATTGTTATTAAAATGAACAACAGGTGATCTAAACAAATAAAACACAACTGAAAAGAATTTCATATCACATTTTCATTTTTTGAAGTCCAATAGATTCAATCTTCACCAAATAATGTCCTAAACAACAACAAGATGTATGATGTAAAATAAGATGACCAACCACACATATAGTGTAGGATAAGGGAAAAATGTGAAACTACCTTGAAGTGATCATCGACTATAGTGGTAGTACGGAAATCAGTACAAATGGAATCAGATGAAAGTGTACATTCTCATGAAGATTATAAATGTAAGGGACTGAAATGACCTGAATTGATACGTCAAACACACGCCTTCCGAGACTGAGAAATGTCTGATCGTCAGTGAAAATTATTTCAGCAAAGTGCAGTCTGACTGTATAGCTTCCCCTCATCAAGCAAAGGCCATAGTATTTCAAGGAGATAGGATTCAGACGTGCTGACATGTATAATTCTGGATTAGGCATCGACAATATTGATGTGTTCCCTGCTATATATCCTAGATCATTGTTGCCAACAAAGTCTCCTGTGCTGCTAGAAGCCCACTTTCCACTCTCAGGAAGGAAATATGTTGATGAGCCCCGAGGATATGTATCTTCTTCATATTCATTACTGTCGATAGTCACCTTTCTTCCACCACAGTTTATGAAAATTTGATAGTCTGTAAAAATACAAAATTTATGCATTGTCATCGACATTGGAAATTGATGCTTGCCAATTAAAGCTTCAAGTACTAGAAGAATATCCTCTCATTGATTAAAAGTGGAAGGAGAAGGGAAAGACATGACACATGCTAGGAAGTGTTTATACCCACTTTTTTGTCTCCCATTGCAAGGAAGGCCCTTTCTTAAGCATGTAGCTATACTGCAGATTAAAAAAGACAAAGAAAATGGTTCAGATCCTTCATCTATGCTTGCTGAGATGAAGTAACAGATGTTAGGGCATGTTTAAATCAACAATGCAAGAAACTCACGAACTACTTTGTGTTGATGAAAAACTGGCAACAAAGTTCCTACAAGTGATATGAATGATGTTAAATATCCTGGAAACAACCGAACAATGCAAGCTGGAAAAGAGTGGGGAGAGCACATCCTTACTGGTCTCCTGCATAACAAGTGCTTGGTGTGGATGTGGTATCTGTAAAAGTGTTGTAAGAAATATCCCTGAAGAGTGGAATTTCATGACATCATGATGATGATGATGGTGTATAGGCAAAGAAAAACGTAAACTGATGTAAAATATGGCAAAAGATAACAATAATTCCAATGAGTGAATATACAGATTTGTTCTACTCCTGTGTATCCAAGCAGGTATTGATCCATTAAGTTCATTGTTGGTGAGGTACCTGTTTGTAAAAAAAATAACATCAAACATGGAATTCAAAAATAGAATCTATAATATTCTGCTAAACATTGAAAGGAATGAACATATACATGATCTTGCATATTCTATTGTATGGTAAATCAGTTGCATGTTCACTCACATATTGTCTATATTTTGGAGATTCTCAAAGCTACTTGGTATTGCACCTGTCAACTTGTTAAAGCTCAGATCTCTGCAACGAGAAAGAGAGAGAATTAAGAATAACATAATTCTTCTATAAGGCAAGGAAATGCCCTTCAGAAACATGAAGGACTCAGGAATAGAGAAAAAAGGCTAAAGGAACCATTGCAAGTTGAGATTTTAGGTTAGAATATTCATTTCTTAGGATTGAACATCGATCGATTCTTCATTCCATGGGAAGAGCACAAAGGGTAAGAGAAAGAAGAAGCTAAAAGCATGTCTATGTTAGAAGAAGCTAAAAGTGTGTCTAAGTTAGACTTTTCAAGGGAATCCACTCTTACAAAATATTGCATTCTTTGCATAAAAACATGATATTTAACCTTAGAAAAAGCAGAGTTTGCAACATCTTCAGTGTTAATGTTGTCAATAACATTTGCTGTTTAAATTTGACAAGTATTCAAAGAGTAGATGCTAATCATACTTTGAGAAGCTTTTGAACTAAAACTGTATAGTTGAATAATCTTAAGGGGCTCATTGAAAAGGTCATTCCAGCAACATTTTAAGGCAATGTCTCATGTGTTTACCAATGGCAAGAAGTCCACATGGTCACCATTTAGGAGCTAACCATGCAATGCTATTCAACAACTGGTGAGAAGTCAACATTAAAGTTGGGCACATCATGTGTCCTTAAGTTCCATTGGCACACCTGACATTGTAAAGGTGGTTTAGTTGTTGCAGACAGCAGTCCCATATTAGGGAAACAAAAAGACCTTAATAGTGTGGCAGAACATTCAACAGATATTAGTTCAGTTGTGCTCTTCTGTGCACAGTTTGAAGAATATTACTCAAAAATCTGGTATTAATTTTACTTCAGTTTAGTTTTTTCAGTCTTGTATGGTTTCAGAACTTTGAAAACCACATTTAGCCAAACTTCTCTCCAAATTGAACTGAACTAGACTAAATTAGTCAGGTCAGTTCAGTTTCTCAGTTTGAACCAAATAGAGCACACCCCATTTTGTCAAGTCAGTATTAATTTCACTTCTATTTGGTCTTCAGTCTGATTTGGCTTCAAAACTTCGGAAACCAAACTTCTCTCCAAGCCAAACTGAGCTCGAACTAATTGATTGTGGCCTGTCAGTGTCTTTTGTTCGAACCAAATAGTTCACACCCCTAATTTGTTTAATCAGGAATCCCTAGAGCAGAAGCTATGATAAGATTCAAGTACAGACGGGAGAAGTAAAGCTGCTCCCTTTTGTCTGGTTTCCTTTCATAGGTATATATGTTCTATCATAAACATGTGTATGCTTATAAAGATATGGATAAGTTGGTAGTTTAGTACCTTCACTAAAATAATGAGGGTAGTAGCATGTTATGACCTCTATTCAAAAGGAACTCAGGAATTGGTCTGTTTCCAATATCTATACTGTGTTAAAGGCCTGAACTCTAACCCAAAACCTAGGCATTGAGTTGAGAGGATTGTCTACATATAAAGAGATACAACTTCTATGGGTTTCCACTATGGAACTAAACTACAACACCTCCCCTCCCCCCCTTCCCCCAACCGAACCAACTGGTTTGGGGCGCAACATGGGTAGAGACAAATGTCCACGATACAAAGAGATGATCCAATGGGTAAACCACTTTAATAGCATGTTAAAGGCCCGAACTCGAACCCAAAACCTAGGCATTGAGTTGATGGAATCCTCTACATATATAGAGATAAAACTCCTATGGATTTCCAATATGAGACTAAACCACAACACTGTGCAAGGCCCCATAAAGTGGTCTGTTTCCAATATCTATACTGTGCAATAGCCTCACGGAAACAGAGTGGATAAATGAGGAAAATTCATACTATTCATGGAAACATGAAGTGCTAAGGATCATAGGCACTTTGGATAACTTAGACTCGGTAGATGTTTAAATTCCTCACAATGGATCATGGATGACAAACTCAGGCTTTAGCCTTGTGGTAGAGTTAATACCAATGTACCAAAAATCATAAAAAGCTGTAAGTTAATGTGTAATGATGACTAGGAGTCCATGACAACCCCCTTCTAGGTTGGGAAAAGGAATCATGCACTATGAGGGCATGAAGGATTGTTTATATTGATGCCTTCTAATATGCATAATCTGGGAGCAAAGGAACACCAGGGTGCTGCAACACTTTACTGCATCACAAGCAATTAATAACAAGGATTATGACTTTAATGATTAATTAGCATTGGTCCAGGAACATATACCATAACGATATTATTCAGCCTCTCACTGTTTTGGTGATTATCTTGGCACATGAAACATTCTTCTATGTGCCTTTCAGGGGTCATGTTTTGAGAACACAACATGAAATCCAGGTAAAGCAGAATTGATAGTGCTATAGACTGAAATGTCACTTTTATCTAAATCCACAAAATTCATAGTGCTACACAAAAACTTTAATGCTTGATTTACTTGTATGTATATTTCTTGTCATCCTGTCTACAACATAGTCTATAATTCTGATAAGAAAATCTTTTAAATGCTGCTTGGACAAGATACTAAGACAACATAACGTATGGTTGAACATCTGGATGTTCCAAATGAACAGAAACATGCAATAAGTTCTTGTTGATATCTTCTTCTTTATATTTTGCACGGAGAATGTTGAAGGATCATGAATACTGATGCACATGATAAATAACTGGAGAAGAATTATTGGGATTTCAGCATTAAAATATTGAACCAAAGTATGCAAAAGAGAGAGTACAGGGTTTTTAGCTTCTCCATCTTTTGAATATAATCAGGGATTTGACCAAATATTGAGCAATTTCGGAGAATCCTGAAAAAATGCCCAGAATTGCACGTCAGCAAATAGTGAAGGAAAATATCTATGCTTTCTTCTTATGTATATCATTCATAAACTTACAGATATTTCATCTTTAGCATCTTCTCCATGGAAGGGAAGTTACCATCTGATTTTTTCAAGTCAGTAATTCTCCTACATGCAAGGTATAGAAAAGAGATGTTGCCTCAAATTAAATTTACTTAGGAAGTATTTGATAATGTTGAAAATAGAGTGAAGTCACACTTACAAATCAGTCAAGTCCTGCAAGAGAGACAAGTTGGACGGGAAGGGACCCTCTAGAGATGTGCCTTGCATGTCTCTGTAACATTCATACTAACAATTACAGAAATATTTTTCTTTTTGCAAAAAACATAGCATGGGAAAGAGCATTTAGATGGAGCCCATTGGTTTTGGTACTAACAATCTTCGAAGCTTTGTCCAATTCCCCAGAAAACTTGGTATCTTCCCAGAGATGTCATTCCCATCCATCCTACTGCAAGGCACAACACCAATAACCGTCCGTTACTGACTAAGAAAGATCATAAAGGCATGTTTAATCCAGAGAAGAAAGGATACAACAAGTGGAAGAGTTCGGTGCATACAAATCAGTCAAGTTCTTCAGTAGACCAAGTGTTTCGGGAAGCTCACCAGTGAAGTTATTAGCGGAAAGAAGGCTGCAATATCACGATGCTTCAGTCACCAACTTCCTTGCCTTCTCAAACATGTTATAATTATCTAGCTTTTCTTTTAAAAAAAATTACTATTCTCTTGTATAGCAGGTTCAACAAATTCGACGACTGCAGCGGAAGAACAGGAAGAGGTGGGTGCAGAAACAAGCGGACAGCTTACAGTCTACTTAAGTTCTTTAAGTTACCAAGACTCCGAGGAAGAGGACCTTGCAGCATGTTGTTCTCCAGAACCCTTCAAAGAAAAGTTTTTGGTAAGAGTTTGAACTCGATTCTGATCACTAGACAATATAACATATTCCAGTGCGTAAGCAAAAACCAACATTAATAAGGACATGTAGTGACATACAGAGATTGCAGAGTGGTAATTCTCCCTATTGCCTCAGGAATGGACCTGAGAGCATGTTCCCAAGCAGGGATCTGCGCGCGCAACGAAACGAGTATTAGTTGTGCATGCAATATGTTTCTCTATTCTCCATTTTTTTTTTTGGTCTGAGAAAAGGATAGGACTGTCAAAATACATGTTGACGAGAGGCGTTGAAGTCCAGGCAGCGGCAGGGATGGACCCGTTAATGTAGTTGCGAGTGAGGTCGCTGTTTGGTTCCACATGCAATTACCCCCAAAAAAACAAAACAGAGGAGTGAGAGATCACACTGGTCAGCTTCTCACAGCAGAGATGGTACTGAACCAAGAAACTAAGACAAGAATCTTGGATAGATATTGCCCGGGGGCACCTAGCTACGTACGTACATTTGGGCGAGGGAAGTGAGGTTGGCCAACTCCTCCGGCAGCACTCCCGTCAGGTTCTGCCCCTGAGCTCGCTGCAGACAAAAGATTAAAACTGCCATGCCCAGCAGCTAGCCATAAGGCACAAGAGGAAGCTGCATGGCAGAGTGCTCTTACATGCTGACGACATGGCAGATGCCGGTGGTGGCGTTGCAGTCGCCGCAGGTGAGCCTGTTGAGGAGGAGCCTTGTCGGGTTCCACGGCTCCCAGTTGCAAGGGTCCACGGTGAAGTCCCATAACGTCGTGGGTATCTTGAGCTTCTCAGCCATCTTCTTCAGCGCCGCCACTGCGCTCGCGTCCGGTGGTGCAGTCGGAATTTGAAGTTCCAAGGGAGAAAGATCGAGAGAGAGAGAGAGAGAGAGAGAGAGAGATGTAAGGTTTTCAAAAACATGGAGAATAAAAAAAAATTCTACTAATCTAGTAGATGAGTCAAAATCAGAAATCAAAAATAAAAAAGAATCCGATAAAACTAAATTCTGACAAAACTACTCTTATTTGGGATAAGTCTACGATAAGTTTTACAAGTTAATTATTTTATTGAGATAAGAAGTACTTTTTTGTATTAAAGTACAAAAGTAATATTGTTCAGAAATCACTAATCTATATTACATTAACCGTCTTTATTCGTCGAAAGACTGCCTGAAGTCGTAGTCCTGGTCTTCAAGAACACCGCTCCATGTTATCTTCCTCTGAATCCATTCCAGATACTTCTGAGTCAAATTTAAAATTAGGCATAAATATATTCTTCTCTGGCAAGGTCTGAATCCATTCCGTACTCATTCTTGGGATAGATTTTCAATGGAGTTCTAGTTAACTCTTATTTTATTTGAGACTTGTAATCGTTTATTACCTCTGATTTCAGAGTTACTCCTTATATATATAATGAATCGGCTCTCTTGGACTTTTAATTAAAAAAAACCACCTTTATTCTATCCGATTATTAAATCGGAGCTTAATTAGTGGAAGCTGGGAGCAACAACAGAAAACGGAAATTTATCCAAAAAAACATGTAAAATTCTTTTAGTAAAAATCAATGTAATTTTCAATATAGGCATCTTGGATTTAGAATAATCGAAAAGGATGTTTCACCTAGAGTTCGAATTTGAGAGGGCAAGAGACAAAATTGGCTAACGTATTAGGAAAATAACTTTGAACATTTTGCAAAAGTGATGTTTCTAACACATGTTTGCTATTTTCATCCAGAATTATGAACATACTGACCGTTTTAAATAATTAATTTAAATTGGTATTTTTATTCTTCAATATTAATTCAACTTTAGATGATAAGGAGTTTTAGGTGGCAAGCACCGTTGCGTCATAACATTCCTTAATGTCTAAAGAAGTCCTTAATTCTTTTTTAAGATTGTCAAAAGAAGGCATTAATTATAAGATACTACGAAAACGCACTCACTTGGAATTTAATACCTAAAAGAAGTTATTCTTTGACGCAGCATTATATATCGTGGAGCAACTGGACTATATATCTTGAAATTTATTTTTAAAGAAGAAACGAGATAACCCACGAATATATGATTTTTCATTATTATTAAAAGTAGAAGAAGATCGATCGAGTATCATGTAGGTGTTGTGAGAGATACAATTCTTTTACTATAGTAATACGTTTTTACGCATAATGATACATTTTTTAGGAACCCTCTCATTCGATTTTTTTATTTATTTTTTCTTTTCTTTCCAATTTCTTCAACTCTTAAGATTAAGGTCCAAATTAAGACGGATTGTTACAGTGCGGGCAAGTTCCGTCAACTGTTCTTGCTACACAGATTATATATAAGAGTGCTAGAATCCGCTGCCAAGTTTCTATCTGCTTGCAGCAGACTTTACTAGCAACCTTGGATTCCAAATCCAACCTACAGTTAAGGATGAACACGGGTCGCTCAATTCACCTCTCTTTTATTTAATTTAAAATAAATCGACCTCTTAAAGTGGTGAATCGAATTGGTTCAATTTAATTTAAACTGAAAAAAAGAAAAAATATAAAATTTTAAGGTGATCGCAAAATTCAAACTTGGACATCCTTTGCAAATCCTCATTTTAACCAACTGTGTTACAAATGTCATTGAGAAGTTTCGTATTATTAATTAATTATATATATATTCAGTTCATTTTAATCGAATTGAACACGAGAGTTTTAAAATCGAACCGAACCAACCTTCTTACAGATGAAACGAAGATAGGTTCGCACTAAACTAGTTCTGCCGAAGAGAGAGTACTGTCTGGATCAAAATTTTATCCAACAATCTGTAAATGACAAGCATCACATAGACTAATATATATATATATATATATATATATATATATATATATATATATATATATATATATATATACACGTATCTCGATCGTTCCCAAGTCCTACCCATTTACAAACGCAAGAGAAGATGAGCTATATGCAACACGCACGGAGTGTGGGAGGGCAAGAACCCAGCTAGCTAGCCGCTAGCTTTTCTTCAGCTCTTAATTAAGCTTCACCAAATCCAATCTACACTCATAGCTAGTGATGAAACGAACATACAGTTTCGCACTGAACTAGTTCTATATATTGAAAAGACCGTCTGAATCAAAATTTTATCTGACAATCTGTGCATGACAAGCATCACATAGATTACGTATCATCGATCGGCCTATATATATATCTCGATCGTTCCCAAGTCCTACCCCAAGAGACGATCGATGAGCTATGTGCAACACGCGCGGAGTGTGGAGGGCAAGAACCCACCAGCTAGCTAGCTAGCAGGTAGCTTTTCATGCATGAGGCCGGAGCAGAGCTGTCTGAGTTCGTATAGTATATGTTCTGAGAAGGCAGCGGGCGGCGTACGTACCTTCTTGCGGGGCAAGAGTAGTCTGAGCTCCGGACCGGCCGGCGTGAAGGCAGCAGCTCAGGCACACGAGCAAGAAGGCGAACAGAGCTCGGGGAAGCCTCGGCGGTCCCAACACTGCCGGCGCTGCTGCTCCCATGTCACCGGCCGATCCCCTCCTCTCTTCCTTCCGCAACCTCTCCTTCTAACTTCTTCAAAGCCCCACTTGCCTGCTTGTGTGTGCGTGCGCGTTATGTGAGCTTTAAGAGGGAGGGAGGAACTCCAAATCCTTACGGGCAGATGTGTCGTCCATCCTGACGTCAGCGCCATCCTTCGTGTCAGGATGTTATTGGCAGCTCATCTTCTTCCCTTCCCCGATGGATGGTTCCACGTAGTTCCAAGTACAAGAACAGGTCAACAAGCACGCTTGACTTGTGTTGGAAGATCTCCAATACATGTGGGATGCTGCGGGAGGGCTTCCGATCCCGGGGACGTGGTCAACAGATCTCCACAATATTATTTATTTATTTTTCTTTGATAACCAGGACTCCAGTATAGTGATTTAAGACTTGGGTCTGTTTGTTTGTGGGTAAAACTCTGTTGGGAAACGATTTTCCAGGGAAAACAATTTTTAAGACCATTTGGTATCTCTGAAAACCAGATTTTGGAAAACTTTATGCAGAAAACTTCGGATTTTGGCATTCCCGCGGATGACGCGGAAGCCGTTTTCCTCCTCCACGAAAGTGCCTGCTACCTCCTCCACGCATGTGCAGACCATTATTTTGACACTATTCATGTGAGTTGTTTTTTTATTTTTTTCCCTTCATTTAAGTCATATTTGTCTAATCTAATAATTTTTCATTTATTATTTTAATTTTTAATTGTTTATTAAAATATTTGGAGAACACTATTCATTCAAGTTATGTTTTTATTTTAATTCTCTTAATTAAATTATCTTTGCCAAAAGTATTCATTTTTCACTTATTATTTATTTATTTTTTATTTTTAAAAATATCAAAAATAAAATAAAAATAAAATAAAAAATTTGATGAATAGTGTTAGTACACAAGGAGTATATGACTCTCTCTCATTTGAGTGGATCATAAAATTTCATATCTTTTATACAACTTTATATTTTCCTAACAACCAAATAGACAATTACGTTTCCGTTTTCACGTAAAAGTTTTTCTGCGGAAAATTATTTCCCTCTAAAACTGTTTTACATGCAACCAAACGGACCCTTAGTGTTAAACATTAGAAAATCATGAGTTAGAATTTTATCATAACTGTGATATTTTACACGTATTTTTTTTCGCTACATGATAAACTCAAAGTGAAGAGGAATATATTATGAAAAATATCCGATAATCTCCCTCACATGAGAATGAAAAGATTCGAATCTATCACTTATCTTTTAGATAGGAGATGAGTTATCAATTCTCTCACGTCTGCCCCTAATCTCCACAATATTAGTTATAGCCGCAGAGTGTACTGTTATTATTGAACAAGTTAAAGTGCCATATTTTTAAAAAATATATATTTTCACTGCTTGGTCTGAAATAACATGCTTGGAAACGTCAAAGTAAGTTTTGCATTTTGAAATTAATGCGCTTTATATTTCGATTATGATCATTTGACCTCAAGATTAAATGAGTATGATGATAGAGATGATAAAGTGGTAATCATAATGCGAAAGGCATAGCATAATATCAAATAAATTAAATATCCTCTTCGTTCGAGTGCAAGCAAAATAGTAGTAATTGACACTTGCCCCACCACCACAATATGAAAAATAGTTTTAGTTTATGGTATCTTAGAGTTAAAAGATAAAATAGGGAAAAAAAAGAGGATATTGATCAGGTCCGACGACCATGAAACCCGTATCCCATGACTAGCTTGACATCATTTTCTAACTACAGTCTACCTCATACTAGTTATATGACTTTTGAGGACCTCGGTTGGGTCGATCGGTTAGAACTCTTGCTTAAAAGCAAGAGGTCCCGAGTTCGATTTCTGGGGGGAAATTTACCTGATTTACATGCAATCTTCGAGGTGTGTAAATTTGGAGTTTTTCTGGTCAAGTGGGGTAAGGGCAATACGGGTATACGGAAAGTAGGAGCTGCCAAGTCCTGACCTTGGAGTTCACAAACACCAATCTTTGAGTCCACAAAACCACACGGGACGAGATTTCCTCGTTATAAAAAAAAAGCTATATGACTTTTCAACAGTCAGATAAGACATATATATATGCCACACAATGTGAGTAATCCACGCAAAGCTAGTACGAACTTTAGGAAGCTAAGAACATGTACGCTGTATGCGAACTGTATAATTATTCCATGCTGACATGGTTTCTCTTCCAATCTTCATTTATGATTATATATAATATAGAGAAATATTTAGTGTATTTGAGAAGTACGTTATTATACATGTGAGGAGTTCTCAGTGGTCATGTGAGAGATGACGTCTAAGGAGAGTCCAAACAAGTATAATAAAAATATTTGTGTAAATACACTAAATATTTCTCTACTACATATAATCTTGCCCAGATCATTAAGCGTGTGGGATCCCAAAGCTCCGGTCGTCTCTCTCTCTCTAGGAGATGTCTCTGTTATAGTTGGACGATGCCATCTGAGGTCCCACCCTGGTTGTGACATTAACATGAGAGTTATGGAGAACCCATTTTTCCTACGTCCAATCTTTTGAAAAGGTCTACGTTCTAGACAAGTTTTCTCTGCATTCATCTTTGAAAATGGCAGTCTGAGAGAACGATGGGCAAAGGATAATGGTCCAAGGAGGATCGACTCATAACATACACAGCAATTATTTTCTTTATATATATATATATATATATATATATATATATATTATATATATATATATATATATATATATATAGAGAGAGAGAGAGAGAGAGAAAAATGATATGATACATCGGGACATCTTGTTACAACTCCGTGTCGTAATATAACGTAGGTCCTTAAATTCAAATTCAAATGCTATCCTAATGACTTGAGCATCGAACACTAAGTAGTACCTGAACATCATGACACGAGTACCCGAGTACTGAGTGTCAAAACAATTATTAAATTTGAATCTAAGAATCCACGCTATACTACGATGTACGACCCCGTCTTATCATAACATATGTAGGAAATGTTGGGGTGCGGCGGTGTGACCCTGCCACACACGAACGCTGGCCGTTGGATGAAGTGCTGGGGTGCGGCGGTGAACGGCCAGCACTGGGGTGCGGCAGGGCCGCACTGTCGGACCGCCGCACCCCAGTATTTGCCTATATATATAACTACTCAGCTCATATGCCGATAAACACATCTTGCTGGCAAACGATCCTCCAGATGTGATCTAAGGCTAACCTCAATGTACATATTAAGTTTTTTTTGATAACGAGGAAACCCCGCCCCGTGTGGTTTAGTGGACTCAGGGATTGGTGTTCGTGGACCCCAGGGTCAGAACTTGGCAGCCCCTAATTTCCGTGTACCCGTATCGCCCTCACCCCACTTGAACGTAGCTACTTTTGGAGCGACGAGGGTGCTACTACATCACGCTGTTTGTGATGTCAACAGCAATAATCGTCCGCTGATGAACATGAACTTGACATCCAGCATGCACCTGATCACTCGGGTGTGGAAGACGACCACAACAGCTAAATAATTTTGCCAACTCACATTAAGTATGCTTAGAACAAGTTAAAGGCGTCTAACCTAGAAAGTAGTAAGGAAGTGTGAAGTTCTTTGTTCTTCTTTTTTAACTTGTTGGGGGTGGGGCGAAGGTTTGCACTTGTGTCGAGTGACTGTGAGAAAGGACATTGAGAATGTGAACTACTAACGTTATAATCTGATCCAATCCATTGAGAACCAGCTTAAGAATGGGTTGGATTAGGGCGTTAGTAAGCTACGTCGTGTTGGGATTGGGAGGGTGAAGTTGAGGGTTGAGTTGGGTTAGCAGCGCCATGCACAGATACAAAGTACTGCGACCCTGATAAGGGTGGTGAATAGAAACCACAGTCGAAGTAGCCATAGAACAGCATGACATGCCTCACATAATATAACAACTCAGGAAATGAATTAAGAATTGGCTACCGAGGGAACTTTGCAAGGTTGTCAATCCAAAATTGGATATGTTTGTAAACTGTGCAATTAGAATTGTTATGTACAGATTTAAGAAGACACTGGCACCTTGATGCTTTGATTGCCTTTGTCTCTCAAAATTTCTGTTCAGCTATCCTTTTCCAGCAATGGAAACAAAATACTCAACCCTTGCAAATAGCTATCAACCTGAGGGTATAAGATTGCTCAAACATCCTCCTGTAATGAGGAAGAACTCTGACAACTAGGGGCTTGCGCCATGCAGAAGCTATTCATAGGTGTGTTCATAAATCTCACCAACCAAAGATCAATGGTAAGGCCAACCACACCAAACATCAGCTGTCAACTAGGATCTTGTGTTCTCCCAAGGAACTTTCACATTGTTGTCATCGATGGACACCGGATTTTGCTCTCTGGCTTTTAATCATCTTCGACATGAGTGCGGTAGCCGAAATGGTAGAAGATGAACATCTAACATAAACAATTTGCAGTTAAAAGGAATCTAACTTCAGGCATATCAAACACAAGAAAGGACAAAATCTACAATGAAGAAAACTGTAAGCATCTCAAAATGGAAATAAGCACAGATTAATATGAACAGAACAAAAGAACAGCACACCAGGAACCATGCCCACTTCTGGAGCACCATTCTAGGAAACCACTACATTCCATCTGACAGCGGAATCTTTATATGCTTGCATTGTACAGTGTATCCACTTTCTATTTTATGCTTTTGTATTGCTGTACAGAGCCCTTTTCTTGGGGCTGAAGTTTTCCCTTTATTGGTGGCCTATATTTGGCACCCTCTGATGTACATTCTATTTTTTGGATAACACACAATATCTAAATAGAGGCCAAGAGATCCCAATGGGGGTGGCCATTCACGCCAGTCTTCTTCTCCTCTTTCTTGCAGCCTGTTCTTGTCATGGTATCAGAGCTTAGGGTTCTTTATCCTGCTTCTCTTCTTCAGGGGTGGAAACGACTCCATCTAGGGGGTCTTGTGGGAGCAGTCAACCCCATCCAGGGTTATTCTGGTGAAGGCATCCTCTTTTAGAGGATCTTCTGGTTGAAGCAGTCTTGTTTGGGGATCGTTCTAGTGCTGGTGAATTCATCTACAAGCCCTTCCAAGAGTAGGTGTTCTCTTTTAGAGGGCACTCTGTGATCACATCTACAAGCAGATCTTGACTCCAACTTGCAGAAAATCTTGAAGGTGTGTTTGATTTTGTTTTTGGATTTCTTGTTTCTGAATGGATACTTGTTGAACAAGAATAGTAGCACATACATTGGATGATCAAAATCAAATAAATAACCAATAATATGGCAACAATATGCGCACCTTAGGCAAAACCTTGGCCACTGGATGAGAGCTCAGAAAATTGGGAACAAAAGTACTGTTGCACCATGTTTTTGGAAGAGGAAAGAAAAAAATAGCCGAAAACAAATTTCTGTTCTCTACCTAGTGAATAGGATAAGAAGAAGAGGAAGAGGAGTAAGGTGGAGGGGAATACCTCCTGGAGCCCCTTGGGGGCCATGCCGTTGCTCCTACCAGGAAACCCAGCCACCACTGTCACGGTGGGGTGACTTGGAAACCACCACCGTAAGAGGGGCTTCCCCCCTGCTGGTCAGGCCACCACCACGGCCCTCTCTCAGGGACGCTGGTGTGTCCTTCCCCAGTCTTCGGCGCCTCCACCTGCAGCCACTTCTGTTGGCCTCGCCAGCAGCGCCTACCACCCCTCCCAGGGCCGCCGGTGTGCCCCTCTCTGCCAGTCGCCGCCGCCTCCGCCTGCAGCTGCCTCTGCCGCCGCCGCTACCGCCCCTCCCAGCAAGGGCTGCCGGCGCAGGGGACTTCCCCTGTTGGCCCCGCCAGCAACGCCCCCTGCTTCCTCAGCCGCCGCCGCCACACCCCTCAGCCAGGGCCGCCGGCGTTGCTTCCTCCACTGCCTCCCTTGCTGAGCCGGCCGCCGCCCCTGTTCCAGCTCCCCCCAGCGCGCAGGGCAAACAGGGAAAGAGGGAAGGAAAAAAACGGCAGGTTTCCTTCTCCCTGCCGTGGCTCTCTCGTGGTCCAGGGGTATAAACAAAAAAATAGGAATTAAAAGGGGGAAAAGAAATAAAGAAACAGGGGGAGATATGCAAAAATGCAAATGGCCAGGACGGTGTTTAATGGCCGGGATGGTGCAAATGGCTTGGACGGCGTTTATGGCCGGACGGTGTTTAATGGCTGGGACGGGGTCTTTCCCCACCCCCTATAAAATGAGGGGGGGCGGCCAAGTTTGGAGGAGGACTTTTCTGAAGTTGGAACCCAGAGCAAGGCTCTGAGAAAGACTGCAAGGCGGTCTGGGAAAAGGGTCTGCAAGGCAGCCCTAAAGAACATTGTGCAAGACACAATTTAAATTTTCTCAAGTCTTAAGCAAGGTCCATTGGGCTTCCCTTATTGGGCCAAATTTCTATTATTGGCCCCAAATTGTTTATTGGGCCAGACTTGTTTCTTCCATGCTATGATATATTAAATGATCATGATGTTTGATACTGATGGGCCTAATAGTGGTTGATGGGCCGACCCGTGGTATTTTCTTACATGTGATGTTTAATGGGCCTATGGGCTAATTTTATGCATTTAATCACGCACTATACGAATAATGCACGTGGTGTCGCATTTATTTTAAACTCTTCACCACTTAATTTCTTAATCAAAATCAACTAATTTTTCAACAAATCTTAACAAAATATTTCACAAACATTGTTATTTAATTTTCAATAACATAAAAATAACAAACAAGTTGTGTCTCATGTCATTTTTGATCCACCTTAATTAAATCTCTCTTTAAATCAAATAAATAAATGGAAACATTAAATTAATCCACATAATCATAATTAAAATAAATAAATGACAAAAAATAATTAAATAAATGAAATCAATAATTTTTAAAATACCCAAAAATGAGAAAATAAATTAAAAAATAAAATAAATATCAAAAAATTCCAAAAAAAAATAGATTGCATGCTTGTCACTTTGTTTTCTTTCATGTACGATTCATTTCATTCAATTGTGAGTTACACTCTTCTATTTCAAAGGGGTTGTCTGATGGTTAATCAAGGGTGTTCAGTCTTTGTGCTGATATAATTAATACTAACCGAGGTTGGTGAGGGAGGTCAAACGAACTAAATAAGACTATGTCCATGTAAATAAATAAAAACTAAATAAATCAAATCCAAAGATAAAAATTAAAATTTTTAACAATGTTAAAAAATAATTCTCACAATACTCAATTCAAAACTATGGTCATTCCAGTTGTGTTCAATGGGAAAAATTATTTCCTATGGGAGTTTAATCTGAAATGCTTCATTATGGGACAAGAATTATGGGGGTATGTGGATGGTACTGAAGAAAAACCTAAGGGTGACAAGTAACTCAAGGTTTGGAGCAAGAACAATGCCAAACTTATGAGTTGGATTGTGAGTACGGTTGAACCACATATTGGGATCAATTTACGTATGCATGACACTGCACAAGCATGTGAAATTATTTGAAGAAACTTTATCATCGTGATGATGATTCTAGAAAGTATAACTTGAGCCTTGAAATAAGTGAATTTACACAAGGAACCAAATCTGTTCAAGAGTATTTTTCAGGCTTCACAAATCTATGGCTTGAATATAATTCAATTGTTTATGCATAGGTGCCACCTGAAGCTTTGGGAGGAATTCGGGAACTCTAGGAAACAATATTAGGGATCAGTTATTGATGAAGTTGAGGCTAGATTTGAGACAGTAAGAGGGAACTTGATGAATAGAAAACCAATCCCTATCCTAGATGAGTTTTTCATGAAGTGATTCGAGAAGAACAACGCATATTTTCCAATAAGCATGAAGAGGATAAACAGAGTTCTGTGGTGGATATGGCTTTTGGCTGCTAGAAGCCATCATAATTCCCGTGAAATTAATACAATCCATTAAATGCTATTCTTGTCAGAAATTAGGTCATCTAGCGAAGGACTTCAAGAACAAATTTTGTCGATATTGTAAAAAGAGGGGCATATCATAACAGAGTGCCGACATCGTCCTCATAATAGAGGTCCTAAAGCTTATCACACTACTATCACGGAGGCTTCCTCAACCATTACTGCATCTACTGGTAACAATCAGTCCAATGCTGCACTTGTCGTAACCATTGAAACAATTCAAGCCATGATACAATCTGCTCTTTCTGCCATGAGAATATCAGGTAGATCTTCATCCACATCGTGGTACCTTGATTCTGCTGCATCAAACCATATGACATCTTCTCCTCAATTTTTTCTTCTATCACCCCATATTCTGGACCATCTAAAGTCAAATTGTGGATGTAAACTCTGATATTGCTAGAATTGGAACTGTGCAGTCCAATCCTTTTCACAATTCTGATGTCTTTCTTGTTCATGATTGACTACTAACTTGATTTCTGTTGGTCAACTAGTAGACAATAACTATTGTGCTCTTTTTCATCCTTCTGGTGTTTTATTCAGATTTGAAAACTGGGAAGGTGATCGGAAAGGGGAGTAAGCACGGGCAACTCTTCTCTATGGACCAAACTATTCTAGAGTCTGTTGCTTTTTCTTCTTTTGTTCCTTGTACCACAAATAAGTGGATCTTATAGCATCGTCGCCTAGGTCATCCACATCCTGCAAAGCTTTCTTCGATGTTAAATCAGGACTTCTTGATAAGGATTAGTTGTTCCAACAAATGCCATGCTTTAGTTGTTGTCAAGGCAAAAGCAAAGTCCTACCATTTTCTTCTAGCACACATATGTCTAATCTCCCTTTGAGCTTATTCACTCTGATGTTTGGGGCATGGCTCGATTATAGCCTCATCTGGGTATCGATCTTTATTACCTTTATTGATGACTACAGCCGCTTTAACGTGGGTATATTTCTTGCGTGCTAAGTCCTGAAGTCTTTTCTGTCTTTAAGACATTTGTCTCCGTGATTGAGAATCACTTTGATATACATATTAAAGTTTTACGCTCTGATTCAGGAGAAGAGTATATGTCCAACAATTTCAAGAATTTCTTCAAACAAAAGGAATATCTTCCCAAAGATCTTGTCCTCACACCCCACAACAAAATGGGATAGCTGAGCGAAAACATCGACATATCCTTGATATCACTCGCACTTTGCTCTTGGATGCCTTCGTTCCTCCAACATTTTGGATGATAGTTCAGACTGCTGTATATCTTATTAATCGTCAACTTTCTACAAAACTTGGGATAACAGTCCATATTCTACCTCTTCCAAAATACCGGACTACACACGTCTTCACAACCTTTGATTGTGTTTGTTTTGTACTTCTTCCGCCCCTTGAACGTATAAATTTTCAGCTCAATCTGCACGATGCATTTTCTTGGGTATGCTGTCCAACAGAAAGTTTTCGGTGCTATGACCCAAGCAAAGAAAATTCGGGTGTCTCGCAATGTTACTTTCCTTGAAAAATAGTTCTTTTATCCTAATCATCCTTCTCTGTCACCTCATATATCTTCTTCTATTTTACATCTTTTTGATGATCCCCCACCAGCATCTTCTTCTGTTCGATTTGATAAAGGCTTGGTCTATAAGAGAAGGGACAAGGTTGCTGCTCCCTAAATCAGCAAACAGATTCTGATCACAACATTCACTCTCAAATAGAACCTCCTGCGAAGATCCATCTTCTCACCCCTTCGAAGATCTACTCGTATCTCCCATCCACCGGATCATTATGGTTATTCACCTGACTGATATGGTTACTCTAATGTTTCCTTCTTATCTACTCTTTCATCTATCCCTATTCCCACCACATACTCACAGGCTATGAAGCACGATTGTTGGCAGCATGCTATGGAAGAGGAGTTGATGCTTTGAACAACAATGATACTTAGGATCTAATTTCTTGTCCCACTGGTGTTAAACCTATCGGATGTAAGTGGGTGTACACTGTGAGCTTAAATCTGATGGCTCCTTGGAGAGATATAAGGCACGACTTGTAGCCTTTGGAAATAAACAGAGTATGGAGTTGAGTATCATGATACTTTTGCTCATGTCGTAAGAGGACTACTGTCCGTAACTCCGTATGATCGTTGCCTTTGCTGCATCTTTATCTTGGCCTATTTTTCAGATGGGGATTAAGAATGCTTTTCTTAATGGGGACTTGAATGAAGAGGTCTTCATGAAGCCACCTCCAGGTTTGCATCTCTCCTCTTCAGATTGGTGTGTCGCCTAAAGCGCTCCTGTATGGCCTCAAGCAGCTCCTCGGGTCTGGTTTATGAAGCTACCAACACCATTATGCAAGCTGGTTTTCAGCAGAGTCAGTGTGATTTTTCCTTATTTCTGAAAAGATTTTCCGGGAGACTGTTATGGTAGCTATCTATGTAGATGATATTCTAATTACATGGGATGATTCATATGGGATACAAGTATAAAGGATATTCTACAACATTCCTTTCAAATGAAAGATTTGGGCTTCTTAACTACTTTCTTGGTGTGGAAGCTCACCGTACTAATGCTGGTATTTATCTTAATCAACATAAATATTGCAAGACTTAGTTCAACTTGCTCAGTTGGAGGGTTGTGCTGCAGTTGCTACGCCGATGGAGGTCAATCTTAAACTTCACCTAAGTGATGGCACACTTCTTGAGGATCCCACTCTTTATCGACGTCTTGTGGGGAGCCTTATTTATCTTAGTTTTACTCGTCCCGATATTTCTTATGCAGTGATTATATTAGCCAATTTATGACTTCACCAACACACCTCCATCTCACTGCTGTTCACCGCATCATTCACTATCTTAAGGGGAGCACTACTCGAGTCTATTCTTTCCTGCACACTCCTCTCTTTCCTTGACTACTTTCGCAGATGCTGATTGGGCAGGTTGTCCCACTACGAGGAGGTCTACTACGGGCTGGTGTGTTTTCTTAGGTGATAGTTTAATCTCTTGGAAGTGCAAGAAACAAGATAGGTCTCTAAATCTTCTACTGAGGCTGATATAGAGCATGTCTGCTTTGTTCTGAGATCACCTGGATTCGTAGATTTCTATCTGAATTGGTATTCCTCAATCTAAACCAACCCCTCTTCATGCTGATAATACAAGTGCCATCAAGATTGCTGAGAACCCGTCTTCCATGAGGGCACCAAGCATATTGAACTTGATTGTCACTATGTTAAAGATGCACTGGATCAACACTTATCTCCCTACCTCATGTCTCTTCACGAGATCAAACTGCTGACATTTTCACCAAGGCTCTTACTTCTGCTCGTCATGGGTTTTTATTGGACAAATTGATGCTGAAAGACTTCCCTGCATCAATTTGAGGGGGAGTGACAGCGGAATCTTTATATGCTTGCATTGTTGTACAATGTATCCACTTTCTATTTTATGCTTTTGTATTGCTGTACAGAGCCCTTTTCTTGGGGCTGAAGTTTTCCCTTTATTGGTGGCCTATATTTGGCACCCTCTGATGTACATTCTATTTTTTGGATAACACACAATATCTAAATAGAGGCCAAGAGATCCCAATGGGGGTGGCCATTCACGCCAGTCTTCTTCTCCTCTTTCTTGCAGCCTTTTCTTGTCACCATCATTGAGAGAAGGTACTGCTTTCTTCCCATTCTTATATGAACTTGAATTGGAAGAAACAGAAAGAAATAAATGTGAAAATGGTGATCGGTATTGTTATTAAACTGAGCTGCCAACACAAAATTTGGGTTAGTGGATGAAGCTAAAATTTATATAGTCATGGAGTGGCTCGTGGCTCCATCCTCTTCCACTATGGGATCAAATGACTTTTCAATCCCTCACCCAACCCCCACAACAATGTATCCTGGTAGAGTCATAACCGTGAGACCAAAGAGGAGAAGGTCCAATGAACAAATAACCTTTGATACCATGTTAATGAATTGAACCTACTGAATGTACTTGAGTTAATCAGTGGAGAGGCTGAGAATAACAAAAGCACAACCCATGAATATCATATAGAGGACTAAATAACTCCATGCCTCTCACCAACAGGAATGAAAGTTCTCCAGTGCCTCGAATACAGGCACTGTCAAACATATCATCAGTGACTTGCATGGATATCCATATATGTAGATTTTTCATCCCCTGATGGAGCTGAAAATCGCATCTCATATGCATACGGTTGTTCAACTTCAGATGAATATAGACCATCAATTTAGCCCCACAATGTAGTAGCTGACTATTTTAGACGGGGATGACAATATGGTTTCTTGATGTTGATGTTGAGAGATGATCTTATCCTCTGTACCTTCATTGTATACACATATATACACACCCCTTCTAATATTTGTATGTAAATGGGGATGGGAATCAGCCTACTGGCTAGCCCTATTTAGGGATTTTCACTTGGGTATATCAATCATGGTTTTGCACGGCGAGCGAATCGGCTCGATTCGCCCGCATCGGAGCGAATCGACGCCGGCCCGTAAGTGTGGTCCGCCTGGATCCGCCGACCGCCAGGAATCGACCGGATCCGCCCTCGCTCCGGCCCACCCGCTCCGCTTCGCCCCGCCCCGTAAGAAACCCCCGATGCCCTGCGAATCGAACTGCAGTCCCGATTCGCAGGAGCCACGCCGCAAGAGCCATTTTCCCCCTTTTTCCCCTTTCTTCCCCTTCTCTCTCAGGAAACGCCAGATCCCACTCTAGGAGACCCAAGGAGCTTCCTAGGGGATTGGAAGGTGCTTGGAGGTGTTCTTGGGCTTCTCTCATCCCTCTCTTCATCTTTTTCACTGTTTTGAAGGTAAGTTCATTCTATCTTCCATTTTTTTCTGTTTTTGTTGATGGATGGGATTCATGGGAGGTATTCATGGGAGATATGTTGCAAGTGATTAGTGTTCACTTGCAACCATTTCTCCCTTGAATCTTCCATTTTTTAACATAGATTTACCCATTTTCTCCTATTTTCGAATTTCTGAAAATATTTTTTTAAAAAATCAAAATAATTGAAACATGATATAGCAAGTGTTTAATGTTTAGTTTCCACCATTTCTCCTTTGAATCTACATTTCTTCCACAATTTGGCCATGTTCTTCCATTTTTTATTTTCTGAAATTATTTAAATAAACAGAAATTGCAACGAAATTATATTTTTTAAAAAATCAAATTTAGAACCATGATATTGCAAGTGTTTAGTGTTCACTTGCAACATTTCTCTCTTGAATCTTGAATTTTTCCACATACATTTGCCCATTTTCTTGTAATTTGATTTCTGAAAATATTTGTTTAAAAAATCAAAATAATTCAAACATGAGGGTGTAAGTGTTTAATGTTCACTTTCCACCATTTCTCTCTTCAATCTTAAAATTTTCCACATAGATTTGCCCTTTTTCTTTTAATCTTGATTTCTGGAAATTTTGTTTAAAATTCAAAATAATCAAACATGATGGTGTAAGTGTTTAATGTTCACTTTCCACCATTTCTCCTTTAATCTATCTTTCTTACACATACTTTTGGCCATGTTCATCTATTTTTTATTTTTGAATTTATTTATAAAAAAATCAGAATATATTTTTAGATGAAATTTAAGAATAACTATTTTATGCAGATGGCACCGAAGAAAGCTGCTAGTGAGGACATTGGGTGGCAGCACGGACTGCAATAGGCAGTAGGCACAATTACAAGTGCAACTACTGCGGCCATACGGGCCAAGGAGGGGGCGTCTCCCGCCTCAAGAAGAACCTTGCAGGTGGGCGGCTTGCAGGGTACCAAGATGTCCAAGGTTGTAAATCCGTGCCTGCTGAAGTGAAGCGGCTCATGATTGAACACTTGAAGGGTGTTCGTGCTGATTCGCAAAGAAAGAAGGCGGACAGGGAGATGCAGGAGGATCATCTCGGGAAGGCAACGAGATGAAGATGACGATGAGGAACCTGATGTGCCTGATGTCCCTGAGCAGAGAGGGAGCTTTGAGGTTGGGAGTGGTAGTGGTGGCAGTGGTAGTAGAGTTGGGGGTGAGACGCAGTCCCGCGGTACTCCAATGTGGGTGATTACTTCACTCTATTCCATCCTCAACCAACGTACAAACCTAGACAGAGAGCAAGGGCAAAGGAAGAGATCCACGGGTGTAACCTTAGAAGAGGTGGATCCGCATTTATATTCTCGGGAGCATGGAAAACAAACCAGAATGATGATGCATACAACAAGCAAGGGCCTAGATATAAAGTGGGCCGTGCAGTGGCAAAATGGTGGCATCATTCGGGCATTTCATTCAATGCAGCTAATAGCCCGTATTACAAAAGTATGATCCAAGAGGTACAACAACAAGGGCTTCATGTGCAACCACCCTCATCAAGAGACTTGGCAGGGAGATATCTAGATGAAGAAGTGCAGGAGATCAAGTCATATATCCAAGGCTTCAAAAAAAGTGGAAAAAATATGGTTGCACACTCATGTGTGATGGTTGGTCAGGTACCCAAGAGTAGTCTTATCAACTTCCTTGTGTATTGTGATAGACAGGTGTTCTACCACAAATCTGTTGATGCATCCGATAGAGTGCACAATTCTGAATATATTCTAAGTTTGATGCGGGAGGTTGTGGATGAGATAGGAGAGCAATATATTGTGCAAGTGGTGACCGATAATGGCTCTGCATACAGAAGGCAGGTGAGGAGTTGATGCTTCTTTATCCTCATCTTTACTGGACTCCTTGTGCAGCACACTGTGTAGATTTGATGTTGAAAGAGATTGGCACATTGCGACCTGTCAGGACGGTGGTGGAGGCTGGGCAGAAAAATCACAAGGTACATTTATAATCATCATGTTGTGTTGGCGTGGATAGAGAGTCCACAGGTGGAGAGTTGTTGCGGCCGGCTATCACCCGCTTTGCAACTAATTTCATTGCTTTACAAAGTCTCCTAAAGCATAAAGATGGTCTAAAACGCATGTTTAGGACAGACAGATGGATGCACAGCACTTTTGCAGGGACTTTAGATGGTAAAGAGGTAGAAGGGATCATCTGCAGCGCTAATTTCTGGGACCGAGTCTTCAAGCTGGTGCAATCATTGAACCTCTTTATGAGGTTTTGAGGGTGGTTGATGGGGATAGGAGACCAAGCATAGGTTTGGTTTATTGCAAAAATTGAAGCTGCAAAGAAAAAGATCCACGATGTGTCCCCTCGTTATGCACACTTGGTCTTAGACGTTGTTGAGGATCGGTGGGACCGATAAATGAGTCGGGATCTACATATGGCGGGTGAGAAAATTTAGTTCAACTTGGTACTATATTTTTTTAGTACAATCACACTAATTGATTTTATACCATAATTGCAGCTTACTATCTCCATCCTGCTTACCATTATGCGTTCGAGCTCGTACGAGGATCACTTGATTGCCGCCTTTACACGGGTTGTTGAAAGACTGTCAAGGAGTCCATTGGATGCAGCAGATGCTATTGATCAGGCGAGCATTAATACAAGTACATCATGTTTATGTCAATTAATCAATTACAGCTTTTTCTAATGGACTTCATTGCGGCAGATGAAGAGCTTTAGAGAAGGGGTAGGGAGTTTTGCAGAGCCATCCGCTATTGCTGGTCGGGACCGCATTGATGGCGGTAATGTGCTTTCCCTTTTATAATTACATATTAGTAAACTCAACGATTGACTAATGAGTGCAACAATATTTTTTTTACAGCTGATTGTGGTTCAACTTTGGGCATTCGACACCATATTGAGGAAAATTGCAGTAATATCTTGTCCCAGACCTCCTCCTCAGTGGGTGTGAGAGAAACTGGAGCACCTTCGCATTGATACACACCAAAGTCCGGAACAGGTTGTCACATAGGCGGTTGGACAATTTGGTGTATGTGCATTATAACATGAGGTTGAGGGTGAAGCATTTAACAGAGGATCCAAAGAGGGGGAGGTGGAGGATGATCCGGTTGACATTGGGTTTCTACGAGATGATGAAGACCCAATGGTTGCATGGGTTGCACGAGCGACTACAGAGCGGGGAGAGTTCAGATGAGGAGGCAGATGATCCGGAAGATCCACCACGGCCAAACACATTTTAGCTAAGGCTATCGAAGCTGCAGAAGCGGAGGAGGGGGGTGATGGAGATGTGGGAGGGGGCGGCCAACCACATTCTAGTCAATTTCGGGCCGAAGAAGAGATGAGGTAGATCTTCTGGCGAATTATCAATTGGGACAAGAGTTGAGACAGTAGTTCTAATTTGTTAAACATGTTCATTCTTTGTTTTGTCATTGTCTGTTGTATAATTGTGATGTTGGGACTATTGCAGGTGGTGCAATTGTTGATGATGATGCAGAGTTTGAAAGATTGATGAATTTAGGCCGTCAGCCCACTCAGAGTTTATGAGAGAAGCACAAGCAATTGTTTCCGCAGAACCAAGAAGGAAGGGATCACATAAGGAACCTGCTGCTCTCTCTCAAGCTGCAAAAGGAAAGGCGGTGGCGACATCCCAACCAAAGAAGGAAAGGGGAAGGACATAGGTCCATAGTGGCCCAGCCAAAGGCATTGTCATTACAGAGCCAACGCCCAAGCACAAAAGAAAAGAGTTGGTTACCCTGGGGATCCAAGAAAGGGAAAAATTGGCTGCCCCTCTGTAGATCCACTTGACATTGCAGATTTAGAAACATTGGATCCAAATGCAGAAGAAACACCTCCAGAGGATTCGCCACGATTACCCAGCAGCCGCTCCATGACTCCATGACAACTGGTCACACCGGGTGGGTCTGTAGGGGGAGGTGATGGAGATGGGGGAGGGCGATGGTAATGTTGGAGAAGGGGGAGGGGCCGGGGTAATGATGGAGATGGGGGAGCATTCACAGCGGGCAGCATCATGGCGCCCAGTGAAGTACAATAGAAGGCGAAGGGTTAGGGGAGTGGTCGTGCAGAAGGTGCAGCAGTGGATAGTGATAGCTATAACACTATGATATCTGATTTTGAAAGAATGAGTACAAATGAGTCTGTGGGATCCTATGGATATGGGGGACATAGTTATCAGCCAGAGTCCGACACAGGCTACTCTAGTGGCTATAGTGGGTACGCCACCACAGGCTACCCAGCACCATATTTTCATCCTCCTCCGTTTGTTCATGTTCCTATTCCTGTTCCTGTTCAGCAGACTTATTTTCTGCAGAGGATGAAGAAATGGCGAGGTTGAGTATAGTCCGTCCTGGATGCGAGGTGTGGGACCACTTTGTGAGGGAGTTTCGGAGCAGATACAACACCATGATGACTTGGGATGAGTTCCGTTCATTTGTGTCTCGAACCAAAAGTTATCATCTTATTGGGGAGCTGCCCTCAGAGTCGAATGAGTCTGTCCAACCCCAGTGGGGTACATATGATCCATATCATCAGAGGATATTGGGGATACTAGACTCATTGTACTTTGTATTTGGATTTGAATTTCAGGTTTGTACTTTTTAGTTGATATGAGTCTCATTGTATTTTCAATTGGAATTGAGTTTCATGTTTCACATTTCATATTTATACTTTGAAGTTTGTTCTCAATTTCCAATACAATTGAATGAAAATGGATGTTTGGTAGTATTACATGCCATAAATATCATCAGTTATACATGATGTTCTTCACAAGAGGTTGTAAACATAGAAACAGCCAAAAAATATCAAAACCATGCGAATCTGGCCAAACTGGGGCTTCAGCCATGACTGCCCAACAGTTTCCAGGCGAATCGGTCGATTCGCCCCGATTCGGGGCGAATCGGAGCGCATCAGGGCGAGCCCGATTCGCCCCGAATCGGCGCACCAACAACCAT
This sequence comes from Colocasia esculenta, assembly GCA_014218235.1. Taxonomy (NCBI): domain Eukaryota; kingdom Viridiplantae; phylum Streptophyta; class Magnoliopsida; order Alismatales; family Araceae; genus Colocasia; species Colocasia esculenta. Next base: position 6,965,288 of record CM024754.1, on the reverse strand, counting down.
GATATCAATGCATGCATCACAGTAAAGTGCGCTCCAATTCCTAAATGTAGCTTTGTTCATCTCACTGTAAAACAAAATTCTTGAAATAAAGTCGAATAAAAAAACCAACCATGATGAAATTAGATTACGTTTTGATGCGGGATAGAGTGAGGGACAACAGAAGAAAAAGGGAAAGATAGCCAGAGTCTCACCGGAGAGGGGATAGAAGGTGGGGGTGTAGGCTTCGCGCCCTCCCCATGACAAGGACCACCTTGGGGTGGAGCTTCTTCTCAAAGCTCCTTCTCTATCGCAAAGAACAAAACTGCAAATTCTTTCATTCGTTCCATCAACTATCTCAAAATAGAGCATACATGTGTTTATATAGGTTTGGGCTATTCTCAATCCTAATCGACTTCAAATTAAAGATAGACTTCTATCCCTAATTAGACTTGTCATATTAGAAACTTAAAGAAAGAAAAATACAGACTCCTACCCAAATAAGACTTGACTCAAAAAAGAAATGTAAAAATACATATAAAAAACTAAATAGACTCTTTTGACTCTTTTTGGACTACTTTACCCTGGACTTTAAAATAGTGCGAAAATACACCAAATAAAAATTACAGAAAAATAAGAATCTCCAAGGACTCCAAATGACCAACCCAATTATGTACTTCTCGCTCCCCATCACATTTCCTATCCACAATGATTTCCATAATGTTTGGCTGTTAAATGAAGCCTCTTTTGACTCCCATTTGGTCCTAAGAAGTCCAGATTTGGAAATCAGCTGGTAAAGCTCAAGGATTTAAAATATTTGAGTGCCATCACGTTCTCTTAATCCATTGACATGCCTAGGGAAATTAAATGAAATCAGAGATGATCAAATAAGACACAAAATAGTCAGATTCTCAAAAATGGCATTTTTTTTTAGTCTCGGACATAATATTTTGAGAGCAGCTAGTTACATATTTACGATCAACAAGGAGATCCTTTCTGCAGTAGGAAAAATTAATCTGTCATCAAGTCCACAATTAAATGAAGGGGTTTCTACATATAAATCATTGCTAAAAAGGATAAATGCAGATCTGTTACTCTGCATTTGCAATCGGGCATACATCATTAAAAATGCCAGCTAGTGTGCAAAAAGACCACAGCGTGTGATCTTTCTACATGAAAAGATCACTTTGCAAAATGCCATTTTTAATGATGTGTGGAAATGCATCGTATGAGTGCTAAATATGCAATCTTGCTCTGTCAATGATCCATATTGGAAAATCCCTATAAATAATAACCACTGTTAGGTAAAAATTAGTTGGAAACGATTTGACATATAGGAAAATGACAGACTTATAAAGAATGAATATGCAACTAGATTTGTATCTCTTCATCTTATCCCATAACCTGTTTATACTGCACTGACTCCACTTACTCTCATATTGACATCAAGTATAACTGGTTGCAGAGGTATCAGTGCAATGATCCACTTGTTGAGGGGTAGAAAGCCGCCATCTCATCTTCATGAAGTGAAATCACCGTGTCATTTGGTGAATTATGCAACGTAGCACTTTGTGGTTGACTATCTGAAGATAACTTTCTAAGTGCACCAACGATCCAATCTTCACTACCAGAAGGAGGCTTGACAGGAGTAGGGACAGCAGTTTCTCCTGTCAGCATGTTCACCACAATAGACATTGTAGGCCTCTGAGTCGGAGATGAGTTTGTACATAAAAGAGCCACATTTAGCAATCTTAGCGCCTCGTCCTCTGGGTAATCTAGACTCATATTTGGGTCAACAAGCTCTATGAGTCTTCCTTTGCCTAGAAGTAGAAAAGCCTGAAAGTTCAGAGAAAAACAAAAAAGTTATTATATCACAACTAGTCCAAAGAAGAACTATGATATTACTTCTGAAGAGGAATAAATTTGTTCATATTACAAAATATTCTCTTTATTGTACCTACAGGAGAATAAATGTCATTCCTAGAAAACTGTTGTGGATGACATGTAATGATAGACAGCCCTATATGGAGGGCCATTCTATGCCATGAAATCCACTTCAACAGGGTAGTATTTTAAACATTTCAAAGTTTGCAAATAAGCTTTTAGAGAACATTTTACCTGATGCACCATTTAATAATATTAGAATCATAATGCCAGTACTGAAGATGAAATAATGATTCTGCAATTAACGTCAAAAGAATCTCATTGCTTAAATACGTCACTCAATAATCAAACAAGAACCTTTTGTCCTCAGTATCAGAATCCTCTTCCAAATGCAAGTCAGAAATTACTGGACCAACTGTTTGTCCTTGTGACGAAAAATACAAGACTAAGGATAACATGATAAAACTAACATGTGTGTAGTAGAGATGAGGATGCTGAGATGGATGTGTGGTAAAACTAAGAAAGATAAGATTAGAAATGAGCACTTCCGTGAGGACTTGAAGATAGCTCCAATTGATAGTAAAATGAGAGAAAATAGAGTCAGGTGGTTTGGGCACGTGCACCGTCGCCCTAACTCGGCAGTGGTTCAAAGATGTGAGCATATCTTAGTGGATGCTACAAAAAGAGCTTGCGATAAGCCTGAAATGAGATGGTGAGATGTTATTAGGTAGAACATTGGCTTCTTGGGTAATATAGCATTTCATAGAAATCTTTGGCGGAATAGGATTCATGTAGCCGACCCCAAATAACAGGATAAGTCTCTGATGATGATGATGATGATGAAGGATAACATGATAAGTTAACATGCCATGTTACAAAGAAAACTATAGAAAAAGTTAGCACTTTTCTTAATTCTCTTGGGGAAAAGAATTCCTAACTTTAGCAGTTGTTCAGTGTTTGAGAAAATAAGTGGTCAATCAGAATTTACCTTCAAGAATAAGAGGAAATTTGTCATCAGGAGCATGCAATATTATAGTATTAAACTATAAAAAATTTCAGCACTTGGTTACACTGGGATTATCTAAATGCTTTTGAATTTTTTTTCTTCCAATTTTAGCAGTTGGTCAGTGATTCACGGAATCAGCGACCAATCATAATTTTACCCAGTCAAGAAGATGAAGAAACTTCTCATCAGGAACATAATTGGTGTTGCTTTTTCCAGTAACAATTTCCAGCACAACCACTCCAAAGCTGTAAACATCTGCTTTGTCTGTCAAATATCCCCTGGTTGCATATTCAGGAGCCATGTAGCCTCTGCAAAATAGAAAGAGAAATCATCATTATCACTGCCATCCACAGATCTCAACTGGTTGTGATTGGGGACAGATCCCACCACACCAACCAAATTCATCAATCCATTACTGGAGAATTCAAGTATACAGTATAAATTTTGTACGAGAAAGACCCCCTAATACAAGAAAACATGGAAACAAATGGTAGGGCGTCATGCAAGAAAGCAATCACTTCAATGCCATGAACTTGCATGAGGAAATTATTGTGATAAGGGTTTTTTTGCATAGAAACCATTCTTAGATGAAAAATGGTAAGTATGCCATTGTTGCTAAAATATTGCCAAGAATGCCACTGTAATATCTCAAATGTTGCAAAAATGCCAATGTAGTTAACTTCTGTCAATAAGAAGAAATATTCCATTTTGATTCTATTATTTTTGTTAACTTATTTTTGTCTCCCTCCCTATCCATCTGCCTATATATATATGCCAGAGGAGATACCCCCTTCCTCTCTCCCCCCACCTCACATTCCTCTCTCCCTTCTCTTAGTGTCTGCACGCCAGAGGGCTCTCTATCAGAAGGAGAAACTGCCTCCGGTGCCCTGGCCCACAACCCGTTCCTCTTTCTCCCACCTGTTGGAGATGTTTGCAATGTTTTTAGATTTACTTTAAAAAATCATTCAATATGAGGAAAAAGGAATTAATTTGACGAAGTGTAAAATAATGGTTTTCTGGAGCACCGATTCGGGGCAAATATAATATACATTATATGTGTATATAATGAGTATATATTACATATATATGTATATGTAAGACATATATGCATAGATATATGTAACATATGTATGGCAGATATGAGAATGAGCTCAATGATTCACATGGAATGACATGAAACTTATATTTTATTTACATTTCATATCATTTAAGTAAATGTTATAATTTGTTATTTCATTTATTTAAGATATTATATGTAAATAAGGAATTACCCCCATTTGAATCCAATCAAAATATCAAAAAAATCATATCTCTTACCAATAACAAATCAACTCTCCCATCCAAGAAGAAAATCACGATTTTGGTGATTCCATCAAAATAGCGACTTTCTAATCCCTCATAATTTAGCCTATCTAAAAATTTCATAATTCAAATAAACCCAATAGAACACTAAAAATCTAAAGTCCAGTGAAAAAAGTCAAATGTACATGACTTCTCCAAGAGAGTCACTCTCCTACTGACCGCAACCCAGTTAGTAGGAGAGTGGCTCCTTAGAGAAGTCATATGTACGTTTAACTTTTTTCACCAAACTTTGAATTTTTAGTGTTCTATTGGGTTTATTTGAATTATGAAATTTTTAGATAGACTAAATTATGAGGGATTAGAAAGTCGCTATTTTGATGGAATCACCAAAATCAAGATTTTCTTCTTGGATGAGAGAGTTGACTTTTTATTAGTAAGAGATGATTTTTTTGATATTTTTATTGGATTCAAATGAGGGGTACTTTCTTATTTACATGTAATATCTTAAGTAAATGAAACAACAAATTGTAAAAGTAAATAAGGTATGAGTTCCATGTCATCCCATGTGAATCATTGAGTCCATTCTCATATCTGCCATACATATGTTACATATATCCATGCATATATGTCTTACATATACATATATATGTAATATACATGCAAATCGGACCGAATCATATATATATATATATATATATATATATATATTATATATATATATATATATATATATATATATATATATATATATAATATGCAAATCGGACCGAATCAAACGAATCACGAATTAGGTTTCCCCTGATCCACTCCGATTCGATTCGCCATGCCAAACCCTAAAATAGACATTTTCATGGTTATTCTAGCCCATGGCTAAATAGATGTGAGGTAGCATTGTGCAACCGAAGTGGCATATTTGCAACATTCTTCACTTAAGAGTGGCATTCTTGACAATATTTTAGCAATGATGGCACATTTGCCATTTTTTGTGTAAGAATGGTTTCTATGCAAAAAAAAAAAAACCTAGTAATAAGTAATAATAGGGTTGGGCGTATTGGGGGACCTGGCCGACCTAGGTTTCCCCTGATACGGTATGGTACCGGGCGTACTGTACCGGACTAGACCGGTACGTTTCTGGCCCAACAACACTATAGAAAAAATAAATAAAAAATAAAAAGCCACTGTTCATCTTCCATACCATGCTGACCATACCGGGGACTAGAAAGTCCCTGGCATGGTATGACTCAACCATGCCGCACTAGTACAGTGTGGCACGGCTAAGGCTGTGATAATGACAAATCCATGGGTAATCAAAATATACAAGAAAAGAATATTTTTCAGAACAATTTTCATTTGCAACTCATTGCAAGATTGACAAAGATGTATGTAAAAAGGATCCCCCCTTTCTGTATAATGACAATATGTAGCACCGTACCTCTATCAATTCCATAAATCAGCAGATCACCATATAAATTCTGAAATCCTTGATATGAGTTTGCTGTTCTTAGCGGGAGTTCTAAATTATGAAGGTTTTTGAAAGAATCTCACCAGATCAGCAATATATTTTTGTACACTGTATTTCCTTGTTTTGGGACGTGATTGTCTCTGATTTAGTTTCTATTATTGGGGCTGTACAGCATAGTCATTTGCCCTTCTTTCTGTAACTGTATATATCTGTTATAGATGCCCAAATCATTTATATATGGGGGCTCTGGGATCCCACGGGGGCAGGGGCATAACACCCAACACACATCTCTTCCTCTCTTGTTTGTCATGGTATCAGAGCCCAAGGGTTGTTAGACCACTGCTCTCTGTCTGGGGTATTGTGAACCCCATCTGGAAGAGGGGTTCTGGTGCAGCTGCTCTTCCTCAAGGTCATCTGGAGTCTGACCCTTGTTTGTGGTCTTTCTGGAGTTGCTTCAAGGGGTTTTCTGGTCAAATCTGAAATCTCGTGCCAACGCCATCATCTTGGAGGTATTCTGTCTCTACCTGGACTGCATCTCCTTTAATTTCTTGGGAGTGTTTGATGGAGGCCGTTACTAAAACTGCTGTGATTCGTGAAGTGTTCAATGGAAAAAAATATTTTTTGTGGGAATTCACTCTAAGATGTTTTGTTATGGGTCAAGAACTGCTGGGTTTTCTCGATGGTAGTGAAAAAACAACCCGAGCCTGGAAAAGAAAATGAAAAGGCACTAAAGGAATGGAAGAAAAACAATGCAAAAGTGATGAGTTGGATTATAGGCACAGTAGAACCTCATATTGGCATAAATTTGAGGTCTCATACCACTGCTGCTGACATGTGTAATTTTCTGAAAAAGACTTATCAGCAAGATAATGCATCTAGGAAATATAATCGTTGTCTTGAAATTGCTGAGTTTACTCAAAGGACTAAGACCGTCCAAGAATATTATTCTGAATTCATGAATATGTGGCTTGAGTGCAATTCGATTACTTATGCAAGTGTTCCTATAGAAGCCCTGAAGGCAGTCCAAGATTTGCAAGAGAAAAACATGCGGATCAGTTCCTTATGAGGCTACAACTGGAATTTGAAACTGCACGGGGCAATCTGATGAATAGAAAACCAGTCTCTGATCTTGCTGAGTGTTTTCAAGAAATTCTTCGTGAAGAACAACGAATTTTGTCACTTGAAACTGTAAACAAGGCGAAAGTCGTCAACACTACAGATCTTGCTTTTTTATCCAGGGACAAGGAGAAACCTAGTGTCAGAGATGTGCAACAATTGCAATGTTTTTCATGCCAAAAGTGTGGCCACCTTGCCCATGACTGTAAAGACAAATTTTGTAGATATTGTAAGAAGGGAGGACATATATTGACTGAATGCAGAAGGTGACCTCAGAATCGTGAAGGAAGGGCATATCATACCAATGGTTGCTACAACTGAAGATTCAACTCTCCTGTCACTACTACTGCTAACACCCTAGTCACCCTTGAATCAATTCAGACGATGATTCAGTCTGCTCTTTCTGCTATGGGAATTTCAGGTAAACAATCTTTTAAGACCTGGTATGTAGATTTTGGGGCCACTAACCATGTCCACATGACATCTTCTTCAAAAGCATTTTCCTCTCTTTCTCCTTACCATGCTCAATCTGGAGTTTGCATTGCTGATGGGCATAGTCTTCCCATCAAGGGGATGGATAACATTCAGTCCAAAACCTTGCACCTTTCTAATATTTTTCATGTACCCCAGCTCTCTACTAATTTGCTATCTGTTGGACAGCTTGTTGATAACCAATGCAATGTTATCTTCTCACCCTCTGGCTGTACTGTCCAGGACCTGAAATCGGAGAAGATAATCGGGAAAGGGAATAGGGCTGGATGTCTCTTTATAGTGGATCACATCCTTCCAGCGCCATCCCCATTTTCAGCCTCGCATGAAGTTGTATCAAATAAGTGGTTGCTTTGGCATCGTAGACTAGGACATCCTCATTCAAATAAGCTGTTGTCAATGCTAAAGCATGGCTTGCTTTCCCATAATTCAGAAATTCTACGAGTATTTCCTCCTTGTTTTAGTTGTTGCCAAGGAAAGAGCAAGACTCTTCCGTGTCATTTGAGTAATCATGAATCTAAATCATCCTTTGAACTGGTACATTTTGATGTATGGGGTGTGGCTCCTATTGTGTCATCCTCTGGCTATAAATACTTTGTGACGTTTATCGATGATTTCAGCCGATTCACTTGGATCTATCTTTTACGAGCAAAATCTGACATCTTACCTTGTTTCCAAGCATTCGTTTCCATGGTTCATACTAAATTTGACAAACATGTCAAAACCTTGCGTTCCGACTCAGGGGGAGAATATATGTCAAATAAATTCCAATTGTTTCTTCAAGACAACAGAATTACATCTCAACGATCCTGCCCCCCATACCCCACAATAGAATGGAATTGCCGAACGCAAAAATAGACATATCCTTGATGTCACCCGCACAATTTTTCTTGATGCTACTACTCCTCCCACTTTTTGGGATGAGGCTGTTCGTACTGCTGTGTATCTCATAAATCGTCAGATCTCAGCAAAATTGGGGAACATAAGCCCCTATCTTAAACTTTTTGGTGAGCAGCCAAATTACAATATGCTTCATCCCTTTGGTTGCATTTGTTTTGTTCACTTACCTCCTCTTGAACGTCATAAAGTTTTAGCTCAAGTTGCTCGGTGTGTATTCTTGGGTTATGCAGTGAACCAAAAAGGGTTTCGTTGCTACAATCCAGAGAAGAAAAGCATTTGGGTCTCCCGTATTGTCATTTTCTTTGATCACCACTTCTTCTACTCTCACCATCCTCTTTTGTCTCCCAAAGTATCATCTGCCCTTGTCCCTTTATTTGATACAACTTCAGAGGTTGAATCTTCAGGAAAATTCAAGGAAGGTCAAGTCTACAAGCGCCAACTTCCACTTAGAGAACCAGCAGTCCTTATGAATGGGATCTTACCAGCTTCTAAGGCTACTGGCCACTCCAAAACTATTTCCCTTCTTGCTGAACCTAATTCAGTGTCTGATTCTATATCTATTGCTGTTTGAAGATCTTCTCGCATTTCTTACCCCCCGCCCGCTATCGCTCTTCTTCCCCTTCTAACCAGAGTCCAGACATCCTTTCTTTCCACTTTATCCACCATTCCCATTCCTAAGTCGTACTCTCAGGCAGTAAAACAAGAGTGTTGGCGGATGGCTATGACAGAGGAGTTGGATGCTTTGGCCAAAACCAATACACGGGACCTTGTGCCTTGTCCTCAAAGTATTAAACCCATTGGCTGTAAATGGGTTTACACAGTTAAATTGAAGTCCGATGGGTCATTAGAAAGATACAAAGCCCGATTAGTGGCTTTGGGGAATCGCCAAGAATATGGCATTGATTATCAAGACACCTTTGCACCTGTCGCAAAAATGGCCATTATCCGACTATTGATTGCTTTGGCTGCATCAACAACATGGCCTGTCTTTCAGATGGATGTTAGTAATGCCTTTTTAAATGGAGATTTAGTTGAAGAAGTTTTTATGAAACCACCACAGGGACTTACTTTGTCTTCGTCAAATTTGATTTGTCAACTAAGGAGATCTCTTTATGGTCTCAAACAAGCACCACGGACATGGTTCACTAAACTACGTAGCACAATTCAACAAGCTGGCTTTCAGCAGAGTCAACATGATCCCTCTCTTTTCCTACAACAATCTGCTCGTGGTTTAACAGTACTTGTTGTGTATGTTGATGATATCCTAGTGACAGGAGATAATGATTTTGGGATCCAACATATTAAAAAGACTTTACGGAAGGCCTTCCAGATGAAAGATCTTGGTTGTCTCAATTATTTTCTAGGTATTGAGGCACACTACACACCACATGGCATCCACCTGAATCAGCATAAGTACATAGATGATCTCATTTCCCTTGCTCAGTTACAGCAAAAATCTCCAGTTGAGACACCTATGGAACTCAATCTCAAGCTCCAAAGTGAGGAAGGCAACTTACTTGATGATCCTACACATTATAGTAAACTTGTTGGTAGCCTCATTTATCTCAGCTTTACTCGACCGGACATTGCATATGCTGTGAACAATGTCAGTCAATTTATGATCAAACCTCGACATACTCATCTTGCGGCAGTGCATCGTATTATACGATATCTCAAAGGCACTCCTACTCGAGGTTTATTTTTCCCAACAGGAACATCTCTTTCTTTATCTGCATATGCTTATGCTGATTGAGCTGCTTGTCCAAATACAAGGCGCTCTGTTACGGGCTGGTGTGTTTTCTTGGGTAAAAATTTGATCTCATGGAAATGCAAGAAGCAAGATAGGGTTTCCCGCTCGTCCACTAAGGCTGAATACTGTGCCATGTCCGCTGCTTGTTCTGAAGTTACTTGGTTGCGTGGTTTCATGTTAGAATTGGGGTTTCCTTACACAAGGCCTACTCCAATCCATGCAGATAATATGAATGCCATTCGCATTACTGAGAATCCAGTCTATCACGAGCGCACGAAGTATATTGAAATAGACTGTCACTATATTCGAGATGAGCTTCAAAGCAATATTATTACTCTTCCACACTTGCCTTCAAAGGATCAGATTGCTGACATCTTCACGAAGGCTTTCAGCCCTGATCGACATCAGTTTCTCAGTAGCAAATTGATGCTCCAGGACTTACCGCATCAATTTGAGGGGGAGTCTTAGCGGGAGTTCTAAATTATGAAGGTTTTTGAAAGAATCTCACCAGATCAGCAATATATTTTTGTACACTGTATTTCCTTGTTTTGGGACGTGATTGTCTCTGATTTATTTTCTATTATTGGGGCAGTACAGCATAGTCATTTGCCCTTCTTTCTGTAACTGTATATAGCCGTTTTAGATGCCCAAATCATATATACATGGGGGCTCTGGGATCCCATGGGGGCAGGGGCATAACACCCAACACACATCTCTTCCTCTCTTGTTTGTCAGCTATATTATATGAAAGGATATGATAAACTAAAGGAAACTCAGAAAAATCATAAGAAATTGGGGAAATCAGAAAACAAATCTGGAAAAAGATGTAGAGAACTAGAGATCTAGTCAAATTTTAGATATAAGTAATACCATTAAGATACATTCCTATATGTTTATGTTGAGAAACATAAATCATAAGAATTATAGGATAAGTTATTAGACAAAATGTATTTAGTATTGAAAGTTCAATTACAATAAAAAATTTGATTATTAACTTACATATCTAAATAAAATTTTGATAGTAACTCTTATAATAATTTAGCCTTTATCACATATTAAGTTGCATATAAATGACATGGCATGTGTAAAGGTAAACTAAATCAAAACTTAGATCTTTAAAAAGAAAGAGGTCAAATTGAACATCCAAGCATTGATTATCTAAGTTTTATACCCAATAATCCTAATGTACTCATGAAAAATGAATCTACTTCAAAATGAAACTATGAGAAAACTTTAAAAAGATAGACAATTAGACATATCAACTCAATTGAGGCTGGATCGGCCAACTCCAAGTGATTCCAAGTCAATTCAGGCTGATTTGGGCCAAATCTGGCAGATTCTAGGGTTGTTCAGATCTGACCAAGGTTTCTGAATTCCGAGTCTGCTTTGTTGGTCTCTTAAACTATGCTTCTGGCAAGAGATTACATAGCAGATCAGAGCAAGCATATAAGATGACATTCTTTTCTCATCTACTTGATAACCCAAATTCTTAAACTTTGTCCAACTATCATGGCCAATATAATCTCATTCATTTAGATGAATAAATAAACTTTTAGGATACAACCACAACCATAAAATTTTTGTGATAAGGAAAGAAGTACTCACACAGTTCCAGCCACCCTAGTGCTGATGTGAGTGTTTTCCTTTTCATATAATTTAGCTAACCCAAAATCTGATATTTTAGGATTAAGGTTCTCATCAAGAAGAATATTGGTAGCCTTTATATCTCGATGAACAATCTTCAACGTTGATTCTTCATGAAGATACGCCAACCCTTTTGCCACACCCAAGCAAATTGCATATCTTGTAGACCAGTCAAGCTTCAGTCGGTGTTCCTTATGGCCTACAATGTAAGGTGCCTAATATTCAGTTTACACATCATGGAGAAGTATAACTAGAAATTAAAACTAATCACTGCATGGCTCTATAATTATCAAAGGAAGAAAATGTAACACTAAGAGGCAATAGTTACTACCAAAAAGTGCACGACCAAGACTATTATTTTGCATATATTCATATATCAGAAGCAATTGGTTTTCTTCTACACAGCATCCAAAAGCTTTACAAGATTTGGGTGATGTAGAGAGGATATCATGCCAATCTCATTTAAGAATTCACGATTCCCTTGGTTTGAGTTAGAAGAGAGCCTCTTAACAGCAACCAGCGTGCCATCTTCTAGGCGACCCTGCACTTAGACAAATAAGATTGGTACATAAAAGTATGAGTCCTGATATATAATCAAAATGTCCAATTTATATATTTAAAATCATTATGTTATAAAAAGCAAGGTGAAAATTATGGACACCTTGTAAACAGGTCCAAACCCCCCTTCTCCTATTTTGTTTGCAGTATCAAAGCCATTTGTAGCCATTTCAATCTGTTCTATACTGAAGTAATAGTTTGACCTTCCTTGGGGACCATGAGAATGGCATCCCTTTTTACTACCTTGAAGCCTGCAAAAACTACCTTTAGTATAAAGGTATACAGAAATACACGTGAACAGGAGGCATGCTCCTACTATCCCAAGGATGGCTCCAACAGGAAACCCATTCTCGCCTCCGTCAATCTTGGAACCTATATCCAGGAGTAAACAACAAATTATGGTAACAGCAGTTTCAGGGTACGAGGTTGCATAAGTTTTTAAGTAAGGTGAAGATATATGTGTGCAGACATTTCCTTGTATGTACATCTATTGTGAAATAGAACCTTACTTAGAGTGACCGAAATGGCAGATATAAGTGGTCCATATACACCTCCTCTCTCTGGGATCGCATTTGTGCCCTTTCCTGCCCAATATAAGTGGATCTCTAAGGTATTACTTGTCACACGGGTAGTGAAATTCATAACAATTGCACGACCTGGCCCTCCAGCTTCATCTTCAATATTGAAATCCTTCAGAACTCTTTCACCCTGTGGGAAGTCGGAGCAACAACTATGAAAATGCTAATCTACAGGCACAAGCAGGACACAAACAGATGAAGGGAAAACAATACCAATTGCTAAAATTTCCTAAATTACATAAAATAGCCGAATACTCCTACAGACATAAACCAACTCAAAATGTCTAAATATCCTTAGGATCTAGAAGGCTCAGAACAATCTAAAAACATATTTCAGAGTGTTAAGAGTGGACTCTCTGGATTCTCTGAGGATCGATCCTCCTTCATACAGCTGAATCCCCTTCTTCCTTCTATCTTTTGTATTACACTAGGAATAGCAAGTTGGCTGCTGTCCTTGCCCTCCTTTGGGGCCATTATACTTGTATATATACAGATGATAATACAGGAGAGGTCAAGCCTCCAATTTTGCCTTTTCTCTATGTTGGTAGCATGGTATCAGAGACCTTGTGCTCTTGCCGCTGTTGTTGCTTTGTTACCGCCACGTGTAGCTGCATTGTCGCTGCCATGCGCAGCTGCTTCGCCACCGTCGCAGTCGTGACCTTCTTGCAAGCAGCTAGGGCAGCAACCTCTCTTTGGCTCAGGTGAAGAAGACAGGATCATGGATCCTGTTTGAGCATATCGGATCTGGGTTTGTCTAGCCCGGTGAGCGGGACCCACACCACTTCTAAGAAGCGGCGTGCGCTCTCCTGGGTGTGACTTGAAGCCGGACACATAGGGAGTTCTCGGAAAACGTCAACAAATGACGGAGAAGTCCAAGCAAGCCAATAAATGGCAGGAATATCCGGAAAAGTCAATCAATGACGGAAATACCCGGAATCACTCGTAAAAGTCAAGAAATGACCGAGAGGCCTGGCTCATGCCGTTTGCACGGCCCGGTGGAGCGGGACCCATGTTGTTTCTATGAAACGACGTGCGCTCTCCTGAGCCCGGCTTATGGAAGGCCACTCCAAGTTTTGGGACTTTCAAATAACAGCAGGAACCCTTGTACATGTCGAGGTATGGCCGAAAGCCCACGGAGGTTAAGATACGACTGAACGTCCCGGGAGGTCAAGATACGACCGAAAGCCCCGAAAGGTCAAGATATGACCGAAAGCCCCAGGAGGTCAAGAAATGACCGTAAATCCCCGTGAATAGCCTCGGGGTTTACTAACTTCGAACACCTGAGATAAACGGGTTCGAAAGAAATAATGAAACAAACACCCCTCCAAAACCCTTATAAATAGGGGGGCAGGGGCCTTGAAGAGAGGGACTCAGAGACTTGAAGGCTTGAAAGCAGACCACACTTGGACAACGTTTGTGCTCAGTTCTGGGGGAGGGAAAATACCTCTCTCCAAGCTCCTGTCGTCTGCACGTGTTTGCTTGCCCGTGCTTTGTCCTCATGCTCCATCCGTGCCTCGTGACATTGGAAGAGGAAGACGCCGCAGGTCAATATATAAAGACCCGGAATTTTGTAATTAAGTCCTTCCGTGTTTTAAAATAACACGTATGTGAAGACATCTTTATGTAAACCCCCAATGGAGGCACATACACCCCATTGAGGACATATATGCAAATGTCGTAAATGCAAAAATAGTTGAGGATATTTGTGGAATTTTAATTATCTAAATTCCCCATTTTCGGCAAAAGTCTTTTAACAAACGTATCGTATCAAAAGTTTTGGATTTTTAGCCGATGTAAATGAAACACCGACTCCGGTTGGTGGGGAATGGTCCAGTACACGACCACCCCAGTCGCCTGATAAACAGACGTATGTGGAAAAAAATATATAAAAAACTCGAGGGCTTAGTGACGCGGCACAGAGTAGGACAGCGGATGAAGAAAGGGAGAAGTAGCCGGAGTCTCACCGGAGAGGAGGTAGAAGGTGGGGATGTAGGCTTCGCGCCCTCCCCTTCACAGGGACCACCATGGGAGCTTCTTCTCAAAGCTCTTCCTTCTCCATCACAGAGAGCAAACACAGCTGTAATTTTTTTCTCAATTAATCAATCAACTCCCCAAAATAGAACAATACATGTGTTTAAATAGGTTGGGCTATTCCCAATCTTAATGGACCTTAAATTAAAGATAGATTTCTATCCCTAATAAGACTTAACATATTAGAAACCTAAAGAAAGAAAATTATAGAATCCTACCCAAATTGGACTTGACTCAAATAAAGAAGTGAAAATTACACAATAAAAAGCTAATTAGACTCTAATACGACCCTTTTGGACAATTTTACCCTTAGACTTAAAAATAGTGCAAAAATTGCACCAAAAATTACAGAAAAAATAAAAAAAAATCTCCAAATGGACTCCAATGGGCTCCAAATGGGCCAAACCAAGTATGTAGCTTCTCGCTCCCCATCATTCTCCCCTGGTTTGAGAAAACTCGTCCTCGAGTTTTGAACTGTCGCAATATCCATACAAGAGGCAGGAGAATAATGAAGTCATGCACTAATAAAGTTGTCATAAAATATCCAAACCAATAAGCCTTCTGAAAAGTTGCAGTCTACATAGAATGTGTGCATGATGATCAGACCATATCATATCATAGTTGCACTGATCTATGGTAACATCTTGCAGTTCACTGGTAGCTGTCAATGATGGGCTTATCTCAAATATATCATCACATATCAAATGAAGTCCAGACTCAACGAACAAGTCTTGATCCCAAGTGTCAACAAAAATAGTCTCCACACATAAATGATCAGTAATAGTCACCAATTCTAATGGATCTTCATCAATCACGGTCTTCTCTGGAAGCACTAACTTAGCAGCAAGAGAAATATACTTGGGAAAACAAAATTTACCTCTTAAATGCGGTGGCTGGATAATGTACTGGTTTGAGTTGATAGCAACATGCCGCTCATCCAACCACTCTTTTCCCAAAGTAATGTGGGATCTCGAGGGATCAATAGTGCACCAAGCTCCATCAAAATAATTAACCGATTTCTTCTGAGTTCTACCCAAAAATTTTAGGTGAAACTCTACAAAAGCTTGATCACCATCAACAATAATCTCACCAGTTTGCAATAAAATGTCAACAATAGCCTGGGAAATATAGTTGTTATGATTCTCTTCATCAAGTATTATTTTTGTCGGCTTCTCATTTGGTAGAAGAACGATGAAGCTAAAATTCATGTGGCACATGTAAGAGATTACCCAAATTGATGTGAAATTGGATGGACTCCTACAGAGCGTAGGCCGTTGATTAACTAGAATTAGTCGAGACGATCACAACGACACAAACGGCACATGAATCAGAGCACAAATGAAGCTTTTGTGCTAGCGGTGCAATAACAACTCTGGTGCACTGCCCGGTTACTGTAGTGGGCCGGTACTGTAGCAAACCGGGTCTGAACTCAACCAGGTCAAACCGGGTTTGACTGGTTCACTTTAAAGGGGACCGGCTTCTTCTCTCCTCCCTCTTTCCTCTAACCACGCGCAGGGAGAAGCCAGAGAGAGGGAGAAAAGGGCAGCTACGCCAGCTGCGATGGCGGGGAAGGGGGTAGCCGGCGATGATGATGGCGGGTGGCGGGTCCCGCGGCGGCGACGACGGCGCCGGAGGGCGGTTCCGGCGACGTCTCCTCCTTCCTCTCCATCCTTTTCTTCTTCTAGAGAGGCCGAGAGAGAGCGTGGGAGGGGTGGAGACGATTGGCAAGAGTGCGGATGGCAAGGGCGTGAGGCAGAGTGGGCGCAGCACGAGTGAGCAGGGGCGCGGCGCTGGGGCGACGTGGGGCTGGAGAAGCGGACCGCACGCGAGGCTCGGGGCGGACGTAGCGCGGGGGTGCAGGAAGAGGTGATGTCAGCGGGCTGTGCTGACGCAGGGGGTGGTGTGGCGTGGCGGAGGGAGAACGCAGCGGGGTGGAGGCGCCGCGCTCGCGGGGCCAGGTGCTGGCACTGGGAGGGGGGCCGGAGGCGGGTCAGGTGCTGACGCGAGTGCTGATGTGCTCGCGGTAGTGGCGAAGCGGGGTTGGCGGAGGCGGACGCGGGGTTTGGCGGAGGCGGGCTGCCGTAGGGAAGGGTTCGCGGCGCGGTTGGGGTAGAGAGGCACGGGGTGACGTAAGCAGGGTGCAAGGCGGACGCGGGAGTCACTGCGCTTGCGTCGACGGGGCAGCGCGGAGGCGGGCTCGGGGTGCTGGCCGGTGCGTGTGCAGGGGGGCGCGAGCGTGGGACGCGACAGGGTGCTGGCGCGGCCGGACGGCGACTGTGGTGAACAAAGGGTTCGACAGCAGCGTGAAGGGAACTGGAAGGAAGAAGGCCCCTGGATCTCGGCTCCGTGGAAGGAACCGAAGCCGCTCTGATACCAAGTTGATGTGGCACAGAGTAGGACAGTGGACGAAGAAAGGGAGAAGTAGCCGGAGTCTTACCGGAGAGGAGGTAGAAGGTGGGGATGTAGGCTTCGCGCCCTCCCCTTCACAGGGACCACCTTGGGAGCTTCTTCTCAAAGCTCTTCCTTCTCCATCGCAGAGAGCAAACAAAGCTGTAATTTTTTTCTCAATTAATCAATCAACTCCCTAAAATAGAACAATACATGTGTTTAAATAGGTTGGACTATTCCCAATCCTAATGGACCTCAAATTAAAGATAGATTTCAATCCCTAATAAGACTTAACATATTAGAAACCTAAAGAAAGAAAATTATAAAATCCTACCCAAATTGGACTTGACTCAAATAAAGAAGTGAAAATTACACAATAAAAAGTTAATTGGACTCTAATACGACCCTTTTGGACAATTTTACCCTTAGACTTAAAAATAGTGCAAAAATTGCACCAAAAATTACAGAAAAAATATAAAAAAATCTCCAAATGGACTCCAAATAGGCTAAACCAAGTATGTAGCTTCTCGCTCCCCATCACTCAGGGTTTATACCCAACGTACTTCATAAATAAAAAAATCTGTCTGTTTATTTTAAACAGTCTGGCACGCCCATGCATGGTTATACATACACGCATAAAAAATATATATATATATATATATTTATATATATTTCCCCCCCCCCCCACCTAAATGGAAGTGATAAAATTTCCGCATTCCACACCATTTAGCCTGTTCTCTTATGATACATGTTCCAAAACTTTATATGAACTGAATTTCCATTAGCAAGCTTGTCGATGCTAGATACCTATCTCATTCACCTCTCCCTCGTGTTCTGTGCAAAATCCAGATATAGGTCAGAGGATGGGAACCAATCGTAGAGTGGGCAGCTTGTACTGCTTAGAGTCATGACACCTTCCACCTTCGGCCATCGTCTCTTCTCGTGCTCATGGATTGGCTTTCCTATAGTTGATCTCTGGCATCGTCGTCTTGGTCATCCTTCAAAAGCTCATCTTCAATCCTTGTTTCACTTTGGAGTCTTAAGGTTATATCAATCTTCGATTTGTTTGTCTCATTATGAGGGTTGTAAGTTTGCTAAGCATTCTACCCTCCTATTTTCTTCTCATGAGTCTATATTTTCAAAACCTTTTGATTCGGTGCATTATGATATTTTGGGTCCATCTCTTTTGCCTTCCATGATAGGTATTCTCTATTATGTCAATTTTATTGATGATTGTACACGCTTCACTTGGTTTTTTTTTATGCACTAAAGATCTGGCGTTCTCTCTATTTATTGCCAGTTCTCTAAGGTGGTTCACACTCAATTTCATTGTCGTATAAAGTACTATTACTAATGGTGCTCATGAATATCTCTCTACCAACTTTCAAGACATCCTATTTTCACATGGAACCCTTCCACAACAGTAATGCCCTTGCACCGCACAATGGAGTAGTGTCACAGAGTGGAAGCATCGTCACATCCTTGACACTGCTCGGACACTTCTTATATATACCTCTGCTCCTCATGCTTTTGGGCAAAAGTTGTTCTCACTGCCATTTATCTTATCAACACCACCCCATCCTCTATTTTTTTTTTATGGATGCACTTACTATGAGTGTCTTTATGGCTTACCACCTATCTATCAAGATCTCCGCACTTCTAGTTGCACGTGTTTTGTTCTTCTTCTTCATCATGACTGCACAAAACTCTCCCCACGAGCAGTTAAGTGCGTTCTCTTGGGGTATAGCATGGAGTACCATGGGTATTCCTGCTATGATCTTACAGCTCATCAACTTCTTATCTCTTACTAGGCCTTCTTTAAGGACATTCCTTTCTTTGCCTCTTCGTCTTGAGATTCGGCTCCAGATGTTTCATTCTCATCTGATCTTAAACCTTCTCCTTCCACCATTATTCTAGGTTTTCTTCTTGACGAGCATTCTACCACTCCTACCAAGCCTTTCTCACTCCTCAACCTCCCATTGTCCATGTCTATAGTTGGCGTCCTCACCTTCAGGAAGATGTTTCTATACTGCTGGCTGATAATGCTGTTGCCTCTCGTAGATAAGACTCACCTACTCAAGCTCCTATTCTGCGTCTTACGGATCCTCCACAGTGTAACCCTCTACGTAATCGCCATCCTCCTGATCTCTTAGTCTTATTTTGGTTGACTCTTACTCTCCACGGTTCATTACCTTTCTTGTAGCTCTTCATACCTATCAAAAGCCTCAAAGCTATTGCCAAGTAGTTCAATTTCCTAAGTGGCAACAGACTATGGCAGAGGAACTTTAGGCCCTTCAATGGACTAACACTTAGGATCTTATTTCACTTCCTTCCAGCATTTCCCTAATCAGCTGCAAGTGGATTTACAAGATCTAAGTTTGATGGTAGCACTGAGTGTCATAAGGCTCAGCTTGTGGCATAGGGTTTCACATAGGAGTACAGTATTGATTATGAGGAGACTTTCGCTAGCTATTACCCTTGCCCTCCTTTAGGGCTATTATACTTGTATATATACAGATGGTAATACACGAGGAGAGGTCAAGCTCTCCAATTATCCCATTTTCTCTGTGTTTGTGACACAGAGTTTCAAAACATCACCTATAAACAAATTCTAAACCCTAATTGACTAAAATAATGCCATCCAAAAATCTAATAAGAGTCTCAAATGACATCTATGCCATACCCTTGGCCCATACATTTCAAAAAAAAAGAAAATCACCCTTGGCCCATGAGAAGATCAAACAACTTACAAACTCGACCGGTTTTAACCAAAAAAAGATATGGGTAAAGAAAATAAATTTTGACCTTAGAAAGGTTAATAAAATACTTTCATATAAACAATGTGTTTAACAGACAAAAAGCCTCCACTTACCTGTATTAGTACATCAAATAGTCGCCTCCCCAAACTCGAATATGTTTTGTCAGCTGTGAACATGATCTCAGCAAAATGGAGGCCAACCAAATAATCACCATTGAGTAAGCAGAGGCCATAGTACTTGAGGGAAATAGGAGCAAGGCGTGCATCTTTGTACAAATCTGGATAAACCATGTTCAATGTGGATGTATTTGTCACTATGTAGTTAGCATCTTGATTGGCTATGAAGTCGCCAGTACTGCTGTATGCCCATCTGCCACTTCTATCAGCACGAAAGGTTGATGTGCCTATCTGAGAGGAGTCATCCAGATATTCTTTCCCTCCAACAACTCTATTTGGCCCTCCACAGTTAATAAAGAAGGAAGAGTCTGCAAGTAGATGAGAAATTAGTTGCAGCATACATAGGCCAACAATTTTGCCCTAAGCACTTGCATAATCATTCAACAATAAATTAGATCCTCTCCCATTTTTACTCACACTGTGCCTTTGGACAAGGAAGATTTCTTCTTAGACATGGAGCAATTCTGAGAAGTGACGCAAATGCATTGATGTATTAGCACCTGCTTTTCTTTAAACTGGTGAAGATATACAAAGTAATAGCCTAGAGTATTGAGAAAATTACAATGG
The DNA here is from genome assembly GCA_014218235.1 of Colocasia esculenta. NCBI lineage: Eukaryota > Viridiplantae > Streptophyta > Magnoliopsida > Alismatales > Araceae > Colocasia > Colocasia esculenta. Next base: position 6,944,702 of record CM024754.1, on the reverse strand, counting down.
AAAATACGAAATCTTACGAGTTGTCATTTGAATTTGAAAAACTCGCAACCAAATTCCTGCGACAATGTCATGGATGAATTGTCTAATAAACTTCAAAGAAAAGTATAACATAAGGGTTGATCTTACAGATTTGCCAGTTGGCAGTCAGATGGAGCTGTCCCTGTAAAATTGTTGTAAGAGACGTCCCTGTAAATGGGGGAGAGATTCTGTCAACTCAAAGGGAAATGTACTAAAGGATCAGATATCCAAGATTACTCACATAGGGGTGCAAAATGAGGAACAGGAGTGCATACTTAGGAACTAATCTTTTCACAGTTGCACGAATTAATCTTTTCACAGTTACACAAAGAAATAAAACATGAAACAGATTGACAGTTACACAAAAGCAAGTTCAGTATCCAACACCAAGTTCGTACATGTTAATTTTGTTGCTCTGCCTATTCCTCAACATCCACTGAGGTATTTCTCCAGTAAGCATATTGCTGGTTAGATACCTACACATGGTAACATTATCATTTCCAAAACATGAAAGGAAAATTAATAATGCATCAAAGGCTGACTGGAAATGGGAGATAGTATTTTCTTTTTGGAAGGTCCTTCCACAACCTGCATATTGTTGCAGACATGAGAAGCATATCCAATATCTAATAAGAAATGTGAAATAGTATTGAACTAAAAAAAATGGAAATGAATACTATTTATGACACTTATGTTTCTTACATATATTCTAATAATTCCAGCTCCTCAAAATTGTTTGGCACCAGACCTGTCAGTTTGTTGAAGCTCAAATCTCTGATAAGAAAACAAAAAATTAAAAATAAGAAAAAAAAAATTGGCTCCCAAAACTGACAGAGCAACACATTAATGCATTTCCATTACTGACACATGCAAAACCAAAGAATATTCTGTACTCAAGTATAAGAAAGACAATTGCCTATCAGGAGTCTGACAAATTGTAATTTTCAGCAAGAAGAGGCTATGAGACAAGGCTCTTTTTATGTGGTTTTCCTTTGATTGTTGTATTATAAGCAGATTAGGATGTTCTCCACGTGCCCTTTTATGATCGCAAAAACCAATCTTTTGTCATGGATGCCTGAATAACTTATCATACTCCATTAGTTAAAAAGGCAAAGTATCATCAGTGCTTTATTATTGTTTAAAGAAAAAGAAAGAAGTACAGCACCCATATCTTTTTGTTTTTTTTTTTCCTTTTTTGTTCTCCTATACTGTTATACCGAACAAGTTTGCTCATATTTCCTCCACTATAGAAGGTGAGCTTGCATTGGCGCAACACACTTCTCTTGCACCTCAAATGATTTAAGGGTACCATCACGATGATAAAATAAGTTCTACATGAGTTCCTGACAATACAGGTGCAAAATAGTTTTAAGACAAAAAAGGTTAAGAGTTAATTTATAGGGTTTTTTGCATACATACCCCTGTTAGAAGATTGAATGCACAAGAATCCTTCCTGGATTTACAGTTTTACATATACCTCTCTTATGGATACAAAATGCCCGTGGAGACCCTACCATAACCTACCATGACGAAAGTCAAGAATATGCTTAATATTCTTTCACCGTCATTTTTAGTAGAGGTATATATGCAAAAGGAATATTCCAAACATCTTCTTGACATCTGTCACGGCAGGCTATGGCAGGGACTTTGAAAGTACTTTTGTATTCATAAGAGCATGGTTTGGCGTGGCGGATCGAATCGGTCCGATTCGGCCGAATCGGATCGAATCAGGAGAAACCCGATTCGCCCGATTCCCATCGAATCGGGGACCGATTCCCATCTGATTCCCATGCGAATCGGCCCGATTCAGGTGAATCATGGCGGATCAGGAAAAATCCGATTCGCCCCGATTCCCCGATGCGTCGAACCTTGCATAAGAGAGGTATAATGCAAATGCAAATCTAAGAAGGATTCTCACATAATTAATCTTCTAAGAGGATTATATATGCAAAAATCTATAACAAGCAGACTATATAAGGAAACACCACACTAGGTGCTGGACAAATAGTAAATGCATAATTCAATGAAATCATCAAAAAAGAACTCACATGACTTTGAGATATCTCATGGACCCCATGTAAAATGGAATATCACCAGAAATTGAACAATTTCTTAGTACCCTGCACCATGCAGAAAAGGAGTATTCTAGTAATCAAATATATAGTTTATTGTATATTTAGCCGCAGAAGCACAATCCATCTCACAGTTCTATTAAATGCTCTGCATTCTGCAATGGAGGAAAGTTGATGATTGGTCCACTCAAGTCACATATCCGCCTGAGAGAATGAAGATTGAAAATTTATGAAAGCCAACTAATCAAGCCCTACATATCTCGTAATTCAGCATTCATGTGAAATAACAAGGAAAAAAAACACTCACAATTCAGTTAAATTCCTTAAGGAAGAGATGCTTGAAGGAATAGGACCATACATTGATGTACCCTGCATATCTCTGAGAATCAAGATTTCATTGATTGTCATCATTAGAAGAAAATCCAGAATAAAATTCAAATTAAATTATTGAAAGAGGAAGCCACTCACATCCTGTTGACTCGGCTCCAATTCTGAATGAAATCAGGAATTTTGCCCGTTATAGGGTTTCCATCTATCCTACTGCAAAAATAACTTGGTAATTTCAGTTTACAGCTGACATTGAAGAAATAATAATTGAATAAGTTCAAGAACATACAAATCCAACAAGTTCGTTAACTTGGCAAATGAAATGGGCAACTCTCCAGTGATAAAATTACCAGAGATCAAGCTGTTGCAAGAAAAAAAAATCAGAACATCAGGAAGATGTAGTAGTAGCATAACCATGTAGCAGCAATATGAGCTTGTAGTTTCATTTTTATCATCAATCATGAAAGCAATAAAAAGAAGTTGGTCAAATCAGGCAACACAAACATGCATTAAGTATCCATTAAAATGTGCTACACAGACAATGCTATGATGCGAGATTGGCATATCACTATGATATGGTATGATACACCAATACGGCCCAATTTGGTCTGTCATGGCTGATTTGGCCTGATTGTCAGGGTTTTCTCCATGAAATCGATACAGTCAAATACATCCCAATTTGGTCTTGTATTTATAAAGTGCATGACACCGTAGAATACATCTGACACAGTCCAATTCTATGGATCTAGCAAACTGTGCTATCATGAGAATGATAACTGCAAGGATATACTTCCATGCATAGAAAACTAAAACTATTTCCTTATAAAGTGCCATCAGTTCTTTCCTATAACATGAGTCCTCATCTAACTGTCTATCAATATATGAATGACAAAGTGTCCATAAACTAAATGTTTACTTTTTTCTGTCTCCCTAGTATAGCTCTGTGTTAAACCCCAAAAAATTATCAAGTTGATTTTATTCTGAATATTTTCAGAATGGATATCGATGGAAAATTGTTAGGATAAAGTAACGTAACAAAACAATTGCATGGTGATATCCCATGGTGTATGTTATTTGCAGATGATATTGTCTTCATTGATGAAAGTATTGATGGTTTAAATGTTAAGTTAGAAAGTTGGAGGGATGCTTTGGAGTCTAAAAGTTTTAAAATTAGTAGGAATAAGTCAGAATTTATGCATTATTATGGGAAGATATGGTTCTAATTGATAGACAAAACATTTCTAAGAGTAGTAGCTTTCATTACTTAGGATCTATCATTCAAGAGAATGAAGAGATTTATGACAATGTTGCATATAGGACTAAGACAGACTGGTTAAAATGGAAAAGTGCATAAGGTGTTCTCTGTGATCGTTGTATACACGTGAAACTTAAAGGGAAGTTTTATAGAACTATAAGGCCTGCTTTGTTATAGGTACTGAGAGCTAGGTAGTATGAAAGAAACACCTTAACAAAATGTGTGTAGTAGAGATGAAGATACTGAAATGGATGTGTGATAAAATTACGAAAGATAAGATTAGAAATGAGTACTTCCATGAAGACTTGGGGATAGCTCCAATTAATAGGAAAATAAGAGAAAATAGATTCAGTTGGTTTGGACACGTGCACTGTCGCCCTAACTCAGTGTTAGTTAAAAGATGTGATCAAATCTTAGTGGATACTAGTAAAAGAGCTCAGAGTGGACCTAAAATGAGATTGTGCGATGCTATTAGGAAGGACATTGGCTTCTTGGGTTTTAAATATGAATATAGCATTTGATAGAAATCTTTGACGAAACAAGATTCATGTAGCCGACCCCAAATAATGAGATAAGGCTTTGATGATGATGATAATGATGAAAAATTCTATTTAAAAAGGTCCCAAAAGAGGCACTCTCCCGGTCAAAGTTGGCCGATGCCCCTCCCTTGTTAGATTTGGCAAGGAGCCCCCTCTCCTTGTTGTGCTAACTGGGAGTTCTCCCTAGCCAAGTTTGACAAAGAGAACCCCCAATCTTACTTACATTTAAAAGAGAGGGAGAGAGAGAGAGAGAGAGAAGAGAAGAAGAAGAAGAAGAAGGAAGCAACTAAAAACCGAACAAAAATAAATAAATAAAAGCAAACTACCGAGAGACTTGGTCTTGCAATCTTAAGAGGGGGACTTAGTCTTGCAATCCGAACTGGGAGAATTGGTCTTACAATCCTAACCAGAGACCTTGCTGTCTTCCTATTGCCTCCATAAAAGGAGCATAATAGCTGTCAGACACGAAATTTTCTCTCTTTTCTTTCTTTCTATTTTGTTTTAGCGGGTGTGCCAGTCTATACAACAGACAAATTCTGGGGTTCGCTTAATGCGGGTATTTTACATATTCATTTACTGGACAACATTTATTCCGCACATTTATTTTATCATCGATTAGGGTTTCATGTACTAGACCTTTTCACACCGACCGAATTTGATGTTAATTTACATCGAGTTGAACTCGAATACCTTTGATTCTCTGTGAAAGAAAGCCTTTTGTCTTTGTTTATGGTGACAACAATGACCTTAATGGTCGCCCTTTATGGGTACACACACATACAAAGAAAATTGAAAACTTTAATATTTGTACACATGTAATTTAAATTACAATTGGTCTTTCAAGGCCTATATAAGGGGTCCCGATTATATAATCGGGTCTTCAACACTTCATTTGGTCACAATCCGATTCTTCTGAATTTGCTTCAACCACGATTAGACCGTTAACTTGGATTTCATCACAATGAGACTGTTGGATCGCCAAGATGATCACTGTCAATTGTGTTTGCTTCATGGTCACCATCACCATTTGATTGTGACGGGACCTTTGTGGAGTCCTGCCAGGCTTCTGCCAGTTTGCGCCCTTTCTGGGTGTTTCTATCATTTTTGGTATCCTTAAGTCTTTCCAGTCATTTGTTGACTTCTTGGGGTACACTTGTCAGGCCTTGACTTCCTGGAACTTTTAGGTCATTTCTTGACCTTCCAAGGCTTTCCAGAAACTTCTTGACATTTTCAGGGATTCCTGCCATTTCTTGGCAATCCTAGAACTTGGAATGGCCAACCATAAGCCGAGCTCAGAAGAGCGCACACCGCTTCAGAGAATTGACGTATGTACTGCTCCACCAAGCCGTGCAAACAACTTGAGCCGCGTAGTTTCCTCCCTTTTAAGGGACTTTTCTGCAACTTCTTACCTTTAGTTTATGGAGCTTTCTGCAGTTTCCTTACCCTTCAAGGATTTTTCTACAGTTTTCCACCCTTTTGAAGGATTTTGCTGCAATTTCTTGCCCTTCCTAGGACTTCTGCAACTCTTCCTTATCAGGGTATTTCTGCAAATATCATCCACCATGATAAGAGAACTGAAAACTTGACCAATGTTGTCTTTTTGAAGAAAAAACTCGGAGACTTGGAGAGCATTATATCTATGACTGTTCAAGAGCCCCTTGCCATCTCCTAACGTTTCCAGGCACCTCTACCATATCTTGGCCTTTTCTGACCTTCTTGCCACTGGCTGACGTCCCCGGGTTCTTTCCGTCATTTCTTGACTTCCCCGAGCAGTTCTAGGTATTTCCGTCATTAATTGACTTCCCCCGATGCTTCTGTCATTTTCTGGCATTTGCTGACATTTCTGTCATTTCCTGACTCTTCTCGGACGTTACTGCCATTTCTTAGCTTTCTCAGACATCCTTGCAATTTCTTGGCTTCCTCGGAGTTGTCCTGAGTATTTCCGCCATTGATTGTGTAACGTTCCGACGAGGAATATCGGAGCGGAATTACAGTTAATTAAATAGTATCGAGCGATAAATCAAACCATTGAACAATTGGAATAAAACCAAATGAAATCTAATTTCATTAATAATTCATTAACTAATTATTACATCCATTAATCAGAGCCAAAACTAGGGCCCAAAGTACTTTATTCAACTCAAACTATTACAAATTGACTAAATGACGACTAACTAAATAACTAATAAGCACGGGTTGTCGAGACTGGTCACGCTTGAGCATCATCCTCATTCCCTTCCTCGTGAGTGTGGTAATCCCCATCAGACTCACCTGAAACACATGAAATAATAGCGCAGGATGAGCGATAATCACCCAGTAGGACTTAATATCTCGTATGAACAAGCATCCTTAAATGATTAATGTCTTAAAAAGCAGGGTAACTAGAGAGAATAGTCATGCAGAGTAAAGTAACGATAATAAGAGATGTTCGTGAGATTCATCAAGATCACAATGGACTCAAAGGGCTTGGCAAGGAAGACACTAATTTCATGTTGGTCCGTAAGGTGTTGAGATCGTTGTCTCCCGCTTGGTACACCAAGGCAACAGTGATAGAAAAATCCAAGAACATGGCTACACTCGCCTTGGAGGAACGCATTGGATTCCTCATGAATTATGAGCTTAACATGAGAAGGACTGAGATGGACACAAAAAAGCTAGGACATATGCGAGAACACTCAAAGCTCTTGAACAAGCTGAAAAAGGGAAAATTCAGGAAGGCTAATGCTATTGTCGCTACATGGAGCGATGAGAACAAGGAAATTTCTTCCAGTGAAGTTGAGTAGGCTTTCGAGTCGTTATGTCTTATGGCTAATAAGGATGATAACAACGAGGTAAATGATTCCTCTAAAACTTTCACTTGTGAGCAATGAGAATTGATATATGCTTCATTGTTTAATAAATTCAAGAAACTAAAATCTGAAAATAAAATCTTGAAAAAGAAATTCCATGAGGTTGTGCACAATGATTCCCCCTGCAAAGCATGCCAAGAATCTAAATTGAAATTACATGAGTTGCATGATGCCAATAAAAACTTGACTTCTAAAATCACTTTATATGAAGATGAATTTGAAAATCTATCTCATGTGGAAAAAGAAAATGCATCCTTGAGATCTGAAATTGATGTATTAAAAGGAAAATTCAAATGGATAATATAACTCATGACCAAGAATTCTTTGATGCTCAAGATGAAGATGATAATTCTGAAAAATTACAGATGCTAGAAAAAGAGAATGGATCTTTGAAATTTGAAAAATTGGAAATAAAATCCAAAGTGCATGTGCTTAAGGAAAATGCAATAAAGTCTGAAAGCTCAATGAAAGAATTGCAAGGAACAATTGAGAAGTTGAAAAGCATTGTGTCTAGACACATAAAGGGCAAGCAATGCTTAGATGAGGTATTTCGTGTTAAAGCCAATACCCATAGATACGGTCTAGGCTTCACCCCTAAAAAGAATATTTCATTTCAGTCTAAAAAAAAACATCTTTTGTTCATGCAAGTGACATTCCTAGCACATCTCATGCACATTCCAAGAAGAAAATTCCTCAGATATATGCTAAAATTCTTTTAAGCATCCATCTCGTGCTTCTCATGCATCATCTTACGGTTATGCTAAAAGGAAAGGAAATGTAAGGAAACAGTTCCATGACAATAAGCATATTGTGTTTAATGTAAATAACATGTCATGTTCCACGCCACAAATTTCTAACGTCACTTGTCATTTTTGTGGTGGGCTTCGCCATGTGAATTCTACATGCTTATCAAGGAAAAATATCAATAAACTGAACTTGATTTGGATTAGATCAGATTTAATATCTCAATAGACTAACTAGGACGGACCCAAAAGGATTTGGATACCGAAATCTTCAATGTGAGATCTTGGGTGCAAGTGCCTTGAAATAATTGAAATTAGAGCAGTTCAAGGAGAAATTTGAGGCACAAGAAGTGGTTTATTTGTGAGTATCATGTACAAATGGAATTGAGCTTTCATGGTATATCATGCATACTCTTGTATTGTATCCTTGTCCGACTTTGATGATAGAAGTTTAGTGTTTGTCTCGTGTTCAGAAAATCCATAAAAATAAAAAAATAAAAAACACAAAAATAGATGTTTTATTTCAGTTGGTGTTTAGAGTGTCTAGAAGAGGCTAAAGTCGAAGAGTATCTTACATGTTTAGTAATTTCTGCATGTTTATCTTTGTGTAACTGCATATATATTATATCTAAAGACACTTCTTTTTTATTTACCTATGACCACACATCTTTCATATATGGTTGCATGGACCCCAAGCTATTGTATGTCAATTCCATCACTTAGGGGGAGAAACCATTATTTGGTGTGTACATACATTAAGGGGGAGCTTAATGGTTATGTATTTAGCATAATTCTCAAAATGTATTTAAAATTGAACCCAAAACATGATGCACTCAAATGTGATAAATAGATATAAAATATGTGGATAATGGAAAATTTTCTGAACATTTTAGTCATGCTCAATATTCTACATATTTTTTGAAGAGTAACCGTGAGAAAAAACTCCCTATCTAAAAGTGAATAAAACAAGAAGGAGAACTAAGCTTATTAACTGGGTCTCTCCACTAAATAAGTGAGGAGCCTGGTATCAAACGGAGAAGAAAATATCTAAATGTGAAAAAAAAGAAAAGAAAAGAAAAGAAGAGAAAAAAGGAGGGCAGAGTGATAACTACCAGACTTCGAGGTTCTATCATGCATATGTAGAGTTTAAAGTCACAGGCCCGCTTTGATAGGGGGGAAACTCTTGGATAAACCTAGGATACCCCTGAGTAAATGCTTCTCCAAGATTTGGGAAGGGGAGAAACTTTACCCGGGGTACCTTGGGTTAACCCTACCCAACATCAAGAGGTGGGGCAGAAAAGTTAACACGGGTTAGGGCTGCTTGTTCGCAAAGAAGGGTAGCTTAACTTCTGGGTTAGCCAACCCATCTAACCTTTAGAAGATCCATGTATCAATTGCTTGATGCCTATTAATCATGTTCATTCATAGTCACTTAAAAGGAATTTAATTTTGGGTGCATGTTTAGAATTTGTCTAAATGCATAGACCAGCAAAATTTTCTCTTAATGAATGCACATCCTACCTTGTGAGCATTTCATGTTGCACAACCATGTCTTGAGTCTCTTACATACTTCTTATCTTACTCCCAGTCTATGATGTCTTTTTTGATGATGTCAAAAAGGGTGAGAAGTTATTGCCTTATGGTATATTTTTCAGGGGAAGATTTCCAAAGGGAGAAGTATTAGTATATTCTTATGCATAATTGATGTGTGCATGTGTGCTTGTGTGTGTTCTTATCACAAAAACCATAAAAAATGATGAATAGTCAAAAAATTCAAAAAGAGACATTGAGTGTCTTGATGGTTTGGTGAAAAGTTTGCATGAAATGATGACCTTGAGCGTGATACTTATGGTTTGATTATTACATTGATATTGAGGGTCTAATGAGTTTGTTTAAGTGTGAGAAGATAGGATAAAAAGGGTTTTAATATATGTGCAAAAAGTGTACATAACGTAGAGGTCCAAGGCAAAGAAGACTAGTCAAAAGAAAAAGGAAAAATACTGGAAATTTAAAATTCCGGTCGATCGAATTTCCAAAAAGCAACAGATTGGAAAGAGTGATTTCCTGGTCAATCGATTGGATAGTTCCGGTCGACCGATTTTTCTAGTAACTTCAAATTTGAGACAGTCAGGCAACCGGTCAATTGACCTGAACATTTCGATCGACCGATTCCAATACAAATCAAACACGGACTTGCCAATTTAAGTCTGTTCAAGCATGGACTCTTTCCAAATCACCATGGTTCTTCACGGCATTATAAATACAAATTGTTCCTACGTTTGAGATGCTTTCCAAGCCTCCATAAAGTCGTCCTCAAGTTCTAGAAGATCAAAGGTAGTATCTTTGCCTTGGAGGAGATTTTGTCAAGCCCTGGAAGTGGTTTAATGTTTTGATCGTTACCAGAGCAATAAAGGGGGAGTGTGGCATCTTGAGTTGCCACTGATCATCAAGGAGACGTCCACAAGTGGTTTCAGAGCGTGCCTTCATCAAGAATGAGGTTCTACATCGGCTCGAGGCGAAAACCATCATAGTAGTCGATCATATAAGGGGGGGGGGGGGAATCTTGTTCTCTGCATTGATTTGTTATTCGCTCTTTTGTTTAGTGTTGCTTTCTTTATTTGAACAAGAAGTTATTATGTATACGTGCTTGGTTGGTGTGTGTCATGGCAATGCAGTTTGTGCACTATTGTGGGTAGAGTTCGAAGGGTCTCTACACAATGTGTGAGTTGTCTCATAACCAGATACGGGATTGGTTTAGTGTCATCTTAGGGAAACGACCATATGTGTGTGGTGGGTTTTGGTTGTCTTATACCCGACAAATAAAATAAGTGTGTGTAAGGGGTCTTATGTCTTATACATGTGAAACAAGATAGTGTGGGTCTCACAAAGGGGTGGACAAAGGTTGCACAGGGGTGCGCCGAACCACCTAAAATACTCGGTGTGTTCGTTGTGGTTTGCTCCTTCTCTTCTACCGCCGTTCTACGCGTGTTTAAGTTAGGCGTTCCACTATGTCATTGTGTTTTCTTGTTGTTTAATTTCCAATTAGATAGAAAGACCCCAAAATAGTGTGTATGTTATTTAAGTTTTAGGAATCGATTCACCCCCCTCTCGATTCGCACTTCACTGTCCTCTATCTTTTTATGTAAAAGTCCTTTAAGACATGTATTTGTAAAGTTATCCAAGATGTTTTGTTAAAACCCACAAAGCGTGTGTGCCCTCACATTGGAGATATGATGTTTTGATCATCAAAGTTGATGTGCAAATTTCAACAGTTTATGGAAGAACTCAGGTATGGCAGAAATTACAGAAAAAAACCTTGAAAGATGATAAATTGCAGAAATACCCTCTATTGTCCATAAATTGCAAAAATACCCTCTGTTGTCTATAAATTGCAAAAAATACCCTCTTCTGTCCAAAAATTGCAAAAGCACCATGTAATTTCATTTACTTAAGATATTAAATGTAAATAAGAAAGAACCCCCATTTGAATCTAATAAAAATATAAAAAAAATCATCTCTCTTACAAAAAAAAGTCCACTATCTCATTTAAGAAGAAAATCACAATTTTGATGATTCCATCAAAATGTCGACTTTCTAATCCCTCATAATTTGGTTTAACTAAAACTTCATAACTCAAATAAATCACATGGAATACTAAAAATTTAAAGTTCGGTGAAATAAGTCAAATGCGCAAGTGACTTCTCAAGAGACTCACTCTCCCTATTAACAGTACTTAGTCCACTGTGATTTCAGATAAATAAGATATTTTACCATAGTTTCCCATGTCATGCATTAAATTTTTTATGCTTAAAGTAAAACCCTATGGAGAGAAAATGAAAAAGCACATTCCAAATCCCAATTCCCACAATGTTGTTGTACTAGTTAAAGAAACACGCTACGCGCGTGTAATTTATTTGTGGGCGAATTTTAATTATGAGAATATTAAAAAAATAAATAAGAAAAGATAATATGTTCAAATAAAATAAAATATCTAGCTTGACAAAAAATTAAAAGCTTATTATTTTACTCAATGTAACTAATTTTATGTTATTTAAATTCTTTTTAATATTGTCAACTATTTTACTTAATTTATTCTCCTCATTCTGGTTAATTAGAACAAGATTGTAATCACTAAGGTAAAGATTTTATTTGACATATGCTACCTATATGATAAAATCTTTTTATTGATCAATAGACGTTTATCTTTTAAATGGTCAATAACTTTCTTGATAACAAGATATCTATAAATTATATATGATTATTTGTGCTTGTTATAGTTATTTTAATAATCTAGAAAATTATAATATACTTATAAATGTAACATTTTAATTAATGTAAATTTTCATAAAATGGGTAATTCCTCTGTCATGTAGAAACCTTTGAATTTTGTCGTTCTCAATAATTTTCATAATATACTCCAATATTTTATAACAATCAAAAATTATATATATATATGCATATATATAATAATTTTTTGGAAAATATATATACTATATTAAATGTAGTCACGTAGACATGCTAACATGCCAACGCGGTTTACATTTTAGGTAAATGTAAGAAGATTCAATAAAAATTGTATATTAGTTTTGAGTAAGAAGTAAATAATTACATATTAATGATTAAACTTTTTAAGTCATTGGTTATACTATTGGATATTAAAAATGACAAAGTTAAATCTATTGAGATTTGACTCTCTAACTCTAGTTTAAGAAAGTTAAATCTATGAGATTAAACATGATAAAGTTAATTGCATGATCATCTTGATTAATTTCGAAATCTTTTTGTGAATGGTCATCATTTTGTTTCATTTTTAATTTATTTTCAGATGTAAAAGATAGTAAAAACAATTGTAAACTACAATTTTAATTATTTGAAATATGATAATATTGAATAAACCTTATGACTATGTAGCAGTGATCAAATGATCAGGGACAGAGAATATATATATATGCAATTAAATTTAACTCTAATGCAATCTCTAATTTTCAGCAAGAAATAGGCATACATACTCAATTTTCATGTCAAATATGATATTCTTTTAAAACATGGTCCAAGTCAAATAGCAAGGTATTAAAAGCAATAAAATTTTCAAAAGCAAGGTAGCAATGTTATATGCATGATCGATTTCTTTCCTGCATCAGGACTTCCCTTTCTGTGTGTGTGTGTGTAATTCTATTTTTTAAAACATGGTCCAAGTCAAATAGGCAAGTATAAAGCAAATAAAATTTTCAAAATAAGGTAGCAATGTTATATGCATGATCGATTCCTTTCCGCATCGGGACTTGCCCCTTGGTTAATTTTGTTTTAAAGGCGGTTTGACGAAATGGCAACTCACCTTTTCGCAGGAAAGAGAACGGAGATGGAGAACGCGGGGTGAGGGGGTCGCGAGCATCACGGCGACGTCATGTTGGTGGTGTGTGGCGACGGGGACGATGCACTCGTGGGCCGGGGCGGTGCAGATGCGACGACGGTGCGGCCCTCAGCAGGGCTCAGTGGGGCGAATGACGGAGCAGCAGAGAGGCAGCGACAACGTTGGGGCAAGCGAGCAGCGATGGCACGGAAAGCGAGCAGCACAGCAATGGCGCGCTAGTGTTCGGGGAGTGACGGCGGGTGGTGTGCGGCGATGGGGACGATGCGCTCATGGGCCGGGGCGGTGCAGATGCAGCGACGGGACGACAACGGTGCGGGCTCAGTGGGCGCGAACGGCGGAGCAGCGAGGCAACGACGGCGTCGAGAGCAAGCAAGCAGTGATGGCACGGAGGCGAGCAGCACGGCGACGACACGGTGGTGCTCAGGGAGCGACGGCAGGTGGTGTGCGACGACGGGGACGATGCGCTTGTGGGCCAGGGCGGTGCAGATGCCACGACGGGGCGGTCGTCAGCAGGGCTTTGTGGGGCGAACGGCAGAGCAGCGAGGCAGCGACGACGTCAAGAGCAGCGGGCAGACGTTGGAGTGGGTCGACACGCGAGCGGGCAGGGGCGGCGCAGAGCACACCAGGCCCAACTGCGGAATGGCGTCGGCGTCGACGGGTGAACGTGCAGGGCGGCCCTCATGGCGGAAGAGCACACAAGCGGCGGCAGCACGCGAATGACAGCACGTAGCAGCAGCAGTAACACACGATCATGGGGCGAGAAGAAGCGTTGGCAGCGGAGGGGGACGGGCCGGGGGCGAACACGGACAACTTAACGACGGCGGCGGTGAGAGCAGAAATCTCCAAAAAGGCGGAGAGGCAGAATGGTACATTTTAATTAACGTTGTTTAAGTTGTTGTTTTAATTTACGTTTTCTTCGTTCCTCCAGTTAAATTCAGATCATTCAGAGAACAATAAAGGAGGACCATTTTCTCATCGCATCATAGGGATTTGTACTACGTTTTAAATTGGATAATTCTATTTATTAACCGACAATATGTACTGCTTTTTAATTTAGACGTTTCGTTTTATGGAGAAATAAAGAGACTGTGTTTTAATTTAGACGTTTCGTTTCTGGGGAAATAAAGAGTGAAACGGGTTAAAGCAAATGATGAATGGGCTAAACAAAGAATGAACATGACGAAAATTCAAAGTGTCACTCTAATATATAGTATAGATGATATATGTAAACATATGTCATCCATGGTTGAGACTTGAGAATGTATGCAATTATCTATGTTCCTTAAGAAATTATCTATATGAACCTATGTGATCCCACTTTTATGGTATCCTAATCTCTTGATATCTTACCGAGATCTCTTCTCTTTGAACCCCCCCCCCCCCCCCCCCGCCCCGAGACGAAGTCGACATCCATTAGGCAAACATTGAAAAACACCCTAACTTATGGAAAAACTGACAAAATACCACCGGAGTTTAGAAATTGCTTGAAAACCCTTATTTAATTTAGAAATTGCACCAAGCTCCTGACATATCCCAAATTACCAAAATATCCTTATTAAATGTCGTTGCTATATTCGGTGGAGCGAACTACGTCACTTTCCTAAAGCGGCATGCACTCTCTGAGTTTGAATTAAGACTAAAACTATCATACCCAAAAATACTTGAAAATTTTAAGAAATGACAGAAATCAAGGTTTGGCGCATCGCCGATTCGGACCGGATCGGGATTATCCTGATCCGATCCGATTCGGGCGGATCGAACCGATTTGGTTCGATCCGCTTGGATTCGGCCAGAACTTGGTCCTGTTCAGGCAGGGTTCACTGGACTCAAGATCTTGTTCAGGCAGGGTTATCAGGATCTCCTTATTTACCTGAATATCATTTAAGTAAATATTACATTTACTTAAGATATTACATGTAATAAGGAAGTACCCCCCATTTGAATCCAATAAAAATATCAAAAAAATCATATCTCTTACCAATAAAAGTCAACTCTCCATCGAAGAACAAAATCACGATTTTGATGATTTTAGCAAAATGCTAACTTTTTAATCTCTCATAATTTGGTCTATCTAAAAATTTGATAATTCAAATAACTATATGGAACACTAAAAATCTAAAGTCCGATAAAAAAAGTCAAACGTGCATGTGACTTCTCCAAGAGAGCCGCTCTCCTACTGACAGCACTTAGTCTGCTCGAGGCATCTCAGGATTGGTCAAACTTAAGTTATCATCACCTAAACTCATGAGAATTTCACTTTCTAATTGAAAAGAAACTAGAAAGTGACAATTCTTATGAGTTTGAATGATGATAACTTAAGTTTGACCAAATCTTGAGATACCTCGAGCAGACTAAGTGCTGTCAGTAGGAGAGCGGCTCCTTGGAGAAGTCACATGCACGTTTGACTTTTTTACCGGACTTTAGATTTTTAGTGTTTCATATGGTTTATTTGAATTATCAAATTTTTAGATAGACCAAATTATGAGAGATTAAAAAGTTAGCATTTCGCTAAAATCACCAAAATCGCGATTTTGTTCTTCGATGGGAGAGTTGACTTTTTATTGGTAAGAGATAGATTTTTTTGATATTTTTATTGGATTCAAATGGGGGGTACTTCCTTATTTACATGTAATCTTAAGTAAATGAAACAACAAATTATAACATTTACTTAAGTGATATTCAGGTAAATAAGGGGATCCTGACAACCCTGCCTGAACAGGATCCTGAGTCCAAAGAACCCTGCCTGAACAGAACTAGGCGAATCGGACCAAATCAAGCGAATCGCGATCGGATTTCCCTGATCCGCACCGATTCGCCCGAATCGGCCCGATCTGATCTGGCACGCCAAACCATGACAGAAATATCCAAGAATGTCAAGGAATGACAAAAATCCTTGGAATGTCAACAGATGAGGGAAAGACTCAAGAAAGTCAAGAAACAACAGAAATGTCCAGGACATGTCAAGAAATGATAGAAATACTAAGAAAGGGTATAAAATTGCATAAATACCCAAAAATGGTAAGAAATTATAGAAATACCTAAAAAGGGCATGAAAGTGCAAAAATACCCATAAAGGGTACAAAAGTGCATAAATACCCAAAAAGGTAAGAAATTGCATAAATACCCAGAAAGGGTAAGAAATTGCATAAATACCTAGAAAGGGTAGAAAATTTCAAAAATGCCCAAAAAGGATAAGAAATTGCCGAAATACCCAGAGAGGGCACGAAAGTGCAAAAATACTAAAAAAAGATAGAAAATAGCTGAATGCCCAAAAAAGGTGGAAAATTGTAGAAATACCTAGAAAGGATAACAAATTGCAAAAATACCCTAAAGGATCAAAAGTTGCAACAAAACCTAAGAAGGGTCAAGAGATACAAATATACCCCCGTCTTGTGCAAAAATGTCCTTTATGGACATCAAGTCAACTCAAGGGTCCGATCACAATTAAAAATGTGATCATGAGCATGTGACAATGATTATTTTGACAATCCAACTGTTTGATCATAAGGAAATTCAAATCCAACGGTCTGATCATGATGAAATTCAAATCCAACCGTCCAATCACGACAAAAGCAAAATTAATGACCCCGTTCGTGACAGAAGCAAATTCAATGGATCCAAATGTAGACTGAAGTAAATTCAAAGGGTCCGACTGTGACCAAATATAATCCTCAAGACCCAAGTACATAATTGGGAAAATTTGAAAAGGTTTTAAAAGACCGATTATAATTCAAATTACATATATTTGCAAGGAAATGAAGTCTTCAAATTTCTTTGCAAGAGAATGTATCCATAATGGACGATCATCAAAGTCATCCATGTCACAATAGATAGACACAAAAAGCATTCTTTGATAGTTAATCAAAGGTGTTCGGACTCATTCCGATCTAAATTAACATCGACACCTGGAGGTGGGAAAAGGTCCAATACACGAATTTTAAATTGTCTGATAAATCAAGCACGCGGAATAAACAATATGCTAAAAACATATGCATATTTATTTATAAATTTTCTGCGCTAAACACTCTAGCCGTGCCTCTGTATGTTCTATATCTCAAATGTTTGAAGGGCAATAAAGGACCCTATTGAAGACAGGCTAGTGTTCTGGTTTGGACCCTTTTCAAAAAATGCATGGGACAAAGAGAAGAAAAGGTAGACCTTTCAAAAAGTGAACCACAATGAGGTTGAAGTGCGTGAATGCTCAGGAGATGTGTGGAGATCTACCTTGCAGTTTTCACCACTGAAAGAGAAGTCAGTTCTAAGTTCGGAAATAAGATGGCCTATCCATAAGATCCCTAACACCATAACACAAAGTCTTTTGTTTCTGCCATAATTTTTTACAGATGTAATTTACCGGATCAAATAGTTATATGCAAAAGCATTCTGGAAATAGCACTGTGTTTCTTTTTTTCTTTTGTCTTCTTCCCCCATGTCCCTTCTGCCTTCTAGACATGACTCAGTACATTAGTCACTTTTCAGAAAGCATGTTAAACACCTAAAAATTGAAATTGTTCGGGAAATATTTCTTATGCAAGATCTATAGAATTACTGTTTCAGTATTAGTTCATGCAAACTTGGAAAGATACTAACAATCTCTCTAAGCTGACTAAGTTACCGAGCTCTGGTGGAATAGGCCCCTGAAGCTGATTATTTTCCAGATTCCTGCAGAATTCCAGATCATATTAATAAGTTTTTATTTACCGACATAATTGATGAAATCAAGACAACATACAGAGACTTCAGCACAGGCATGCTTCCGAGTTCCACAGGAATGTTCCCTGACAGACGATTGCCAAGAAGTGTTCTGCCATGTTCCCAAGTTATTGATAGATGTCCTGAAGGTGAGGGCTTTGCCATTCGAAACAAGGGAAGCAAAGGAGAATAACGTACAGATTGAACAGAGGAAGGGAAGCCCACGCAGGAGGGATGGTTCCATTTAGATAGTTGCGTGACAGGTCACTGCACATCCATTGGAACATATATATGACACAAAGTTGATGATATAACACTTTAAATTCAAAGTTGGGAAGAGTTTCAAATGTCATTGCCATGAGAAATATGTCAACACAACACACGCATGATATGTATGCATGTCCACATGTTTATCTAAAGATGTTTGCAAATGAACATGCTTACATGAAAGGTTGCCATCTTAATCAATTTAATTACAAAACATATGTAACAACTAAGAATAAGATTAGTAATACCACCGTAAGCAACTTTTTGGTCCAAATAACTAAAAGGAGAAGTTGATGTTGCCACTTTTAAGCACAATATCAACATAAAACTTATATACAACTACCTACCAACTTCATTTCAAGTTCCTAAGAGTTATCACTGACAATTTCTCCCCTTTCTAAAAGCAATCCATAATGCAACATTATGTCTAACACAGTGGCCGACGCCTTAGTTCCATTATCATCAATTTCAGATCTAAGCAGTATAAAAGCACCGTTGTATCTACCCTGGGATCTGAAGCTGAGGCATTGTTCTGGAGCAACAAATGCCCATTCCACTATGTGAACAAGGTGCTCCACTTTTAAAGCTAACTATCTAACAGGCCAAAGAGAAAAGAACGAGATAATAACTTAACATGTGACTCAGGGATGTACCAAACTAGAGACTAGACAATGGTACAAAAGCTTACACACTCATCTGATGAGGTAGTACCGGCCTAAATATACCATTGGTTACCGAGTAACCCTGCCCACAAAGCCGGATACTTTAAATCATGCAGAGGCGAAAGGAACAAGTATTCCTTCCTTCCCATTGAGAGGTGGTGAAAGGATGCTTGTCACATGTTCCAAGCTCCATAGACTAAACGCAGTCACTTACAGAAATCTGAGGTACATCAATTGGCGACTTCTTCGGGCAGCACACCGGTGAGATTCTGCCTCATGAGCTGGCTGCAAAATTACATTTCAACAGCGTGGAGAAAAAGAAGAAACATTTTGCATCAGGGATAATATCATGTTATCTAGAATCATATAACTTTGTAATATACAGGGGTAAAAACATCAATAAGGGAAATTATGGAAGACTGAGTGGACAAGTTTGGAAACATACAGGCTGATGACGTGGCAGACGGTCGAGCCGTTGAAGGTGCAGTCGCAGGTGATGTTGCTAATGCGCTGGCGGCCTTTTGGGCCCGTGACATTGGCCCACCCACCC
This sequence comes from Colocasia esculenta, assembly GCA_014218235.1. Classification (NCBI taxonomy): domain Eukaryota; kingdom Viridiplantae; phylum Streptophyta; class Magnoliopsida; order Alismatales; family Araceae; genus Colocasia; species Colocasia esculenta. The sequence goes on along the minus strand of CM024754.1, from coordinate 6,925,357 downwards.
CTCCCGCTGCACGGGTCCTCGCGGAAGTCCCACTGCTCCGCTGGCTTCCTCAGCTTCACGGCTATCCGCCTCAGCGCCTCCACTGCGCGAGCGTTTTTTTTATACCAAAACCCGTTGATCAAGCTAAATCAGTCCTGTTACCCTTTCCTATGTTTCGAAAAAGAGCACGCAAGAATGTGCCCACCGGGAACATGAGAGGAACCCCGTGCATGTGCATGCTGGATTCGGCGAGTCAAACCTTTTCCCAGAGCACGCAATTGCGTCCGCCCTCCACGTAGAAAAAGGGAAAGAACTTCTTGATTATTTAGACTTGAATCCAAAAAATTTTCATTTTTTTAAATTCCTTTAGTCATTTTATAAATTAACTTTTAGCACCTCAAAAAGATCTACTTGTAAAATAAGCAAAATCTTTTGGCTTTAAGGCCAAATAGTCAAATTATAAGAATCAGAAACTAATCGTAAAGATTATAGGGCTAAAACTGAAAAACCAAGAGAAACACCATCATCCTAATTCCCAACAAACGAGTGGGTGATGCCCACAACGGTCCTTTTTCAGCTCATTAATACTACCAAGTACCAACCTCGCCAATAACTGTCCTCTAGTCACTATGGGGACGACACTCGTAAATTGTGTCTTTGATTTTATAGGCACAAACGAGTGGGTACAAGTTCTTCTTACTTATGAGGACATCAGACATGTAGCAGTAGCACACTAGGACTTACCAAAAAAAGACATTAGACATGTAGCATCGAATAAGATGGATTTAAGATGAGAAGGCCACCAGCAATGTTTCCAAAGCTTCGTCTGTCTTCAATCAGAGAAAAACTACAACTACGAGCTAAGAATTCTTCTCATACTTCACTTCCGGCGCAGAGGGCCGTGAGTACCAAAGTGAAGGAAGGATGTGTTGGACTGGTGATTCTTCGTTCGAATCGGAGAAATGGGAGGGAAGAAGCGGATCGGCAGCAGAAAACGGTGTTCTAGGGAGCAACTGCAGGTCAGAGTTGCGGCTAGCTGCAGTGTGTGGATTGGGGAGTAGTTCAGGTAGAGGAATCAGGATGAGCTTGCAGTAAAGTTGATAAGATCTGCCTCAGAAGCTTATGATCCCGCCAATGACCGAATGGGGGGTTATTCTTCGGATCACCCACTCGCCTTCTCCAGTACTCCACCACACTCTGACAGTATTGGCGGATGGAGAAGGCACAACGACGCCAAATCGATGGGAGGGACGGGGGCAATCTGGATAAAAGGAGACAGGGGGATCCCCACCCAACCTGGATATGGTGTGCGGCGCAGTAGGAGCCCAAATTGTCGCCCCGGAGGAGATAACTGATATCAGCTCCACGGAGCATCAAGGTTCTCCTCGGGGTTTTCTTATCCACCGGCGGCGACCGAGGAAGACGCGGGGGGGGGGAGTGTTTGAGCCGACACGTACCTTCTTCCTGGGGGAGCCTTTGGGCGTTGGATCTCAGGTCTCCAAGGCAGCATCCGAGCACCAGAACCAGGAGCAGCAGAAGACGCGCTGCTGCGAAGAGCCTCCACGGCTGCGGCGGCGGCGGCGTTGTTCCCGGAACGAAGGCGCCCGCGACTCCAACTGCGCATCCCGTCTCCTCTGTCCCACTCTCCATCTCTCCGTCGGGGGGCGGCGGCGGCATGGAAGAGGGAGAGAGAGAGAGGGCGCGCGTCTCCGCCTTGTGTACTGGTGGTGGGGAGCTCTACCACATCCAACCCGGCGAGCCAGGGGGCACATGCACATCACAGGGAAGGAGAAAGGATGGCCCGGTGGGGTTCGGTGGCTGCTGACCAGTGAGGGATGGGGGATTTGACAGCCGTTTGTCAAGGCTGACTCGGCAATCGGCTTTGGAGATGGCTACAGGGGTGGGTGGCCCCCGATCGGGTGTGGGCCCCACTGTGATATTAATGATGAAGGCCAAGAGTCTACCCCAAGCGGCATGCCCTGTTCGGTGGAAAACAGCGGTCTGGCGCCTGGCGGCGGGTGGGAAGACTGGACAGTAGACACACACCTTTGTTCGGAAGAACTGATTAGAGTTGAGATGGACTCGGTAAGATCAACTATTTATGTGTGTTTCAAAGAACCTTCCTCAGAAAAAAAAATATGATTCTTACGGCACATATGACCGCTAATCTACACCAATCGGGGCACGTTTTTCACGCCATTGATGTGAATAAATAACATGTAAAAAAAAAGAGGAAGTGGGGTGCTGTGTGTGTGATTTATTTAATAAAAAAAATTTAATTAAGAGTCCTTCTTAGTCCCCCTCACAATATCATATCGGAAGTTACAAAAATTTTGTTTTTTTGATGTAGTTTAATTTTTATTTATATTTTTTATTGTTCAATATTTATGAATGTCGAGTGATGATTTTTGTCTTTTTTGGCATCAATCTTTTTTCCTTCTAAATTCTTGTTTTACCTTTTCATATTTATAGACTAATATCACTTTCGGTAAAAAAAATTATCATTTACAGTAAATTTTAATATCACTTATATTAATCTTGATATCACTTATAATCTATAACTATAAGTTTTTAGACTTACAGTAAATCTACATATTATTTATATTAAATTTTGATATCACTTACATATATAATTATAAAATTTAAAAAATATGTTATCTATGACTATTAAGATTCAAATTCAAATCTTCACAAATTTAACATGAAATTCTCACCACTAAATTACAATCACGTTTGTGTACAACATAACTCTTATTTTTCTCATATATTTATAATACTTACAATAGATCTTGATATCATTTACAATAATTTACACATCATTTACAATAAATCTGATATCACTTATAGTAAATTTATACATTACTTACAATAAATCTACACATCAATTATTGCAAATCTGGTATCACTTATAATATATTTTTTACCTCACTTACAATATATTTTTATATCATAATCATTAAATTGTTACATTATACATAATGATATGTTATAGTATATATAATTACTTGTTACCAGTTCGGTCTGGTAACAAGTCCCATATATATTATTTATCAAGTAATTTTATTGATTAAGAGTCTTGTCAGATTTTTTTCCTCTCTTTTTCCTAATTAATAAAATTATTTGACAAACAATTCACGTAAAACTTGTTACTAAACTAAATTGGTAACAATTTTTTCTGTTTTAAATGGATAGTTATACTACCCTCCAACTCCAAGGATGGACATTAATTAATCATTCCTACTCGAAATTTCTCTCTCTCTCTCTCTCTCTCTCTCTAGAGGATCCGAACCCATCTGTCGCCGTGGGAGCTGACTTTGTGGAAGGGGCATCCACATCTCTTCCTGGATCCCACTTCAGTCCGAAAATGTTGAACAAGCACCGGATCCGAGTTGGCAATTAAAGCTAATTAGCTCCGGGTATAAAGAGGAAGTCCAACAAGATCTAGGAATCAACTTTACGAACACTTGAGTAGAGTTAAGCTGTTGGCGTTATTCCACAAGGAAAGAGAAATGTTTTTCTCAACCGGTGGATATTGTCGATGTTCGAAAAATATTTCTCAAAAGAAAATAGGATATAATATGTGCTTTTGATCGTTGAGAAAATTAAGAAGGAGTGGCAAGCTTCCTTCCAAACTTATCTTATTATCTACATGCAAGCTTCCTTCCAAACTTATCTTATTATCTACATGCGATCTTTCTAGGTTACTTAACGTGAGACTTTTCTTCTACTCTTTAAGAGAAAGAATATATACATATAGATACACCTTCCGTTAATGACAAGAACCGAAGGTCCGTTTTAAGGCTGCTGCTGGCAGCTTTGACGTCGAGGAGATAAGATGGGAATAAAATGAGTTGTTTCTATGGTCATTGTCCCCCTTTTCGCTTTGATAAGAAGAATTATAAGTGTTGGGATATGGCCAAATATTCCGAAACATGATAAGGGCAAGTTTATTATTGGGATAAACTTATGAGATAATTTCGGCTTTATCTCTTGGGAGGTACTTACGGGGCGGAGGTGCAAATCAGAAGAAAGCCTCTTATATATACATGGAGAACTTATCATTGTAAACTTGATCTGCACCGGAGCTCCAAACCACTTCTTCCTCTCCGCAGTTTTCCTTCAATAAATTGGTTCAAGAATAACTAGAATCTCTCATCCGAGATAGAATATATAGGCTTTTTATCCGTTCTACTTTCTTTTCTTCTTTTTTTGACCATCTAAGAATGGAACAAAAAGTATCTAGGGTATAGCTCAACCCACTCTTTAAACTATTTGATTTTAGAATAAAAAATAAGTGGGCAAGTCAGTTATCGATGTAAATGGATCCCGTTTAGCTCGGATAGATTGATACCATTCTTTATCCGTGAAAATTTTATAAATGTCATACTTGGATAATATCCTATTATTTTCACAAGTACAGATGTCACGTCCCATCAATTTAGCAGTGGAATAAATCGGGGAGACGTGAGTCGAGTAAATGGTAACGTAAATTGTGCATACAATCGCAAATATCAGAGCAACTAATGAATAATAATTGAAATAAACTCTTTATTTTATTGATAAATCACCTAAACTATTACAACCACTAACTCTGAGCCAAAACATAGGACTCAAAAACATCATTACATTGGAAAAGATAACTAAGTAATTTATCTAACTAGACCCCATGATACTAAGGTAACTCCATTACTATGACTCTAGGTCGCTCATCACTTCAGTCCATTCTCGTTGGTATAGGTAAGGTCATCATCCGACTTACCTGAAACACATATAACAAATAGCACAGAGTGAGCGATAACGCTCAGTAGGACTTAATATCTCGTGTAAACAAGCATGCTTTAAGTGATTGGTGTCCTGTAAAGCAGGATAACTAGAGAGAACGATCATGTATAGTCAAGAGAGTAATAGCACACGATAGCAAGAGAACGATAAAACTTCCATAAAAGAATATTTCAAAGCTAACATGCTAAAGGATTGGCCATATAACGAGATAGCTTGTATGGTTGCATAAATGTGCACTAGTCGCGATAGCAAGTAAAGTTGCATAATAGTGCACTAGTCACGATAGCAAGTAACGTGTGTTTGGTCGATCATTTTATCAACCGAGAGAATCTAGTATTGTGATTCATTGATTGATTGTCATAGATTAAATCTTGATAGTCTGCATTAGGTGCATGCCAACACCTAGATCATTAGACCCCCACAAGTTATAGTCATTCGGGTGCTCTCCCAAGGACCATATCGGACCTTTATAATGTGCCTAGCATAGTCATGTTTGTTATCTTAGACAATCAATTATATGGCCAAAATAGGATACCAAGAAAAGATGAGAGTAATTGACTAATAGACGAGAGTGCAGAAAGAAAGTGAACATATGAGAGTATAAAGATAATAGATGAGAATAGAGACATATTCGTAAAACAACGTGAAACAGTCGCTAGTAACAGTTGCACAGCACTAGGTCGGGTGCCGGCAGTTAGGTAGAAGTCACAACCGCCCACTAGCCGTGCCATGACATGGACCAGAGGTTCGGTGTGATCCCAAGGTAAGAGTGAACACACTAAGGCCGTTGGATCATGTCGATCCCTAAAGGTAACGGATTTTAAGGGTACAACTAGCTCTTCGACAATAGACGCGCGCCAAAGCTAAGGAGACTTACGAAGGTCTTGAAAAAGAGTCTCTGGTCCAGTCAGGAGTATTCCCAACGGAGGGGTGGTCCATGCCAATAAAAGTGTATAAAAACAAGTGTCTGTCTTGCCTCGAGTGCTCGGAGGCAGAGGTACGCGATAACGGTGTACAAAACGTGCGAATAAAATGAAGACAAGTGTCGTTAATTAAATGGGGTAATTGAGTACTTAATTGTACTTAATTACCAGATATATTATTGAGTAATTTAATAAGGTCTCATGGCAAACATGAATGTTTTGTGTGTTCAAGTGTAAAGAAATCATGAGAGCATGTGTGGTTGTGCACATAGCTTTTAAATTAATTAATATCATGCGAATAATACCCATTAATGATTAACAGGTTGTCACTATTCATGATAGTACTTAATTAGGGTTAAACAGGGATTAAATGGGGTAAATAATATGGGCATTAAGGCAAATTAGAGTTCTGGCCGAAACACTGAAATCGCGACGAGGGTACCCGTCGTGTTTTAGGTCGCGACACAAGGGCCGGTCCCGTTCTGCTGAACCGGGCCGAGCGGGTTTGAACCGGAAAGAATCGCGACGGGTCAGCCCGTCGCGTTCAAGATGCGACGGTCCTTCCTTGTCGCGACCCCTTCTGAGATCACGATGGGTCGGGCCGTTACAATTTCAGAAGGCGGCCCGAGCCCAGAAAAGGGGATTTAGCCCTTTTTGGGTTGGGTTCCTTCCCTCCATGCATGCTACAGGTCTCTTCAAAAATCGATGATAAATCGTACACAAGTCCAAAAATCATGAACTTATTTTAAACGAAAATAGACATATAGATCTATCACTGGGCATGAGTAATTAGAAAATAGACATGTATAGAGCATACTTTAATTAGGTTACAATTCGGTGACCTAAATCATGCACAGTCATGGTAATCGATTTAATTAGCCAAGAATATACGATGAAAATTGGGGGAAATAGGGGCGTTTGAAGCCTAACATCATTCAGTATTTATGAGAATAATTTCATGCCAAGGGATCAAGTACACGCATGGATTGGAAGCAAACATGAAAGTTCATATACATGAACAAGACAGAGTTTAGGGCATTTAATACTCCTTCATAGAGCAACAAAAATTAGGCAAACTATAGGGCTTTGATAGAGGGGATCAAGATCTACCTAGGGTCGAGTTGAATTAGATTAAGCTTGAGATATTGCCTACCTTTTTACGCTGTAAAGAAGACCTAGGGTTTGGACGAAAAAGAAGAAGAATCCCTTTGCTCCAAGCTCTTTCTCTCCTTGCTCCTCGTCCTCAGCCTTCTCTCCTCGTCCTCCAAGTTCCAACAACGAAATGAGAGTTGGTAGGGACGAATTAGAGGTGTATAGGGTGGCTTAAGAGTCCACTTTCATAAAACTCTCCTCTCCTCTCCAAACTCTGAATTTACATAATTATCACCATATTTTCTAGCCGTTATCTACCTAAAAGGATAGGGGAGAAGTCTAATTTCGTGGGTAATGGGTTAGGATGGGATGAGGACTCCTATTTAGGATAATTACATCCCATTTAATCTTTATCTTACCCTTTTTAATTTATTTAATAATTAACTCCGAAATTAGGCAAAAGATCTCCCATCCAAAGATGGGCTCTTCACAATTGGGCCCATCTATTCATTCTTGGGCCATTAGTATAACCCATCACCTATTTTAGCTTAATGGGTTTTAGTTTAATTTCATTTATTCCAATTTATTCACCCTTTATTCTAATTTAAATCTATTTATCATATTTATTTAATAATTTCTCATCTAAAGATGGGCTCTTGGCTTTTCAGCCCTTTAATTCATGTATGGACCATTTGTTTAACCCATTTTCTAATTTAGCTTAATGGGTTTTAAATTATCCTTTTATTAGAGAATTTATCCATGGGCCAAAATTGTCCATTGGTCCAATTCGATCCTAATGGGCTATCAACCCATATTGTTTAAAGTCTACCCACATGTTTATTTAAATTTTTAATTCACTTTGGCTCATAAAATAATGAGTTTTTTTTACTTATTCTTTAATTACGATAATAGTCGCATAAATTCTTAAACTTAGTCCAAATAATTTTTCTATGCCTAAATTTATTGATGTGTCATTAGAGAATATTATTTAAGATGCAATTACTATTTTTACGGAATTTTTATATGGATTTTTACGCATACAATAATGGTGTGTATGTTTTTAACTAGTTTGATTTTATTAATTCACAAATTTTCAATTTATCTATAATTTTAAATTACTAAATTTTCTGGAGTACTACATCCTCCCCGTCTTAAAAAGAATTTGGTCCCCAAATTCCACGACTCCTTCGATTAAATATGAATTATCACTCCATACTTAAAAGGTATTAATCATCGTAAGTTCAGAGTTACCTTCCACAGTTCCCACTTCTTGATTTGGAGAGAGTTGCACTACGGCTTCCAGCGTGGCTGGTTGTTTTGATTCTTCTTGACATTGATTCTCTAATTGTGGGCAGTCTCTAATCTTGTGGTCTGAGCTGTCACATCGTAAGTATTTTCCTTGCTTCCTCCAACATTCCTCCAATATGTGGCCTATCCTATTGCAGTGCTTGCATCGTTCTTTGCGAATAAGGGCTAATCGTATGTTGTTCTTCTTATTCTTCTTTATCTTTCTCTGATCACCGTTTGGCTGGTTCTCTTTTGCCATAGAATTGAGATTCTCTATGTTAGCGGATGGTTCCTTTAAAAGAGGGCAGTCTCGCATTTGATGATCCAAATAGCCACAATGTAGACATGCACCAACTCTTTGTCAACATTCATTGGCTATATGACACGGCTTACTACAATGACGGCAACTACGTTTCTTTTGTGTGCTTGCCTCCTTGTCATGTTGGTGTCTTCCTTTTCCATTCTTGTTGGTCATCTTTCTAATCTTCTGGCCTGTTGTCCTCAAGGCTCTTTCTAGTAGTTGGGTGGCTTTCCGACATGCCCGAACTAGCTTTCGAGTTGAGCTCATTTCGTCTTGCAGTGGCGTACGTTCGGCATCCAATAAGAGTTCCTTCAAGAATAAGGTTGGTATTAGGATACTATAGTAACATTAAGCTGATACATGTATATAGATAAAGGTATCTAGATCTTAACCATGGTTATACCCAATCCTTTCATAGGTACAGTGGTTGACTTAGACACGGGTCATGGCAGTTCACCTAGAACATCCTTAGACTTAAAATATCTTAATAAATACATCCTAGGCTCTGATACTGACTGTCACACCCCACCAATTTAGCAGCGGAATAAATCAGGGAGACGTGAGTCAAGTAAATGGTAACGTAAATTGCGCATACAATCGTAAATATCAGAGCAACTAATGAATAATAATTGAAATAAACTCTGCATTTTATTGATAAATCACCTAAACTATTACAACCACTAACTCTGAGTTAAAACATAGGGCTCAAAGACATCATTACATTGGAAAAGGTAACTAAGTAATTTATCTAACTAGACCCTATGATACTAAGGTAACTCCATTGCTATGACTCCATGTCGCTCATCACTCCAGTCCATTACCGTTGGTATGGGTAAGGTCATCATCTGACTTACCTGAAACACATATAACAAATAGCACAGGGTGAGCGATAACGCTCAGTAGGACTTAATATCTCGTGTAAACAAGCATGCTTTAAGTGATTGGTGTCTTGTAAAGCAGGATAACTAGAGAGAACGATCATGTATAGTCAAGAGAGTAATAGCACACGATAGCAAGAGAACGATAAAACTTCCATAAAAGAATATTTCAAAACTAGCATGCTAAGGATTTGTCATATAACAAGATAGCTTGTATGGTTGCACAAATGTGCACTAGTCGCAATAGCAAGTAAAGTTGCACAACAGTGCACTAGTCACGATAGCAAGTAACGTGTGTTTGGTCGATCATTTTATCAACCGAGAAAATCTAGTATTGTGATTGATTGATTGATTATCATAGATTAAATCTTGATAGTTCTGCATTAGGTGCATGCCAACACCCAGATCATTAGACCCCCACGAGTTATAGCCCTTCGGGTGCTCTCCCAAGAACCAGATCGGGCCCTTTATAATGTTGCCTAGCATAGTCATGTTTGTTATCTTAGACAATCAATTGTATGGCCAAAATAGGATACAAGAAAAAATAAGAGTAATTGACGAATAGACGAGAGTGCAGAAAGAAAGCGAACAAATGAGAGTATAAAGATAATAGATGAGAATAGGGACATATTTGTAAAACAACGTGAAACAATCGCCAGTAACAGTTGCACAACACTAGGTCGGGTGCCGGCAGTCAGGTAGAAGTCACAACCGCCCACTAGCCGTGCCATGACACGAACCAGAGGTTCGGTGTGATCCCAAGGTAAGAGTGAACACACTAAGGCCGTTAGATTATGCCGATCCCTAAGGGGTAACGGGTTTCAAGGGTACAACTAGCTCGTCGGCAATGGACGTGTGCCAAAGCCAAGGAGACTTACGGAGACCTTGACAAGGAGTCCCTGGTCCAGTCAGGAGTATTCACAACGGAGAGGTAGTCCATGCTAAGAAAAGTGTATAAAAACAAGTGTACGTCTGCCTCGAGTGCTCGGAGGCAGAGGGACGCGATAACAGTGTACAAAGAGTGCGAATAAAACGAAGACAAGTGTCGTTAATTAAATGGGGTAATTGAGTAATTAATTGTACTTAATTACCAGATACATTATTGAGTAATTTAATAAGGTCTCATAGCAAACATGAATGTTTTGTGTGTGCAAGTGTAAAGAAATCATGAGAGCATGTATGGTTGTAAACATGACTTTTAAATTAATTAATATCATGTGAATATTACCTAATAATGACTAACAGGTCGTCACTATTAGTGCTTAATTAGGGTTAAACATGGATTAAATGGGGTAAATAACAAGGGCATTAAGGCAAATTAGAGTTCTGGCCGAAACACTGAAAATCGCTATGGGGGTACCCGTCGCATTTCAGGTCGCGACACAAGGGCCGGTCGCGTTCTACTGAACCAGGCCGGGCGGGTTTGAACCGTAAAGAATCACGACGGGTCAGCCCGTCGCGTTCAAGACGCGACTGTCCTTCCTTGTCGTGACCTCTTCTGAGATCGCGATGGGTCGGTCCGTCGCGATTTCACAAGGCGGCCCGAGCCCAAAAAAGGGGATTTAGCCCTTTTTGGGTTGGTTCCTTCCCTCCATGCATGTTACAGGTCTCTTCAAAAATCGATGATAAATCGTACACAAGTCCAAAAATCATGAAACTTGTTTTAAACGAAAATAGATATATAGATCTATCATTTGGCATGAGTAATTAGAAAATAGACACGTATAGAGGATGCTTTAATTAGGTTACAATTCGGTCACCTAAATCATACACAGTCATGGTAATCGATTTAATTAGCCAAGGATATGTGATAAAAATTGGGGGAAGTAGGGGCATTTGAAGCCTAACATCATGCAGTATTTATGAGAATAATTTCATGCCAAGGGATCAAGTACATGCATGGATTGGAAGCAAACATGAAGGTTCGGGTACATGAAGAAGACAGAGTTTAGGGCATTTAATACTCCTTCATAGAGCAACGAAAATTAGACAAACCATAGAGCTTTGATAGAGAGGATCAAGATCTACCTAGGGTCGAGTTGAATTAGATTAAACTTGAGATATTGCCTACCTTTTTGTGCTGTAAAGAAGACCTAGGGTTTGAACGAAGAAGAAGAAGAATCCCTTTGCTCCATGCTCTTTCTCTCCTTGCTCCTCGTCTTCAGCCTTCTCTCCTCGTCCTCTAAAGTCTTAGCAACGAAATGAGAGTTGGTAGGGACGAATTAGAGGTGTATAGGGTGGCTTAAGAGTCCAACTTACATAAAACTCTCCTCTCCTCTCCAAACTCTAAATTTACATAATATCACCCTATTTTCTAGCCATTATCTACCTAAAAGGATAGGGAAGCAGTCTAATTTCGTGGGTAATGGGTTAAGATGGGATGAAGACTCCTATTTAGGATAATTACATCCTATTTAATCTTTATCTTACCATTTTTAATTTATTTAATAATTAACTCCGAAATTAGGCAAAAAAATCTCTCATCCAAAGATGGGCTCTTCATAATTGGGCCCATCTATTCATGCTTGGGCCATTAGTATAACCCATCACCTATTTTAGCTTAATGGGTTTTAGTTTAATTTCATTTATTCCAATTTATTCACCTTTATTCTAATTTAAATCTATTTATCATATTTATTTATAATTTCTCATCTAAAGATGGGCTCTTGACTTTTCGGCCCTTTAATTCATGTGTGGACCATTTGTTTAAGCCATTTTTTAATTTAGCTTAATGGGTTTTAAATTATCACTTTTATTAGAGAATTCATCCATGGGTCAAAATTGTCCATTGGTTCAATTCTCCTAATGGGCTATCAACCCATATTGTTTAAAGTCTACCCACATGTTTATTTAAAATTTTAATTCACTTTGGCTCATAAAATAATGAGTTTTCCGACTTATTCCTAAATACGATAATAAGTCGCATAAATTCTTAAACTTAGTCCAAATAATTTTTCTATGCCTAAATTTATTGATGCGTCATTGGATAATATTATTTAAGGTGTAATTACTATTTTTACAAATTTTTTATATGGGTTTTTACGTATACAATAATAGTGCGTATGTTTTTAACTAGTTTGATTTTATTAATTCACAAATTTTCAATTTATTTATAATTTTAAATTACTGAATTTTTTGAGGTACTACAACAGATATATCGGTTGGCATCCGTCTCCATCTGAAAAATGAATATATGGCATTTATAACTTACATAATCTAGCTTAATTAGCTATATAATGGTTATTTGATCTTCCCATGCCTCCTCATGATATATGTAGGTATAAACATATATGAAAAATGTTATAGTGCAGCAGGGCCTCTTAGTACGGCGAACACTCGAACATTAGTTATTAGAACAGTGTGGGCGAGAATCTAGGACCTGTGCTATATTATGACGGTAACATAGCACTTCTCAACATATATATGTGGGTTTGAAGAGTAGATATATATATATATATAATATATATATATATATATATATAATATATATATATATATATATATATATATCGGTGGGGAGATAGGTGATCGACACATGTATGGCATGCTCTCTTTGCAGTATGTGGGAGCTATATGATAGTAATTTAATTAAACTAGTCATAAAAATGTGAAAATTTTATTAATTGAGTTCAGATTGGGTACCAGTATTTTAGGTGCACTAAATCTATATCTGACCCGAATATTAAACGGATGTGTTTTACAATCTCGAATCCATATCCATATCCGATTATGCGAGTGTCATCTGACCCATCACCTCTCGAGTGATGCAGATAGTCAGATTTACGGTTTTTGTTTTTGTTTTTTTTTTACATCCCTAGTAATCGAGGGTAACTTATCTACCTTTTATCCCACATAAAAACGTTGGATAGAGTTAACGAATTTTATACTGGTTAACTAATCATATCCCTAATTAGGTACCAGGCTGCCAACTCGGGTAAAAACTAACTAATAACTTATTTCTGTATACCAAGAGGTAATTAACGTGCTTACCAAAATGACACCCAACTTTTTTTTTTGATAACGAGGAAATTTCGTCTCGTGTGGTTTTGTGAGTTCAAGGATTGATGTTCGTGAGTTCCAAGATCAAGACTTGACAGTAGTGGCGGAGCCAGAAATATTTAGAAGGGAGGACAATTAATAAGATTAATTGTTCATGGACACTCAAAACAGGGGGGGCAATTAATAAAGTTAAAAAAATCTTCACGTACCCATCAATTTAATTCACTCAAGTTTATGTAAAAATTAAGGGGGGGCAATTGCCCCCCCTTGACCCCCCTGGCTCCGCCACTGTTTGACAGTTCCTACTTTTCGTATATCCGTATTGTCCTTATCCCACTTAATTGAAAAAACCCCAAATTTACACACATCGAGGATTACATGTAATCAAGTAACCCCCCTAAAAATCGAACTCGAGACCTCCTACTTTTAAGCAAGAGTTCTAACCGATCGACTCAACCGAGATCCTCACACCTAACTTATTCCCCTACAAGTAGTTACAATTCGATATCTTTCTCTCATGTCAAACACGTACATCAAGTACTATATGTGGATTTCGGCTATAGAGAAATACATATTGCGAGATGATATATTAGTACAACTGCAACCCTTAAATACCAGTGAATTAACATTTCTACTACTCCAGCATGCCATCATCTGGAAGGCCATTTCGAGTTTAAGCTTCGTCAACTCGAGCCTGCATTAAAAAAACTTGCCATTGTGATAGGGTCTGAAGTCTTATAAGAAGATGTGAAGTCTTATAAGAAGATGTCAAATATGGCAATATTATAAGAGAAAACACATATGTTAGTAGTTTATAGTTGTTGACAAATAATACAGAGCCGTTGATATATATATATATATATTATATATATAATATATATATTATAATATATATATATATATATATATATATATATATAATATATATATGTTAGCGATTACATAATTATTGACAAAATGTTGACAAATTAATCGTCGACTTATATTCGTCAACGGACATTCATAATCGTCGACATATAAATCATATATCAACGACTAATATCCACTCGCAAATATTACGTATATGTCAATGACCACTAGTAGCCATTGACATAAGATTTATATGTCAGCGACTACGTTTAGCCGTTGATATATAATCGTTGATAAATTATATTTTTTTTATAGTGTAAGTCTTATGAGAAGATGTCAAAGATGTAGTCATTTTCTTCCCCGGGGAAAATATTGCCGACTTGTAATCTAACCCACTTGCCCTCAAAAAAAAAATTAATGCATGCTGTGAATCTAGTAATTTTTGAAGTTTGGAATTTGCCTATAATGATATTCTTGACTTTGATGATCATTCTTCTTCATGGAATTCAAAAACGAAGGTCATCAGGCAGACCCAAAGGAAACAAGAATTCTGCCAGCCATAATTAATATCTTGGACAAATTCATATAATGCTGCATGTACTCTCTGCGAAGAATCCATGGTTGGGTAATTGACCATGTCCGAATCTGACTTCATTCATCCCCTTACCATCATCTATCACTTTAGCTCTCCTATTTGTATTTGGTCAATGGCTCCACATGCCAATGAAATATATATATATATATATAGAAGGAAGTTGGGGTACGGCAATGCGGCCCCACCGTACTTCAACTGCTGCCGTTGGATGGAGATCTAACGACAGCAACTACTGCACGCCTCACGTGTGCTATTTTATGACAGATCATACTGTAACACCCATCATTAGATCACGATCCAATGGTGAAAATTTTAAAAACAGAAATTTAACCTCACCCAGACGCGCGAAATACATAGGTGGGGTCCTGGGATTTTAATCCAAAGGCCACCATCACAATATCAAAAGTTCAGCCGTAACATAACATTTATGTGTGTGTATATATATATATATATATATACATATACAGACACATGTGGACCCACCACAGATAATAGGACCCACTCTCGTGTGAAAGCGAACATTAGAGAAGTGTATACTTAATTAGTCTTCTTCTTCCACCAATGTTTCCATTAACCCCTTGGTCGTCGTCTTCTCTTACCAAAAGATCATAAAATGACTTAATGCTCTTTACGTACACATAATTTGGTAAACATATAATTTTTATTCCAATGCTAATAGTGCAGAAAAACACTGCTAGCTTCAGGCAATTAAGACTGCATTAATATGATGAAGTTTCTCGGTACGTGGGCGGTGACCTGAAGGATTTTAATTAGATAGCCTGAATTATAATCCGGATCACAGCCCAATCCAATCTTGAGTGATATTGCCCACTTAATTTGGACGAAGTCTGTATAATTTTATCTTCAAAAGTCGTCTCATAAGTTACTAATCACAATCTCACATATAAAGTTTAGTAATTGTGGAGGCCATTTTCTGACTCTTAGGCCCACGAGCCTATCACGGCTCGTCAAGGGCTCAAGACGACGGCTATTCAGTCACACGTCTCTGGATGCGTCAAGAGCTCTCGAGCACATCTCATCTAATACGTATTTCTAGGCACGAGAAACGTTGAGCTACCCCCAAGTGGCTTCGGGCAAAGCAGGGCAATCGAGCATAGGTTGCTCGGTGCGCGGCCCTCAAGCTCAGCCGAATAGCTCCCAAGACGTCTGTTTCGGCTCCTTCGATTGGCGACCGTTAGTTCGTCCCGTTTGGCCTTCCAATGGCTTTTACCTCTCTTCAATACTATGCGGCCCACGTGTCTATGATCGTGGCAGTTATCACACAGACATCTTGAGGGATGTCTCCAATCGACGCCTCTTATTCCAAAACCCCCAACGGGTGTCTCCAAACGACGCCCACTACTAGAGACGTTTCAACTTTCTACAGGCCTCTATTTAAGGACCCAACTCTTCATACAAGGTACGAAAAAATCGGCTATCACAATCGCCTACACGCGAGAGCACACACCAAGAAAAATATTTTCCTTCAAAAAATTTTCACAATCACCTCTGATTTTGACGTCGAAAGATTTTTTCCAATTTAGACAATCGGGTCCCTTGACATCGTTCTATCTTACAAGTCATCGTCCACATCGACTACCATTGTCTCCCCGTTCTCGATAGAGTTCTTGCTCGACTCATTACCGAACAGAGAAAAACACTTCATCGTAATATTCTCTCAATTTTTAATATAAAATGATTCATTTATTAATTTTGTCTCAAACCGCTCCACCCGATCCATTATCTTGTTTTTTAGTCGGCAGTCTACTAAAAGTGGGGAGAGATAAATTAACCTAAAATCTGGGTTCGAAACCCGGTAAGAACCACTCGCGGGGCTCAAACTCGGACCTCTTCACCTACTACAGAACTGCTGTGTATTTACGTGACAAGGTACGGTCCACATTATAACTATCTTGTCAAATCTCTCCTCTCTAATAAATAAGTAGCTATCACCTCTTCCACGACTTGAAACACCACACCGAGTAATAGAAAGATTGGTACGAAGTTAGTGTCTCGATCGGTGAGCTCGTCCACGGCGACCATTCTTCTCACCCTCCTCAGGTAGTTGGAGTTCTTCTGGATTCTTGTCGGCGGGAGAATTTTCAATTCTCCGCAACGGTACGAGCTTGTAGTGGAAATGTTTCAAGGATGGCCCACAGACAGGTTAAGTTCTAAAAATAGGAATGAGAATAAGTTAATTTAAAAATATATTTATCTTTCATCCTTAATTTATATGTTATTATTATTTTTAAAAATAAAAATTTAAGATAACCCTATTTTTATTTGATAGAAATGATGTTAGTATAAGAATAGAGCCTATATTTTTTTACCATTATAGCTTCTTCGTTTGGTAGAAATAGTGCTAGTGTAGATATAATTTTCTCATCATCTCATCTCTATTTAGAGTGATTTTTAAATTAAGATAAAAAGTATATAATCACTTTATATTTGTGTAGTGAGCTTTGAGATTTGATAATGTATATTATATTTTAGTAATCTCATTGAATTTTTGAAGTGTAAATAATTATTGTTATTTTTTTACTCTGCTAGAAAATACCAAACATATTCCTACACTTCAAATAAACATAAGAAGCAAAGTCGGCCGTTTTTTAGATTCTGAAAAATATATAAAAGTAAAAAATTGGAGAGAAAAATGGGGATAGGAGATGGCGGTAAGTCATCCCAATAAAAAATGGGATAATTTATTCTCAACTTATATCTATTTGTTTGAAGATATCTCTAAATAAACTATTTTTGTTCTTTTTTTTGACATGTTAAATATCCCATTAGATGCGTGTGCGTGTGGGGGGGGGCAGAAATTTGAATTAATTATATTTTTTCAGTTTTACGTATATTCTTATGTGAATTATCGAATGTCGTCTTAATTCCGGCCGTGCATGTGAATTCTCCATTCCAACTTTTCGCGTGTAGGATTATCACACATATGATATATATGATCGATCAGCTCAATTGACTCCCCGGGCAATACTTTGCTACTTCCTTTCCAGCAGTAGAAAGTATGAAAAATATGGGTGTAAACTAGTTGATACATTCAACGAATTATTCAGATTTGGCTCGATAAAAATTCAGTTCAACTCATTTATTAAGTTAACGAGCCGAGTTTGAACAAAAAAATAAACTCGGTTCATAACGAGTTGAGTTTGAACAAAGACATACTCGACTCGAATATATTCGCAATGACTCGTTAAGATACTTGATATTGTGTTAGTTAAAATACTCATAATTTACTTGTTAATATACTCGAATTATATTCATTAATATACTCAAATATAATTATTTATTTTCATAAAATTATTATTGAAGTATAAAATATTTATGAAGATTTAATATAAAAGATTAAATGATAAGATATATATATATATATATATATATATAATATATATATGCAAATCATATAAATAAGAGTATACATATAAAATTGGTTTTAATAAAATCAAACAATAATGATATGAACGCAAAATAAGGTCTGGCGAGGTCTCTAGGCACCACTCCATCGTCTTCTTCCTCTCCTCTGTGCGGAGTCGCATGCAGTTGCTAGGCCGCGGCGGCCAACTTGGTTGAGGGGCGCAACGACTGTGCCGTTCAGTCGGTCCCTGTGGCGGTGGACGGCCACAATGGAGCTACCGGGCGGCGGTGGCAGGGTAGCCAGAGCCTGCAGTCGGCTTTAGGGTCACCCAACTGAGCTCCCAATACCCAGGTTGCCACCGTAGCACCGCCCACCATCGCCAGTGCACCGCCCCCCAACCTATCACCCATCCATCCCAGTTCAGATTCATGAGGTGCCGCCGCCGCGCCGCGCAACCCCGCCGGTGCACCGGCCCACCACTATCGCCCACCCCCTGCCTCTGTCGCGTGACCCACCTGATGATCAGTCTGTCCCCATATAATTTTAATTAATTATATATTTATTTTGGTGATTAACAAAACCATGTCAAAGATTTCTAACATACATTTTATAAGCTAGTGAGCACAGGAAAATCTCAAGGAAAATCAAGCCCATTTGGTAAGTATTAGTACATCTATAGCATGTCAAGTTCAGTATGATATTTCTCTAAGTCCACATCGACTTCTATTGAAAATCACAATGATTTCCTTAAAGCTGTAACGATTGGTCATCGCAACGATTCCTTAAGACGTCATAACGATTTACTCATCGCAACGATTCCTTTAATCATCATAACGATTTACTCATTGCAACGATTTCTTAAGTCGTCATAACGATTTGGTCATCGCAATGATTCCTTAAGACGTCATAACGATTTGCTCATCGCAACGATTCCTTTAGTCATCATAACGATTTGCTCATTGCAACGATTTCTTAAGTCGTCATAACGATTTGGTCATCGCAACGATTCCTTAAGACGTCATAATGATTTGCTTCACATCGACTCCTTTAGTAATCATAAAGATTTGTTTTGCGCAACGATTCTTAAGTGTTCATAACGATTTCCTTAATGAACACAACGATTTGTCTTCTACAACGATTTCTTTATTGATCACAACGATTTTCTTGTAACTCATAACGATTTGATTATTCGTCTTGATCACAACGACTCTTCAATAAACATAACGATTTGGTTATGTCTTACATCGATTTAGCTAAATTGACTTGATCATAACGATTTCATAAGTCATGAATGTATCGACCTCTTATGTACAACGATTTGCTATTGGTCAAAGCATTGAATAGTCAAAGTCGTCACGCGTATCCTTCTGACACCTTGCATTTAATGAAGACTGAACGTATCTCTGCATGCATGCAGACAATATAGTCCATTATCGTGCTTACTCTTTATGCATTTTTAGAACAGCAAAATAGCATTACCACTTTGGTGAATACTCACACCAACGATGTCTGACAACAAGAGACAGCTTGGCTGTCTACTGTTTTAGCATTTAATATATGCAGGTCTCTGACAACCATTCGTCATACAACGTTGGACCCTGTAGTAGCTGAAGGACAGTTCAGAAGATCCTATCTCTTTACGTGCACAAATGGATAAAAGACTGTTGACTGGAAGCTTCCAAGTGCCACCAAGTCTAACGTCCACCAAAAACTAGAGGCAACGGATACTTCAACGTTCAGATTTCAAATTGAAGCTATATTGAAGAAAGAAGCTTCAGAAGAAATATACAATAGAGAACGATAGTCATAGAAATCACTCTAATCATCAAGTCTTCTGCGAGTTCTCAAGAAGGAGCCAAGCTTCATTCCATTAGATTAGCTCATTGCTCTCTACATTGTTTCTAGATTTTTGTGAGAGCTTGTTTGGTTCTGAAAGTGAGCTTGTGTTAATAGATCTCATTTCTCTCAGTCCCTAGCTTCAGATCTTAGCTTTTCAAAGCTTGATCTAGGGGCTTAATCTCCTGCTTTTCTGTGGTTGTACCCTTCGTGTGTGAAGGAAGACCTGGTGGTATCCAGGGTGTGTGTGTGTGCCCTTCTGGTGTGAAGGAAGACCTGGTGGGGTATCCAGGGTGTTGTTCCTCTTCTGGGGTGAGGAGAAGACCAGCTGAGCTGGGTGTTATAGTGTCCGTAGGGGGACTGTACCATAGTTAGTAAAATCCTAAGTTGTTGCTCAAGGACTGGACGTAGGACTCCTGTGGAAAGGAGGTCCGAACCAGGATACATCTGGTGTTGTGTGATTGTCCTCTTGTGTTTGTTGTTTTTCTTTACTAACACTAACAATCTTCAAAGTGTATTTCTTTGTGAACGTTTTAGTGAATATGTATTAATTGATAAATTTCAAAAGACCCATTCACCCCCCACCCCTCTGGGCTATCTAACTGGGCAACACCACCTCCACTGCTGCAGTTTTTATCCCGTATCGGATGCAATAAAAAGTTTCAATGGCTTAGTCTCTATAAAATGGAGACCCCAGCGCAAGACGATTGCACTTCCACCTCAGTTTTGGCACATGGGTTTGGGTTTGGGCTCGAGCTCAGGTTCAAAATTGGGCTCGAATTTGAGCTCGTTTATTTAACAAGTTGATCAACGAGTCGAGCTTGAACATGAAAAAAAATTAACAAATCGAGCTCGAACAGGGGTTATAGATGCTCGATGAGTTTCGAGTCGAGTCCGAGCTCGGTAAAAATGACCAAGCCGAGTTCGAGTTGTAATGCCCTCAAATTTTAAATACCATGATTTGCTTAGAAATTCTTATTTATGCAAACCGATTTGGTTTAAATTGTGATATTTAGGATTAAGGATATGTTTAAGATACTTTATCATACCCAGGTACTACTTTCGGTCGTACGCATCCCGACAGGGCGACACCGAAAAACTGTAACAAAAATAAAATCTGAGAACACCATAATTCTTAGAAAATTGTGGAGATATTAAAAATATAATTATTCGGAATTTTTGGCATACAGATTTAGAGATTAAGCTGACACAACTATTTTTGGGGTGATTTTCACCCAATGTAAAATAAATTCTAAAAATTAAACTAAAATTACGACAAATTTGTAAACCTTCACTACAAGAAATGAAGGATATGTAGACGGCTGAAAATCGTAGCCGTCTACAAAAACTTACATTTGTAGACGGCTATATAAAGCCGTCTACTTATATAAGATATGTAGACGGCTTACTTAAGCCGTGTACATATCCTACATATGTAGACGACTTTATTAAGCCGTCTACATAAGTTACCTAGACGGCTCTAAAAACCGTCTACATATGTAGGATATGTAGACGGTAAGCCGTCTACATATCTTGTATAAGTAGACGGCTACAATAGTCGTCTACATAACTTATGTAGACGTGTTAATAGCCGTCTACGTACATAGCATATGTAGACGGTTTATAGAAGCCGTCTACATATCTTACATATGTAGACGGTTTCTAAAGCCGTCTACATACATATTTATATGTAAATTATTCTATATAATTATAAACTCATCAAATATTTATATTTAAAACTTAAGATTCAAATGTTAAATATTAAAAAAAATTTTGAGATAAAAATGATTAATAAGAATAATTAT